>QUSF01000058.1:2117518-2153750 GCA_003676055.1 Chloebia gouldiae
AATTGGAGTTACAAGTGAGTGCCCCTTCAAGTGCCAGATCTGCCCCTGTGCCAGCCACGGCTCGAGCTCACCATGGACCTGCGCTCGCACACAGGTGGGGTTCTGCTTCGTGAGGGTTGGAGGGTCAGAGGTGATTTTAAGTCATATATCAGTGCTCAGATCCCCAGAATTAATAATCCGGTGTTTTTATAATCCGGTGACACAAGTTTTTATCTAAATCCTGGCAGTGTCAGTTAGGGATGGGCAGAAATGTAAAGAAATACAGAGTAGACCACTCTTTGAACAAACAGACCAGCATTTGCTATTTTCTTTTTCATATATATTGTGCTATCCTGTATATGAAAATTAAGTCATTGAAATATGAACTGTGTCTTCATCAGCAAAGCAGATAAAAATTCAGTAGCTGAGTGTGCAGCTGAGGCTGTACAATAAACTAGATGAACAAACAGTGCATCTTCATTAATAAAGTCTCTTTAATACAGATAGTACACATGTATCTCAATTATTAAACAGATACATGGATTAGCACAGTAGGCCACAACTTTATTTGAAAAATATTCAGTTAAACCTATGACATATGTAGCTGGATAAGCAAATTATGCAAAATTATACAGCTTTCACAAACTCGATAAAATATTAACTTCTAAAATAAATCAGCCATTTGCAGTTTGATTATTAAAGAGGATAAATGCTTGTTGAACTAAATACACTTTCTTTTTCCTGCTTTCACCAAGAGTGTCTTAGAACCTAATAACACAATTCTTACAGTTTTTCAAAATAATGCCTATCTAAAGAGTCCATCCTCGGGTATTTTAGAGAACTGTATTTTTAGATTAGAGAAAGAAAAGGGAGTAGTTATTTAGGTTATTTAGTAGTTATTTAGGTTGCTAAGTTTGCTTTGGATTTTTTTTTTTAATGGCTTTAGAACAACTTCACTGGAATTGATTAGGGATTAGCAGAGCTCCACCTTAACATGGTTATGTTGTGACACCAGGCTGCAAATGCAGAAAATGCAAAATAATGGGTTGAGATCTGAGTGTGTCAGACCAGGTGGTAATTCCGTGTCACGAAATTTCTCTTGACTTTGAGAATGCGTTGGGAGCTCAGGGCAGGGCAGCCGTGGGGGCTTCGTCCCAGCAGCGTCCCCCACGTAACCCGCGGCTTCTTTTGGCAGGAGACGCCCCTTTCCAGTGCCAGCTGTGCCCCGCCAAGTTCAAGATCAACTCGGACCTGAAGCGGCACCTGCGGGTGCACTCGGGGGAGAAGCCCTACAAGTGCGAGTTCTGCGAGGTGCGCTGCGCCATGAAGGGCAACCTGAAATCCCACGTGCGCATCAAGCACAGCATGGAGAACACCCTCAAGTGCCCCGAGTGCGACTTCCAGTGCGGCAACAAGACCAGCCTGCGGCACCACATCCGCAGCCACCAGCCCGAGCAGCCCGTCAAGTGCTCCGAGTGCAGCTACTCGTGCTCCAGCAAGGCGGCCCTCAAGGTGCACGAGCGCATCCACGGCAAGGAGCGGCCCTTCAAGTGCGACCTCTGCAGCTTCGACACCAAGCAGCGCAGCAACCTCACCACCCACGTCCGCAAGGCCCACGGCGACAAGGCCAAGGGCAAGAAGCGCTCGCCGGACGAGAAGGAAGGAGAGAGGCCAAAGCAGGGCGGCTCCAGGCAGGTCGCCAAGCTGGACGCCAAGAAGGCCTTTAAGTGTGACCTGTGCGACGCGTCCTTCGTGCGGGAGGACTCTCTGCGCAGCCACAAGAAGCAGCACAGCCTGCACAACGGCTCCAAGAACAGCGAGCTGGCCGTGCTGCAGCTGCAGATGGATCCGGGCCGCCAGCCCGGCGCCCCCATGGCCGTCGGTCACCTCCAGGTGCCGCTTCAGGCCGCTCAGGTGGCCCCCTACAACGAGGGCAGAGTCAAGATCATCGTGGGCCACCAGGTGCCTCAGGCCAGCGGCGTCGCGCAGGCCGGCCCCGTGAACGTGGTGCCCCCCGCGCTGCTGGGCGCGGGGCAGGACGAGGTGCTGGGCAGCGGCCGCCTGCAGCTGCTGGGCCAGGTCAGCGTGCTGGCCCCGGCCGCGGTGGTCGCGGGCGACGCGGGGCCGGTGGCCGAGCCGGCCGTGCTGCTGGCCGCCCACGAGCAGGCCGAGGGCAGCGCCCTGCTCCCCGCGGCTGCCCCCGGCCACGAGCCCCCCGCCGGCCAGGCCTTCATCGCCGGCTCCGGCATCAGCTGCTCCGACCTGGAGGGGCTCAACGCCCTCATCCAGGAGGGGGCCGCGGAGGTGACCGTGGTCAGCGACGGCGGGCAGAGCATCACCGTGTCCACGGCTGCTCCTCCTCCGCCCATCTTCTCGTCCTCCTCCCACGCTGAGGGCCCCAAGCAGGGCTATTCCATCATCCAGAGCGGGGCTCACACGGCCCTGTTGTGTCCTGCTGACTCCATCCCCGATTAGGGGCTGCTCTGGCACAGGGGCTGGTCAGGGCACAGGGGCTGCTCTGGGCACAGGGGCTGCTCTGGGCACAAGGGCTGCTCTGGCACAGGGGCTGGTCAGGGCACAGGGGCTGCTCTGACACAGGGGCTGCTCTCGGCACTGCTCTGCCCTAGGGCAGTGCTGAGCCTGGCAGGAACCCACAGCACACAACTGAACACAGGATTTATCCTCCAGAGCCCAATACCTTCCCCTTCCACGCTGTGTTTGTCTGTACACTGAAGCACCTTGTGTGTGAGGGGGAGGATTTTTGTATTTCCGAGCCTCTGCTGCAGTCAGAGGCCCTGCTCCTTGGGAAATCAAGGCCGCTGTTGCCAGTGTCCCCAAGCAGTGGCACCCCCAAGAATGGCTCTTGTACTGTGCTGCCTGAAGGAAGAAATCCTCCCCTCGTGCTGAATTACCCCCACAGCAGCCTCGTTGTTTGATGCTCACCCAAAAAGACAATGACCTGAGCCCTTGTGCAGTTTGTTTTGGGCTGAGGTCTCTCAGTTCTGCACTCTGTGTGCATTTACTGTCTGGCTGAGCCCCGAGGAGCCCCCACTGCTGCCTCTGCTGCAGCCCAGGTGACCTCTGAGGGGCTGCTCCTCTCTGTCGGTAGAAATTGGTAGCACCTGGCACTCGAAGTGCTCCTGCAGAGCCCAGGTGATTGTTTTCAGAAAGTCAAAGAATGGTGTCCCTCTCTCAGTAGTAATTAACTTTGTTAGCAACAACACAAAACGTCTCTGGCGTGGTGATGGCTGTCAGAGGTGCCTGTGAGTTAAAGAGCAAAACAACTGGAAATATATTTTTTACAAACACTGCTTCCCTTTTGTTTTTATTTTGATGCTGCCTGTTGGGAGTTCATGGGTGGTGAAAGTGTTTGGGATTTTTGCGTTAAAGGAAAAGATAGAATTTAATTTAAATTTTTTAAAATCTTTTAATACAAGGTTTTTCACTCCAGCAGAAATTCAGGTTGGATCGCAAGGAGATGTAATTTATTATTTATAATATTATTATATATATTTATAATAAGTATTATTTTATTTATAATTTATTATGGGAATGTCTCTGATGAAAGAATCCCTGTGTTTTGAACTACGCAATCGCCTGTACAAAGGTACCAGAAACTAAAAGCAGTTCATTTCCCCACCCTCAGCGGTGGAGGGGAACTCTGCAGGCAGGGTTTCCTCGCTCCCAGTGCTCCGTGTCATCCATAGGTGGTGCCAGAGGCCCAGGGAAGCTCTGGAGTGTGTTCTGGCTCCTGGATGATATTTCCTCTTAAACACTTCCCCGTAAAAACTTTTCAAAATTCAGCTTTTTGAGACCTTACCAAAAGCTCAGCTGTAAAAGTCTCACTTAGGAAAAAAAGCTGCAGATAAAAAGAAATGCCCAAATTTTTCTGCAAGAAGCAGATCTGTAGCCAAAACTTAACCTCACAATTAATGGTAAACTGATAATATTTTGCTCCCTCAGAATTAATTTTAGCCTGTTCATAGTTCCCAGCGGTGCAGCTGTCGGGCACTAGAGGAGTGATAAAACCTGAGGGATTTTGGCAGGGCTGCTGGTTTGAAGCTCAGTTTATCTGTGCTTGCCCTTGGCCAGCAGCCTCAGCTCCAGTGTAGTGTCACACTGCAGGTGCCACAGCTCTGCTGTCTGCGCTGCAGCTCTCAGAAAGCCTCCAGAACCTTCTCAAGGAGGAAACCAGCAATTTTGTCATATTCTAGAGACTCACGTTGGTACTGGGCCTCAGTGATAAACAGGAAAGATAACGAAATGGTGTGAGTGAACAGACAGAGCTTAGTGCTGCTGCTCCAGCCTGGTTTGGCTGATTGCATCACGAGAACAATGTAGAGACTTCTTCCTCCACCCTGAGAAAAAACCAGCTGAGAGCCAAGGCTGACACCGGGGCGATTTCTCTTCAATTTTCTCTTCCAGTATTCTGGCTTGGTTTCTGTGTATGACAGTAATGGTCTGTGTGTTCTGGAGCTGCCAGGAGCAGATTGTTTTCATCTCTGATGTTCACTTAATACATTCTTCATGTTATCAGCAGAACCATCCCAGGAGGGAGCCTGGTAATTCAGAACAAGTGTCTCTTGTAGAGCTCTCCTGCTTCTGAGCACATGGTAAATAAATCCTCTCCCTCCCTCCCCAGAGGTCTGCCATGGCCTCAGAGAGCTCTGGAGCAAACTGGCTCTTTCCAGGACAAAATACTGGGATGGATTTTTGTTCCTGCTGCCTGGAGATCCCCAAGCTCCCCTGGTAAATGCTAGGCCCCGGAGCAGAGCTCAGTGTTCAGTGCTGCTCACCCAGCACAGCCCAGAGGGATCCAGAGGGAAGGGAAAATCTGCATATCCCACCCAGCACATCCCTGGCTCCAGGAGAAAAGGCAAAATCTGGATATCCCACCCAGCACAGCCCTGGCAGGCTCTGCTCTCTGCACAGGCTTTTCCCCAGGTTGCCCGTGGGCTCCCAGGTGTGAGTTTATGGTGTGTCACACCCTCCTCCTCTCTGGGAATGAACTTCTGCCTGCTCAGAGATCTCAGGTGAAACTGGGCAGGCAGAGGTGCAAAAGCTGTGTGCATTTCCTATAAAGCAGCCCCAGCTCTTGGGCCTTCCCAGCCCTTTGGGGTTTGTTACTGTTCTGACGCTGCTTTTCAAAGCCAGACCCAGCTGCACAAAAATCCTCCAGCAGACCTGCTGAAATGTGCTTTTCTCCTGTGCTTTTGTGAGGTGGAATACACAACAGGAAAGAAAGCTGAAGAAAAATGTGTTTGGACACCTTTACCTGTGTTTTGGGGAGGCTGGTTCTGACTGAGCCCCAGCTCAGTGTCCCCAGTGGGGTTTGAACAGTACTGGATTAAACCTTATCAGTGATGCTGTATCCTTTAGGTGGTTTTGATAAAAACTTAAACTGTTCTTTGCATCAGAATGGGAGATTGCTGCTCAAAACCAGCCTGGGGTTGTCCCATGCATGGGGGGATTCCTGGGTGAGTGGATGGCACCAAGTCCTCACCTCAGGTGAGGCCCAAAAGCAGCAGAACTCAGCCCAAAGCTGGTTCTCTTGGGAGCTGGGGGAAAACCAAACTCATACTGAATACATGTGGGGCTTGCTACCGAAAAATTGCAATCAAAATATTTCCCAATCATTTTGGGAACGAGCTGTTTATTGCTGCTGTCATCTGACTTCGCTGGAAAGTACCTTCTGTTGTGGGGTTTAAAATGTCACAGACACACCAGGACATTTTTATCTACAATACAAAGAACAGGGGAAAAGCCTGTTGTTTTTTTTTTTTTAATTTAGATACCATTATTTTATTTTTATGTTGTAAAATCATGGAGATCAGCCATTGATAGAACTTTAATTGCCTGAGGATGCTCATTCCTGATTCTTTATTTATTTGTGTTTGAAGTCAAATACAGTCAGTCATCCTTTTTGCACTGTGCTGCTCTGGTGGCTGCAAAAATACTTTCTGTGTCCTCTATCCTATAATTTCAGGAATATTGACTGGCTACTCTAATGGCTTTTTACATCTCCAGTTGGAAAATCTTTAGCCTTGTTATTTAAATTTGAAGAAGAGAAACCAATATTGTTACAAGAAACTGATGTCTCCTGTCACTTACCCAATGACCTTTCATGAGGTGATAAAGGTTTCTATAGTGACCTGAGGAAATGATGTCTCAGGTATCAGCGTGAATTAAAAGTCTGTGGCAGGAAAAGCTTTCTTTTCTCTGTCTCTCAGGTATCCAGTTCTGTCTTTGTCTTTATTCCAGTGGCTGGACATGGAGAAGGACTCATAAAACATCCAGTGTTTGGTTACATGCTGTCTTTAGAGGCTTCACAATGTTGTAGGGAAGGAAAAACGTCCATGGCAAAGCAGAGGTGAATTTTTTACAAGCTGTGTCCACGAGAGCCTCACGTTGAGGGTCTGCTGGGTGCCACTGAATTCTGTAACCCGGGGGACCAGGCAGTTTATTCCACAAGCCTCAGGAGCTGGTTTGCCTCTCTAAAACCAGGAATTGTCATTGACTGCACATTCAGCTTTGACAGAGCTGTTTAAGTTCCTCCATTCGGACCTTGTGTAAACTTTAATTCTGAAAGTGAAAGCTCTTGGCTAGTGAGAGTGGCTGCAGGTTTTGGGTAAAAGTTGAACATGATCTGGGAATTAACTGAGGGCCTGCAGAGTGTTTTGAAGTATTTTTATTTGGTGGTTGTGTTTTGGTTTAAAGACATAAGGATGCATTTCTGCCTTCTTGTGCTGCTGGGTGGAGCAACCTGTCATCAATGTCTTCCAGTTTATCAAACCTGATGTGATACACCTAAAAAAGCCTTGGAGAAACCACCAACGTTTTCAGCTTGAGTTTCCCATGGGTGTCCTCCGAAGTGAAGGAAAGCTGATAAATCTTTGTGGTGTCTGCACTGGCAGGGTTTGAAATCCAGGCTGGCCCTGCTCCCTGTTGCTCTGAGCTGTCAGACAATTTTCCATCATTTTGCTCCCCAGGCCCTGGGCCAGCAGAGGCAGAGCAGGGCCAGCCCTGAGCCCTCACCTCCTCTGCCTCTGGTTGTGTTTGCACTTTCTGGATGTCAGACTGCAGGAAAAAATCCTCCCCACACCTTCTCCTAGCACAGCTCACAGTTTTCTCCTCCCAAAGTGCGGCTGCACTTAATTAATTGCTGCCATAATTCGTGATTCTGTCAGGAATAGCAGCTATCATTCCATCAGTGTTTGCACTGGAGCTGTGCTGCTGGATTCCCCACCTGCAGGAGGTTCCCCCAGAAGGATATTGTGAGGAGGGGAATAACTTGGATACCTCAGTGATGAGCGAGATGCAAATTCCCTGCTAGATCCTGGAGATAGTCACATCTCCTGATGGCCCAGAGGAAAATCTGAAAGAACAGGAATGCATAAAGCTCAGCTGCATAATGCATAGCAGTCATAATTAATAGATTAAAGTTCTTTGTGAAACATGTTTTTTTGTTCTAATAAAGGGAAGGGAGTACAAATGGTGACACAGTTCTAACAGAACAGCAATGTGAGATGCCATGGTATAGTTATAAAGCTAAAGAGGTGATAAAAATGTACTTTGGGTTTAAATTTTTACATGACTTATTACCTTAAATAGCAGCACTTTTCCTTGTCTCTGGGCACTTTGGATCCTTCTGGTTCTCAAAGTTTATAAAATTGCTGGGGGATTGTTAAAAACTTGCCAATCCTTGCTGCTTCGACCCTCCTAAAAAGTTCAGGATTCATCCTGTGAATCCTTGGATCTTTCTGGTTCTCAAAGTACATAAAATTGCTGGGGGATTATTAAAAACTTGCCAATCCTTGCTGCTTCTACCCTCCTAAAAAGTTCAGGATTCATCCTGTGAATCACTTTGCCTTAACAGTGTTAAATTTTGCTTTTGTTGTAAAATCATGGAGATCAGCCATTGATAGAACTTTAATTGGCTGGGGATGCTCATGACTTTTTTCCTTTAAAAAAAAAAAAAGCCTGCCAGCAAAATTGCTTTTTGGTGATGACTCTGCTTGAAAAGTGCTCTGCGGGGGCCCATTCCCAATTGATTATCTTTCACAGCTAATAGCTTCAAAGGCTATTTGGTGGACAGTCCAGTTTTACATTTAAATGTAAATCTCCATAGCCTTGACAGACTGATGATCAGAATAAAGAGAGGTAAAACCAGTAAAATGGATGTACAGCTGCTATAACTTTCACCGGCTCCTGCGGGGGCAGCTGGAGTGAAACGAAAATGGTGGCAGTGTGAGAAAGCTCTCGGGAGGGGATGGAGCTGGGAAGTGCCCTGGGATGCAGCATTGATAAGGCGCTGATGGCCTGGCAGCCCCGCAGGTCCGGTGGCTCCCGTTTGTGCTGTGTTGGGGTCAGGAGGGAAGTTCGGAGCTCCGGAGCCACCTGAGCCAAGGCAGGTTTTGGATGGAGGCACGGCGGGGGATGTTCCTGGCAAGGGAGGGGAGGACACACCGGGGTGGCTCAGCCCCGGCATGGCAGAGGTGCCACAGCTCCCCGGGACCAGGGCTGAGCTGGCCCTGGGTGCAGTCTGAACTCTGACAGCCCTGAAATCCCACAGTCACTGTGATGCTGTGATCCTTCCAGCCCCTCAGGCAGCCCCTGGCACCCCGTGCCACATCCAGGCTGTTCAGCACATCAGGGGTGGCGGCTCCACCACCTCCCCAGGCAGCTGCTCCAGAACTTTATCACCTTTCTGTAAAACACTTCTTCCTAATTTCCAACCTGTTATTCCCTTGGCACAGTTTAAGACTCACCAGGGTGGCTGGTATCATTCTCACTCATCCTCCCTGGGAGAAAAGGTGGACAAGGAGCTCCTCGGCTCCCAGACATCTCAGCTGCTGTGAGGAGATGCCTTTTTCCTCATTTTTAATCTTTGTTGCTGTGGAAACAGAGCACAGACACTCACTGCTCCTTTTCACTGCCTGTTCCTCAGGGCCAAACAAGTCCAGAATTTTCCAGGCTCCCGAAGGAAGGGAAAATAAGAGGCAGGAAGGGACAGTGTTCAGTGTTGAACCCATTGAGAAACTGGAGATCAAGGGAGGAAATCTAAGGGAAATGGGGAGGTGGTTCAGGGATGCTGGGGATGAGTACAGGAGGTGTTTGTCCCTGGGGACTGGCACCCTGGATTAAAAAACCCCTTGTCCCCTACTGCCATTTTCCTGTGGATTTCTGGAATCTTCTACATAAAGTAGAGAGAAGAAGAGAATGCTTTTGTTTAAATTAATTTTAAATTAAGTTTAAATTCCATTCCAGTGGCACAATATTCCTGTGCAGTGGAGTAAAGGGCATCTAAACATTTTTGGGTTTTCTTCTTCATATTTTTTTTTTTCCCTCTGGTTGATTTTTTGTCGGGTTTTTGTTGTTGTTTTGGGGTTTTTTGTGTGTGTGTTTTTCTTTATTGTTGTTATTTGACTTGGTTTGGGTTTTTTGGGGTTTCTTTGTTGTTGGTTTTTTTGTGTTTGCAACTTCTGCAGCTCCATAAATCCTCTGCACCAAATCCCAAACTCCCTTAGGAATGCTGTCCAGCACATTGATCATGGCTAAATGGGATCAAAGCTGGCCAAAACCCACCTGCCTTTTATTTGTCCTTCAGGGCAGCACCATAAACCAACAATGATGCCCCCCAGTGAAATCATATCCTCCTTCCAATACCAAAATCATGAAAATGCATAAAAGATGTTTAACAAAAACTGACACTTGTTCCTCCTTCCCCTGATAAATTCACTCCCCGGTTTGGGTTTTTTTTTTTTTATTTATTCAGGATGCACAAAGCCAAGGAATCAGCAGAGTAGGGGCATCCCTGGCATGGCTGGGGCAGGATTTTGAGGGAAGCCCTCCAGGTGGGCACAGGAGGAAAGCCCAGCTGGGTCCTTGCAGTGCCTCTGCAGAGCAGTGGCAGCAGAGTATTCCAGTGGGAATTAATCCTCTCTTCCTCCCCATGTAGGTAAATCTGAAAGAATAAATCCAGCTGTCAATCCAGAGGCTGTGAAAAGGGAGGATCCATAAAATCCATGGGCAGGAATACAAGTTTCTGTGTATATTAAGCTCTGAACAAATTAGCATAATAAATAATAATAATAATAAATAATAAATCATAATAAATAAATTATCCCTGTGGCCACTGAACTTTGCACTGATCTTTCCACTGACTTCAGGTCAGATCCCTCCTTAAAATCTACTTTGTGAAATGACTGGTACAAAAGCCAGAAAGGAGCAGAAGAAAAAACTTGACTTGTTCTTTCACCTTTTGGCAGTTTCCTGCTCTGGGTTCAGCTTTCACCGATTTATTCCAGAGGCCTTTGGCCCATTGGTGCAGTTTTGCATGTGCAAATTTCTATTCTTTGCCCTGTCTCTGCTCCATTGTGTGAGTTCAGTTTTTGCATTTGGTAAATAGAAATACTTTGTATTTGGAGAAAAACCTGGGCCACACACAGAATTCTTCTGTTTACTACAAGCAACAGCAAGTAGTAAAAAAGAAATAAATAAACAGACATGTTCTCCATTAAATCAGTATTAATTCATGCAGAAAATCCACTTCATCAAAGGTTTTCCATTTTGGGCCTCTCCATGTTATAAAGGTGTTCATTTCTTTAAATCCCAAGGACTATCATTGTTTCAGCTCATATTTAGACACAGAGACTAAAGTACCATGTACTTTATGTACCATAAAATGAAGAACATTCCTCCCTTTCCTTCTGCATTGTTATTATAGGGAAAAAATTACAAAACAGAATTTCCTGAAGGGGACTTCCCAAAAACTTTTAAATTAGTAAACATTTAAGAGTAGTATATAATTTAAATGCCGAGTATAATTTACTGTGTTCATGCTGGGTAAACGCCTGGGTGTTGATTACTTTTCTGTGAGCTGTTTTTTCTGAAGGAGCTCGGTATCACTGTGGCAATCAAAGCAGTTTGGGCCATGGGGCTGTTTAGCATCCTGCTGATGAGTTATGCCATCAATACCAAACTGATTTCCAAGATAAACCCAACTGAGGCATAACAAAGCCCGAGTGATGGCCAACTGTGCTTATGTGATCATCTTACAGTGCTTCCACAGCTCAGAGCCCTTTTATCACCGGCCTGGTGATGCATTTATTGTGGCCTTTGCAGAGAAAAGGATTCAATTAAAAAGGCATCGCGGTGTTATCAGCCAAATTCTTCAGTTCAGCTCCTGGCCCTTAAAGGAGTTACTCAGTTTACACTGAATGAATCGAGGAAAAATGGAAGCAGGGGTGATTTGTTAGGAAAGCAAATAAATGTGGGTACAGTTGCAGGAGGAGGACGTGAGGCCCCGGGTGAGCACATCATCTCCTATGTACAAACAGCTGCTAATCTTATCAATGCAGAGATGCCTCCGTGCTGCATTTAAAAGCAGGCTGCCTTTATTCCAGCTCCCACTCCATTGAAATCTGCTATAAATACCGACTTTATAACACTGACCCAATGTATAAATTGCTCAGTTCAAAAGAAAAGCTTTTTTGGAGGAAGAGGGGAACGGAGTAAACTCAATGTGTTGTAAAAGCTAAGTGGTTTTATTGGCACTTTAAAATACCCTTTCTGCTGGACTCTGTCAGCTCTGATTATATATAACAACACTGGTTATGTATTAAAAATGTGTGTCAATAGCTGTGGTAGCACTGTGATTTGTCATTTGTGTGCCAGAGGTCCCAACAGGCTGGATGGACAAAATGTGGCCATGGCTCAGAGGGATCACACGGTGTAAATTGATAAGAACAACCATCTCCGTGATTTAAATAAGAAACTTCATTGAAATGCCAGTGCAGGCTGCACTTGCACACCTCTCACAGCCCTCTCCTTTTGCCAGCAGAGGAGCTGAGGCTGCCACAGGGCAGGGGGTCCTTGCAGGGGTTTGGCAATCAAGTGATGAATTAAACCTGGAGTAAAAAATAAGGACAAGTTAATTCCTGTTTACACAGGACGGCTGCTCTGTGGTTTAATGCCTGCCCTCATAGGTAGAGCCTGTGAACTGCTGCTCCCAAAACACCTCTGCAGAGGGAGGTGAAGGTGTATTTGTGTTAAACCCTGTGTTTTCCACTGGTGACTGACTCAGAAGTACCAGACATTTTTTTGTGTGAGACTACAGCCAGGATGGAGCCCCTCAGACATCTCATCTCGCCTAAACTCCCTGAATAAGCAGCATTGAAAGCAAGCTGTATCCAAATTGCTTCCACAGAGCAGTCGGGCTTTTCAAAGACTGCTTTCAAGGCAGGAGTGGATATAAAACAGGGAATAAAGCCTCCCTGCACTGGACACGAGCAAAGCTGTCCTCAGGCAGCAGGTGTGGAGCCTGTTCTGTGCAGGGAGGGCAACCTCTGCTTTTCAGCAGCTTGTTCTGCCTGTGTGTGAGCTCACAGGCTGGGAAATGAAACATCCCCCAGGACAGCTCCCTCTTTGAATCCTCTCAGCTGAATCCTACATAAATTACGCTGTGCTGAGACTGGAGGAAGTAATTTAATGCTGGAACTCCCCAAAGGCTCTGCCTGCTGCTTGTGCTGAGGTGTAGCCGTGTTATGCATTACAGATAAACAGGGACTTTTGAGGACCCCCCCCCTTCTCTTCCACAGGGGTGAGATCAGTGAGGTTTTGTTGATAACTGCTGAGTGCTCAGTGCTTTGGTTTCTTTTCAGACCATCCTCAGCTGAAGGCCAAGCCCAGAGGGTCACCCAGCCGCTCCTCGTCCTGGGTGAGCTTTGGCCACAGGTGGAGAACATTCCCGTCCTCCTTCTCTCAGGATATTCCAGCTCCAGCAGCCCAAAATCACCTCAGGTGCATCCCACAGTGCTGAGCATGCCAGGCTGGAGCAGATGAGAGAAGCTGTGCTCCCTGCTTTGGTCCTTCCTGGGCCAGGGGCGCAGTGTTGCTGCAGCACCGCCTGCCCTGCCCTGCCTGGTCCCTGGGCTGCTGCTCTGGTCCCCCTGCCAAAGAAAACGCTGTTGGTGTGGCTGCTCAAAGCTCTTGTGCTGTGCTGCAAGCCAGGCTGATGGGGCTGAGCTCTCCCAGCCTCCAGGACAGAGCAGGAGCAGCCAAGTTTGGAGCTACCTGGGGGAACTTCCCGGCTCTGGGATGGAACCTCCTGCCAAATATCAGCCCTGGCTGACAGCACAGAGTCCTCCTGTGGGTGGGAAACCAGCAGGATTATCATTGCAGGGTGATAAAAGTGGCCTTCTTCTATTTATACAGCCCTACTGCTCTTCCAGCGGCACGCAAATAGAAGGTAAATGACATAAGCTTTTGAAAACATTTTTGTTTTAAAACTCCTTTTATAACCTCGCAGTCCAGAGTGATGGGGCACAGTGACAGAGGCTGGGCACTGCCCAGCGAGGCTGCTCACGTCTCTCTGAGCACAGGGAAGCAGTTTTCTCCGGGGCTGAGTCACAGCTTTGAGTCACCCTTTGGAAGTTTCTCCCTCTGCGCTGATCCGCAGCAGAGTTAAAATCAGCAGCTCTGAGCTGGCCTTTGCAAACACTCCCGGGGAGGACGAGAGATGTCTCAGCCACGCCCTTCTCTCACTCACTGCTTGGTTTAGAGACGCTGCTTTTCCGTTTGCAAGTGGAAAAACTGTTAATGCTAAGGGGGAGGTTATATTTTTATTATTGTTATTCTCAGACACGTTGAACTTTCTTTGTAAGCGGCGTGTTTTGCCCCAGTCTCTGAGCAACCAGGCTGCTCCCAAGCAGTGCCCAGGTGTGTGTGCGGAGCTCCCCGGCTCTGTAACCCATCCCAAATCCCCGGCCAGTTCTGCCAGCAGCCTTAAGATGTCACTGCCCGCCTTGGCCGCTGCGTGCGGCAGGAAACCGGCTGGGATTTTTCACACATCTCCTCCGGGGAGTGACAGCCGGGTGCTGCTGGCAATTGGCTGCTCTCACGGGCATTCATTAGCCCCAAAGTCCCTTTGGTTGCCGTTTCCTTGTGCCGGGATGGAGCCGGGCTCTGCCCGCTGCTGCTGCCGCCTTCATCCCCGGAGGGCTGAGCACCTTCCCCGGCAGCCTTTCCCAAACCTCCCAGCGCCTTTCTCTCCTCGTGTCCCAGCCCTGCTGTTCTCCAGGTTTCGGCACTCCGGGCTCTCCCTGTGCTGAGCTGCGGCACCTCTCTCCGGGCTCTCCATGTTCCCAGAGTTTCCTTGCTCTCTCCTGCTTTTCCACGGCTGAATCCTTGCTGGACCACAAGGCAACACAAGTTTCCTTGGGGCTCTGGTGGTTTCAATGCCTGCACAGAGCAGGGATGGCTGCAGCTGGGCACAGGGACATGTTTTGAGGGAGGGTTGGGTTGTCCTGCTCCAGGTCAGGTCCTTGCAGCTCCTGCCCTGGGATGCTGCAGGGAGCTTTTGGGCCTGAATAAACCCTGAGAGCCAGTAAAAGCCTGACTTTCACTCACAATAAAATTATAAAAAATAATCAAAACGTTATTTCTCATCCAGCTGCCTGCAGGGCTGGGCAGTACCACGTCTGTGCCACCCACAGTGCAAACCTGTGTGAGCAGTGTTGGTTCCTGAGTCATTTCCCATGTGCAGGGGGACCAGGCTGTGCAAAGCCAGGGCTGGCTGGTGACCCGAGCAAGGCCTGCAGCTGCCAGTCCTTTCAGCTCCTTCAGATCTTGGTGCCACCCTGAACTTGGCCAAAATAACCACTGACAACCCCCAATGATCTTTAAATTGAATGTGTAGTGCCCATCATACTGACACGCACAGAGCTGGGGTTGCTGCCAGAACTCTCTTGGCTTGAGAAGTCCTCGGGCACTGCAATGAGTTGGACTGAACATGGAATTTCTACTCCAGTGCATTCAGAGATGCTGCATGTCCCCCAAGCATCTGGCACTGAATCAAGGTTAAACTGGGGAAGAGGTTCTACTTTTCATCCCCTTTGCCCATATTTACAATTGGTAGATAGAGAAATACAAATCCATATTTGAATATTTAAAATCTATAAAAATAGAAAATATTTCTAGAAAAAAAAATTACGATATTTAAAATATTTTGGCAGGTGTTGCAGGTTGAGCTCTCCTTGCCCTGTTTCCTGCCCAGCAAGTACAACACAAGAGGAACAATTCCGTATCTATATCTAATTCCTAAACTCAATGTATGAATTCCCATTAAAGCATACTTCTCTGAAGTACAAATCTGTGACAAAACCAATCACATCTGTTGTTCTGAGGGGTATTTTTGGGGGGGTTTTTTGGTTTTTTTGGGGGTGGTTGGTTTTTTTTTTGTTTTGTTTTGTTTTTTTGCTATTCTACCAGCTCTTCCATCTTCTCTCACAGAAACTTTTTTTCCTTATAATTCTACCACTGCTTAACTGGGTCTGCAGTTTACTTCCTTACCAGTAAAATAATTGAATTGGTGGTTCCTGCCAGAGCCCTCAGCTGTTCCTGCA
This sequence comes from Chloebia gouldiae, assembly GCA_003676055.1. Taxonomy (NCBI): domain Eukaryota; kingdom Metazoa; phylum Chordata; class Aves; order Passeriformes; family Passeridae; genus Chloebia; species Chloebia gouldiae. The sequence continues at coordinate 2,132,902 of QUSF01000058.1, forward strand.
CAGCCCATTCCCACCAGGGACCCCCAGCCAGCAGCTGAGGTGACACGAGTGCCACAGACAGAGCCAGCTCAGGTTGGTCCCTCCTCACCTGCTGAGGATTCCCAGCACATTTATTTTGGCAGGGCAGCTGCTTTCTGCCAGATTCCTGCCAGTTCTCTGTACTGGGAGAGAGTCTGGGCAGTGAGGGGGAACTGCACCCCTTTAACAGTGCTATTAATTAGGAATATAAGTGAGGATGAAAAGAGTTGCCTTCCTCTTGTGGAGTGAAGTGTTAAAGCGTCGGCGTTAAACGTTCAGATCTCCAAGAAAACAACATATCCACAACTTATAAAATTTATGGCTGTAAAATAAAACAAGGAATGGATGGTAAACAGCAAGCAGTGTGAAGAGAAAGGGAGGCTGTGCTGGCTCTGGGGTAGAGCTCTCTGATTCAAGGTTTACTGCTCGACCATGGTTTCGTGAACCTTTTTGTGACCCCGAGCAAGTTACTCCCATCTCACTATTCTTCCATTTCCTCCTTCTGTAAAATGATATTAATAGCACTTCAGCTGCAGAGCAGGTTTATTGTACAAGGCTTAATGAATGTTTGTCTCCCTGTGATTGAGATTCTTTCCTGCTGGAGGCAAGAATTTTAAGCAGGTTGATTAAGTAGAAAAGGTCTCTAACTAAAGCTATTATTAAAAGCAGAAGGAATTATTTCTTAGGGAATTTTTAATCTTATGTGTATTACAATTGTCAAAATACAGCGGCTTTAGTTCTCTATTATTTAACAACTTTAGGGGTTTTTTTTCTGCCAGAAACTCTGCTGGGGGATGATCTAAGGCAGAGCCTGCTAAACTCTTCTTGCTCTGAGGAACAACAGTTACACAGTGAGATAATGTGTCACTGCATCAGCACTGCACACAGAGTTCTGGAATTGGAGGAAAAAGGAATTTTGGGTGTTCAGACAGATCCAATCCTCCTCCCTAAGGCTGTTCCTGTGATGCTCTGGGCTTTGAAGCTCTGGGACGTGCAAAACTTGGTGTTCACAAGGAGCAAACTCAGCAGCCCATGACAGGATGGGTGAAAAAGGCCCTGCTGGGCTTGGAGCACCAAACCCATCCCAGAGGGAGCACTGAAGACACCTCTAGGACACCCTGAATGCCTGATGGAGGCTGCAGCACCCACCTGTGCTCACCTGTGCTGGAAATCCCAGCAGCATCCCGAATGTCCTGCTCTGGGAAAGAGGATTCCCACTGTCCCGGGCTGCCCAAAGCTGTGGCTGTGCCCTCCTGTGCCAGCTGCCTGCTGAGACTCACATTTACCAGCCCTTCCTGGGCCCAGAGATTTGTTAGAAATGAAAAAAAAATGAACCTCCATGCCCCACCAAGGAGGGCTCACAAGCAGGAGGTGTCAGGAGCAGCTGTATGAATTTAATCTCTGTCCTGTGGGTTTGATGAAAAGCTTGGCAAGGATTTGGGCACTGCCCACACCAGTGTTCCAGAGCACCACGGTGGGGCAGGATTCTAAAGCTGCTGCTGGTGGCCAGAGACAAAAGATGGGATGTTTTAAGAGTTAGGCCCAATAGTATGCACAGTGCTGCCATTATTATACAAACAGGGCTTAAAGTCCTTGTCTTTCTCCCTGATGTGTTCAAAGCAGCTGCACTGGTTAATAAACATCAGGGGCAAGTTTTGGGGTTGGTCAGAAAATGGAGTGGCTGGAGCCTCTTCAGAAGCTGTGGGATGTAATTTTGTTAATAATTGCAATTTATAGCTGAGCAAACGAGTTCCCTTGTTAGAAATGAAATGCCCAACAGAGGCTTTGTGAAACTTGCAGAGAGAGGGAAACAGGGGACTGTGTAATTTAATATTTTGCTGTGGGAGCAATGGGTTTAACACTGGCCAGCAAATCTTCCTTTTTGTCCCTCTTTACTTTGATTCAGGGCCCTGATGCTTCCTCCTGACCCTGCTCTCCTCCCACTCCTGGTATCAGCTGTGGAATGAGCAGATCCACTCAGGAGGCAGCAGGGTGGGTGGGAGCAGCGCTGAAAGTGCTCCTGGGGGCACGTCCAGAACTGCCAAGGGAATTTTAAACCATCTGGGAGCTCTGAGGCACCTCCACACCCACAGAACCCAGGAAGGGCCTTGTCTGCTCCCCTCCTGGGACGCCCCGAGGCACAGAACCAGCAGGAACGGCTGGTGACCACACGGGATCACCACTATGTTGTATTTTTGTTTGGGTTGGGATTAAAAGTATGAGACTGTATTTATTGTTTGGACCTACATGTTTATTAGTTTTTATTTATATTATAGACTTACAAACTGTTAGCTTTACAATAGTTTAACAAGCTAAAAATGGAGTTGTATTTCTCTCCTACAAGGGTTTTTAAGGATGAACTGTTAATTAAGGAATGATACTTAAATTATTTTTACCTTTAATTCAGTAACTAACTACTTGTGTTTTGCAATGTGGACTTTATCTAATTACACAATACTACCCAAACTGAAGAAGAAGGTGAAGAAGAAGGTGAAGAAGTAGGTGAAGAAGGACTAGCTTCCACATTAAAACTTCTACCGTGTTTTATATATATTATTATCTCCTAAACCTTTAAACTCAAAGTTTTTTACTATGTGACATTATACATTTCTATTCAAACTACATACTTGTAATCTCAGTTTTATGATTTAATTTTGGAATGTTTCTTTATGGCCTCAGGTCATATGTAGTGTTCTCTTGGGGATCAGTGTCTGCTGCTGCCAGCCCTTGCCCAGGGACCCCCCTGGTGCCCCCACCCTGGTGTCACCCCCTTGGTGCCCATCTGCAAGGAGGCTGCTGTAAAACCCAACCGGTTTTGCTGCAGGTTGGATTCAGATGACAAATTAGGCTCAGCTCAGTGAGGAAACTTCTGAGTGTTTAAATGAATTTGTCGTTTGCTGATGTTTCTGTGTTAGGAGCAATGTGTTCTTTCTTACATGTTTAGTGTCAGGCTAATCCTGATGTTTGGGAGGCTTTCATTTATGAAATCCTCAGGTTATTCTGATCCTGCTCATGTAGAAGTGACTACAAAATTAGCATGAAATCTCCCAGCAGAAATTAGAGGTTTCATGGAGCTTTTGCAATGAAAGAACAATAACAACAATCATTTCTTGAAACCTCTTCACAATGTCATACTACGTTTAGGACATGTTTAAAACACCAAATAGATCTTTCCTGTCATTCAGTTCTTTCCAAATAAATTCCCAGAGTCTAATTCAGAGGGGTTTTGCTTCTATTACCTTTTGGCATTCTGAGGCTATGAGCCCAATAATATGCAAAAATATGTTTAATAAGCTATAAAGTTGCATTCTGTCTTCTCTTCCCTGTTATGGGGATCCATCAGCAACAGTAAAGAATTGCACATATAAACATGTACTCAAATGGAACCTGCAGGGAAAATCAGATTTATCATCTTCTTTCCAAAAAATCATGTTTTCCTCAGGCTGTTTGCAGAGCTTTTAGAACCCATTAAAAACAGAGCTCCTCTTTTATCCTCCTCAGTCCTTAATTTCTCAGACGTGGGTAGAGTGTTTGTGTTTTCCTAATAACAGTTGCAGGAATGGTTTGGTGGGAAACTGCACATTTATATAGACACTTTTATGCAGCTTTTAATTCCAAGTTTATTAAAGACATTTTTGAAGGGACAGTTCTGAAAAAATAATCCAGGCTTGCAATTTTTCATGTTAACAGTTTATTTACTGATTTATTTCAGCTGCATCCCCAATCAGTTTTCTGCCAGCAGAGGAAACAATCAGAAAAAGCTGCCATTGCCCCTCCAGGTTTCTCCTTGGCTAATTGGAGTTTTTGGCTCTTTATCCCGTTGATTAAAAGAACAGCTGAGTGGAAGTCATAATGCAATGCATTTACAGAGCTGCCACACCCGGCCCTGCTCTTTGCTTTACTCTGATTAATTTAGCAAATGAAAAACCCCTGTAAACTCACATATTTTTGCTCATAGTTGCTCTATAGTTCGCAGTAAGCCTTGGGTAAACTGGCCTGGAGATAACAAAATCAGTACAACAAAGGCTTCCAAAAAGCTTTTTGTTGAAAATGGGGTTCTGTAAAGTAACATTTTCTGCTGGGGCACATAGATGGTATGAAATGGAACAGCCCTTCTGGAGAAGCTGCCTTTAATTCGGTGTATGAGAAAAACAACTGTCACTGTTTACACTCCTCGCTCAAGGTAAGCGTGTTTGTCTAAAGTATTACCCCAGCCTGCCTTGCAAACACTCGAAGCTTGCTTACCATTTTTCTATATATAGACTGCTCTGTGGAACTGTCTTTATCGAAACTTGGGGGAAATCTTTAACAGGATCTGAGAGACTTGCCTAATTTATGCAGCCATCTATTCTCCTCCTATTGATTCCCTCCATGATATATGTTTATCCTCCCTGCCTGTGAAAACCTGGAATTAAAACCGAAGCATTTCTGCTTTATGCCTGTAATTGCTGGCGGAGAAGAGATGGGGGTTATGCATAAAAGCTGTAATCTCTTTAGTGAGCTTTAAACAAATCATCCTGTAAATCCCAACACAAAACTACCACAAGTTTACAAGCCAGAAACTTCCAAACAGCAAACCCTTAGTTCTCCACAGTTTTTGAAACTATTTTAGAGGCCCGTTCCCACATCTTTTGTGATGAAACACCCAAAAATGAACCAGCTCCCTGATCTGAGAGGGGAGAGAGAAGACTTGGGGACCTGGTCCCCACATCAAAACCATCCTGGAGAGATCAACCATTGATGATTTAAGTCTTCACTACTTTATCTCTTTGTTTGCTGCTCGGAATGCTCTTGATAGCTCCTTTGTCTTTGTAATTGTTTTAATTAGCCGCGCAGCATGGGCCCCCGGCCGTGCCTGCCCGGAGCTTTGTGCCCCGCAGCAGGACGGGCACCGTGGCAGCTTCGTGCCCTTATTCCTGTCCTTTTCCCCCTTTTGTTTGAGCGCTCCTGGGTTATCGCTGCCGAGGAGGGGAAACCTCCCCGGGAGCTTTGCCCTTTGCAGGGAGAGGAGCCTGGAAAGCTGCGCAGATATTTCTGGGGATGGTTCCCTTAGAGCTGGCACTGCCCGCACTCACTGGGCTTTTCACCAGCCGTGTCTTCAGCAATTCGGCCGATATTTATGGCACTTACTGTACTCTCCTCTCGGAACATTTCTTCTAAATTATTGTTTCTTTGGCTCTCTAATGTTATTTGTTCTTGTTGACCACATCCTTCTTTTGTAAGCGGGAATCTGGATGTTCAATTAAGATGCAGATCTGCAACTCATTAGCAGTAAGCTTTGGTGCTGTGGTCATTTGAAGACAATTCTGAAATTTAACTTGTGGGAACTTTTGGCCATGTGTATTTTCGGGGGGGGGGGGGGGGGGGGACCAAAACCCAAAAGTTTGTTTTTAGAGATAAACAATAGCATCAAAACCACAGATCCTTTCGTAGTATAGGTTTTGCCACCCCCCCCCAAAAAAAAAAACACAAAAACAAAACAAAAAAAATACACCAAAAACCTGTGCCTGAGATAGAGGAAAGTGGGAATGTAACTATAGAGAGGAGCTCTGTGAAAGCACAAGTCCCTTTGGAGTTGGTTTATTCAAATTAGCCCGAGGTCAGTCCTTGCCAATTATTGCCCCACTTCAGCTGCTCTCTGGGCATCAATAAAAGCATGTGCTGTATTAACCAGGAATCCAGTCTGGGGCTCTCAAAGGGAGGAATTGGGGTGTTCCCCCTCTGGGAGGAGTTTTAGCTCATTACTCTGTGTGCTCCATCTCATTGCTCCCCTTGAAACGTGTCCACGATAAAGGATTAGTTAGGGATTTGAGGGACTGGATTGAGATCATTTTCCACTTGGAGCTGAATGGAAATCCTGAATGCCTGGGAATGTCCATGCTGTGGGAACCTAAAGGCACTGCTGCCTTTCTGTGTTGCCTGCCCTTGCACTTTTCCTCTGGCTGGAGGGAAGGTGTGTGGTGAGGGAGGCCTGGAAGTTCTTTATTAGAACCAGCAGACAAATAATGTCCCCTCATGAGGAGCAGGAGGGACAGGGGCTCCTTCAGGAGGGGGAGCAGCAGCACATTCCCTGCCACGTTTTACCCCTCTGCAGGATAAGAGCTGATTTCAGCTTCTCTGCACCTTTTCCTTGGCTGTCAGATGTGGGGGCACAGAGAGGGGTCTGTGATTCGCCTCAGCGCTGCTCTGTGGTGTCGGTGGGATGGGGAGTGGCAGAAATCGTCACAAGATTTTCCAGTTTTTACTTATATGAAGCAAAAATCTTGGATGCAGATTTCTTGTTGGAGCAGAAGCTGTGGCTCCTTTTGCTTTTCTAGAGATTCCTAAAGATTGCAAAGAGCTCAGAGGCTGCTTTAAGTAAAGCTTTTGGGGTTGAGAGGAAGAAATCTGAGAGTATCTCTGATGCCAGTGCTTAGCCAACCTTTAGAGAAAAACAAGTAATCCTATTTATATCTGTTTATGTCTATTTGTTTCCCTTCTCCAAATAGAAACAGAACTCTTGAGTGGCACTCGGACTCAGCTGTGCCATGCCATGGGTGCAAAACTGATACTTGTAGGTGATATTTGAGTATTTTAATCAAAACTGAGCCAATTAAACACTGCAAATGTCTTTGTGTTGTGAAATCATGCACTTGCAACCTGTGAATTTAAATTTCTGGAGTGTCCATGTGGATTACTCTGAATTTGGATGCGCATTTACTGCAGGCAGCAGTGGTGGCACTGCAGATTGGGTAATTCAGTTTGGATGAACTTATTTCCTGATGTTTTCATGGACAATGACTCTGCAAATTAAAGGCACAATTCGGTGTTTGATGCTTTTTTACATGCCAGATGCTGTGGCTACTCTGATGAGCTGCAGTGTGAAGCAGAAGCTGCATTTCTGCGGTGCCATTACAGAGTAATTTTTGGGCAGTTTTTTTCTCTCCAGACTGAACCAGTGTTGTGATAATGTTCAGTGTGGTTTAACAGGGGGAAACTGGCTGAGCACTTGGATTCGATGCCTGCCTTGTAAAGGCACAAAACCAGAACAAGCTGAACCCAGAAAAAATTCCTTGCCTGCAAAAAGCTTGTGGAAAAAGGCAGAGTTACCCCAAAGGGAGCCTGACATGTTATTAATAGATTAATGTACTCTTTGTGATTAGGATGGAGTCTTTGGTGTGGAGTCGATTTTCTTTTCAGATCAACAAACCTTGTTCACTGGTTATTTGCTAGATGAAGGCTCCTATAAAGCACCAGTGCAGAGCTTTTTGTGTCCTCCTGAGTCACAATTTATAAATAATAGCTGTGTTTACAAACCATCCCTTAGCAGAACTCTCCGGGGTGAGGCAGGGTCTCAGCTGACACTTTAATTAGCTCTTACTCAAGAGCTGCTACTCAACAAAGGCCATCCCAGTGCCAGCAGCACTTGGTGTTCTCCTCACAGCGTGCTGGTTGGTGATCTGCTGACCACTTTGGACACATGAAGGGGTTTTTATGTTGGAAATCTTGCATGGAAAGCTCTGTAAGTTCTGTGAGCTCTGGATGCTGGCAGGGGGAGCAGAGCCTGACTCTGGGCTTGTCTTCTCCCCAGGCAAACCGTGGTGTTGGAGAGTGTAAAGAAAAATGTCCCCTGGCAAAGCCCACTAGAACATTTCCAGGCTCACATTTCTGGGTTTCTTGCTGACCCAGGTGCCCGGGCTGGGGAGGTGGAGATGCCCATGGAGGGAGTCCCCTCTCGGGGAACACTCCCACCTTGAGACACCAACATCCAAAGGCACCCTGCTGGAGAAGCTGTGCTGGGCAGGGGTTCCTGGCGTCACTGCAAACCTGCTGTGGGGCTGGGCTGGGGCCTGAACTGGGAGAAATCCGTGCCAGAGCTAAAAGTGCTCATTTCTTACACAAGAGCTCTTGTAGTAATGCATTGACCCAAAGGCAGCTTGAGTGTAAACAACGAATTGGAAAGGTTGAGTGATTGTTTTCTAGTTTTCATTTTGAGCTAGATGGTGAAATGTTTACATCTCCTATAGATATGATTGATGTGGAGAGCAAACAAGAAAAAAATCCTTTGCTGGGTCAACAGGTTACTTAGAAATGTGTAGAAGGGTTAATCCCAAAGCTTCTGTCCTTCTTAAGTGACCATTGTTATTTATGTATTCATAACCCTGGAAAAATCATAAAGACCTTTCCCCCCACTCCAGGAAGTTATACTCCTGCATTTACCTGTTACAAATGACTAACTAAAGTAATCCACAATTTTTATGACCTCTCACTGCACTTTCAAATGAGGTTTTTTTTTGCTTTGTGAGAGCTTGCTGAGGTATTACTTTCTGCTCAGGTGTAACTGAAATCCTGGGTCATCCATTGAAGAATGTTGTTGCCTGTGAGATATTAATTGCTTCTCAAACCTCAGAGCTGCTCCAGCTCCCAAAGGTTAATGGAGCAGATAGATTTAGGACGTGTTCCTAACCACACAGGTTATCCTCCCTTCCAGAAATATGACACTCGCTGAGATGGGTCATTCATTTTTATTGTTGCAAATGTAATGAAGCATGGCATTTATAATCCACTGGCTGGGAACATCTCACTTGGAGGAAAGGAGGCCACGATATGAGTGCTCCAGTGGGTGTTGGCACACCTGCTCTGGAGAAACAAACCCACCTGGCACGTCCCTGTGCCACCTGCCTGGCCAGGGCCATCTCCAGAGGTGCCCCTGCCCCAGAGCTGAGCTCTGCCTCTGGGCTCTGTTACCCTCAGCTGGCACAAGCCTGCTTTGCCATGGTGTAAGGCACACCCAGTGAAGTTTGCAGTGAAATGTTGCTTTCTTTAAATATCACCAGGACCCTTGAACTCTGTGCCAGCTCCTGAGCAGCACCAACAAATTCCTCATGTGAGCTTCGTCAGCCCCTCTTCATTTTCAGGAGTTACCTAAATTCTGTCATAAACCCCTGGCAATGCAGCTGCTAAGTTTTGATAAATATTCAGTAAACCCCAGGATTTACTGGGAAGATTCATGAGGGTCCCCTCATCCCTCCCACGCACACTGTGGGCTCGGGAATTTTAAAAATATTTGCACAGGTTGTGTGAGCAGGACGTGTGGGCACGTGGCTACCCCTGGTGTGGGTAACCTCCAGCTTCTCCTCTTTGCCTCACAAATGGAAGCAGCAGTTTGGCTTGCCAGGTTCTGCACCCCTCTGTGTCCTGAAAGCACAACCAAGGAGGTCTAAATCTGGTTTATACCAGTTAAAAGCAATATCTTTTTTAGCCAGTTAAAGTTTTGACTGATGAACATTAGCAATGTTCTGTGCAAAAAGAACAGGAATTCTTTTTCTGGCTTTCTGGTGTCTGTCAGTGAAGCCAGCTATTTTAAAAGGTTGAAATTCTGATATAAAAGTGTCATCCCTGTTGTTGCTATAACAGGTCATATTAAAAATAATAAGGGAAGATCTTTCTAGAATGATGAGGAAAACAAAAAAGAACTTTCAGCATGGTTTGGGGGAGATCTATGTAAGTGTTGATTTTCAGGTGTCATCCCAGGGAAACCAGTCACAGGCAGGTGTCACCCAGACCCTCCCCTTTCACTTAAAGGTGAAGGCCCAAAGAAATGCTGCCCTCAAATCTGAGAGGGATTTTTACCTTGGGAGAAAGAGGCAAAGCTCGTGCTGCAAGTTTTGATCTTGTGGAAGGGTCCATCCAGCATTCCTGGCTGCAGGGTTGTTGCTTTACCTCAGGACCTGTCCTGAGGTGGCAAGTTTAGTGAGAAAACCCCAAAAATATTCAGTGGAGTCGTGCTTTGTTGTTTTGATTTAAAAATTAATTTAAACCCTTCATGGAAAGGGTGCTCAGGCCTTGGCAGGGGCTGCCCAGGGAGGTTTGGAGTGCCCATCCTGGAGGTGCCCCAGGAATTCCTGGAGGTGGCACTCAGAGCTCTGGGCTGGGGACAAGGTGGGGATCAGTCACAGGTTGGACTCATGGACTGGGAGATTTTTTCCAACCTCAATGATTCCATGATTCTGTATAGACTGGAATATATATACATATATATAGGAAGAGCCTGTAGACTTTTTTTTTTTTTCTGGGTGATTTCTCCTCCTTTCCCTCGCCCAAGACATGACCAGTGGAAAAACCACAGGGATCTCAGCTGCCCACAGAGAGGGGTGGAAAATTGGGGTCCTCCTCAGGGTCTTTTCTTGCACTTTGGGCTCCTCTGCTGCTGCCCAGCACTGCTGCTCAAGGGTTATGCACACCACAAGGGGAGAACAGTTGTTTAACAGAATTTTCTTCACTCCTGCCTTTGGATTAATTGAATCCTGTGCAGGCCTTATCAGGAAGAGCTGTCAGCAAAGAATTCCAATAATCCAATCAGGAGGTCAGGAGTGCGAGAATAAGGATCTACAAATCGGATTGAGGGAGCCAAAGCTGAAGGCAAGCAATATTCCAGAGATGGCAGAAGAGATGATTTCACCACATTGCTGATATCATTAATGAGCATTGATAAGCTCAGCACAAGACTCATGTTTTGTTTATTGGGCTGGGAAGGTGATAATGTAAAATCCTGATTCAAAAGGCAACAGAACAAACCAAGAAGTGTAAATTGGCTGGTAATAGCACCTAAACAGTCCCGACCCAGGTTACAGTCTGGGCAATTTTATGAATATCAAGGGCTTGGAAGGAGGTCTCCAACCTTAACCACCAGGTGAAGCACAAAGCTGTTGATAACTGAGCAACAGATGAGTTCAGAGTTTGTTAAAAAAATAAAATCATTGGTCCTGGGAGTGCTGGTGTCAAACAGTCACCTAAAAATAGCAGCTATTCCACAGTGCAGATATTCAGGAATATTGTTTATATGAAACTGTTCTTAGGCGGGACTATTTCAAGTGGGTGACACAAACCTTAGTCGCTTCTTGTGTGTGTCTGCTGTTGTGTTTATCAGAAAAATCTCTTAACCTGAGCTGTCTGGTAAAAACGAGGCTGTCCAGAGGTGACTGAAATACAGTAATTCCACCTTGCAGGCTGCTTTCACCTGTCAGGCTGTTGATTTAAGTTTTGGGATGGGTTTTTTTTTAGGTTTTTCCTGTAGGAAATGATAGCCTCAAAGAGAGAGAACTGCAGTGTGTGCTCAGGGCAGGCTGTGATGGGAAAAGCTTTGCCCCAGGTGGAGGTGAGCCAGCACAGAGCTGGGGATTTTGGCTCTCCAGAGGGAAGGAGTCTGAGCTGTCAGCCAGGGCAGCCTTGGGTCTGTGAGTTGGTGATGTGAAACCCAATTCCCTGACGTGCCCTGGGACCAGAGGTCTTCTCTCACTCTTGTGGAACAATTTCAGTTTCCTGACTGCAGACGCAGTGTTTGTCTGCCTATCCATGCAGTGCTTGTTTTATTCCTGTGTTACAGGGGGGTATCAAGGGGTACAATCTGCATAAGTCAATTAAGCAGAAGGAACTGAAGGTGGGAACGAGTGAAAAGTGCTCAGTTCACTTCCCTCGCCCAGGAGTGACTGGCAGTAACTTTGTGATTTAAGCCAGTGTGACTGGGAGTTGGTCTCTTGCTGACTGCAGAGAGGCTTTCCTGAGCCAGGAGGTGCCTCTCTATTGTAAAACCTTGCATTTCTAACCTTTAACATCTTACCAGAAGTACTGTCCATTGCTTTCACATCATTATCTGAGTTTAAATACCTCTCTTCGGAGCTTAATCTTTAAACCTTGCTTAGTGCTACCTTCATACTTAATCATTCTCTGGCTTTGCAAAGCACTTGGGCATCATTCCGATGATAAATTTCAGCTTCATCAGCTACTGACCCACATATGCTCTGCAACTGCTTGTCCCCACAGGTCTGGGGGTAATGTCATAATTAAAGAGCAGCTGCTGGCACATGCAGGCCCCATGGACTCTGTCATCAAAGGGCAACTGATGTCCCACATTAACTGAATGGATCTCTAAGGAATCGCAGTGGTAGAAACCAACTTTTGTCCCCTGGAGAAACCACAGCACATCTGCCTTGTCCTGGTGCTGTGCCTCAGCCAGCTGTGCCTGGAGGTTTGGCCATGAGGTCTTGGAGAACACAGGGGCCACCACCCATCCCCATGAGTCTGATTAAAGCTAAATAGCAGAGGAATCAAAAAAGTCCACTTATAAATCAGCAAAAATGGATACAGGCAAATAATCTTGTGTTTGGTGTATGATTAACCCTTGGAATTTACTGCAGTGGGATATTACTGAGGCAAATAGTTTAGTAGGATTTAGGGATTAGAGAGATGAATAAGAAGAGCATTTACTGGTTACCTTCTCTAGGTTTAGGAAAGGTAATTTCTTCCTGGTGCAACTCAATACAGGAGTTCAGCAAACAGCCACCATCATGAGGACAGGCAATGTCCTCTCCAGCCTGTGGCTCCCAGCAGCTCTCCAGGACAAGGTTTCCCTTTCCAGGACAGGCTTTCCTCTCCTGGAGCAGGATGAGGCATCAGTTTGCTTGTCAACCAAGCACTGTCCTGAGAGCCCAGCTTCTCCCTGCTGTGGGAGGATTATTTTGGCCCTGTGCTCCAGGCCAGGACCATTCCACACCCTCAGCAGTCTGGGGCTCTGCCCTCCCACCTTTCCTTTTTATTCCTTTCTTCATTTCCAAAGGCCAGTGCCCTCCGCAGTGTTCATTATGAGTAATGGACAAGCTTATTTGTTATAAATCTGTTCAGGGGTAGTTAACGAGGCCAGGTTTCTGTTTAAGTGTCCCACTGTAACCTGCTTGGAGCAGAGCTGCACTCTAAACATAATGACCTCTTAATGTTCCTTATTTATTTATTTAGAGGCAGTATAAACACCCTGGGCCAGAACCTCTGTGGCTACATCAGCCTGCCCCCAGCAGCCAGGATCTGCTGAAATCAATGGGGCTTTACTGATTTACATCCCCTGAGAATCTCCATGTAAAATAAATTCCAGCCAGGAGGTAGAAGATATATGGATATGCAGAAGTCAGATAAATTGGTGTGTTTGTATGGCACACAGACATTTCAGGGTCAGCAGCAGGTACAGAAATCAGAGTTCCTTTAAAAGAAAACTTAACGACTAATCCAACTTATTAAAGCTGATTTATGTTTGTTAAAAAACAGTCAGGTGACAAAGTGACTGATGCATATCTTTATTTGCCTTGGTGTAATCCTGCATTTGTGTTTTGCACTGGCAGCTCTGATGTCTGATGTTCTCAGGTCAGAGTCTGATCTCAGCTGGCCCAAGGAGGGTGGTGCAGGGAGCAGCACAGCCCTGCTCTGTGTGCATGCACAGAAAAAACAGCTTTTGCAACACTGACCACCCCCCTGCACTCCCAGGAGCTGTAAACTGCCCCGTCCACCTTAAAAACAACAAAATACCTTTCAATCAAGAACTTGCAAAATGCTTTTCAAACTGCCAGCCCAGCCAGCCAAGTTTTAATAAATTGTAATAGTGCTAATTTTGCCCCCACCCCGCCTGAGGTTGCTCCTCAGAAAATGCAGGTTTTGCTCCAAGTGAAGTGAATATGCATCCCATTTTCTGAGGCCACAGTCCGTGGTGTGCACCACTGGAAGTTGGATTAGGCTGAAATAGGTGGAATTCTATTGAGGAATGTTAGTGTTGCATATTTTAAGTACATAGTCCTAACTGACTTATTTCTCTGCTGCTTTTCCCCCTCCCTCAGGATGAAAGAACGACCCAAAACTTCCAAAACAATGATTTCTGTAGGTTTTAGTGATGTAGCCTTGTCCCTTAAGTCATGACTACTGTACTATGACTTATTATAATGCCGTGCCATGAAACACCTCATAAAAATGTTATTTCCTCTGCTTTCTTCTGAGCCTTTACAGGAAAATTGCTTTCAGTCTGCTCAAATCCTGTTACTTTTCATAACAACCTCTTCTAAATAGAAGCAGTGTAATTAACTTGGGTTGATAAGAACAAACCAGAAAAATAAGGGAGATGTTTAACTTTCTTTTCCCCCATTTTGTTTATTGCTTTGTCACTTACCAAAGGTTGGAAGGAAGAAAAAAAAAAAAAGTAATTGGATGGTTTATAATTTGTGACCATTTAAAAGAATAAATGACCTGAATCAAAGGTCAAAGCCTTTGTGCTTTCTGCAGTAGAGAGGTTTTTGTTTTGTTTTCCCCTGAATCTTTTTATACTGAAAAAAGAAAAAAAAAAAGAAAAGAAAAAAATTAAAGCAGAGTGAAATAAAAATCCTCCCTGCGCGTGTCCACGCATGCTGCGGTTCCGAAAGGCCCTTTACAGCTTCTGATTTAAATGCCTTTTTTTCCTTAAAGCTTGCAAATATCAACAACATTCCTGCACACTGTAATCAAATACTTTCCCAAAAAGCCATGGAATGTGCCATAATTTGTCAAAGATCCTCACTGACAAGTTTTTAGTAACGTCCACTACAGCAAACCCTCCTCGGCCCCCTTGACCCACGTAGCAAGAGACCTTTGACCCTATTTGGGCCTCTTTTATGAGCTTCTTTCACTCTGACCAGATGGCTAAACTATCAAAGGTTTTTATGAGTAAAAACTGCTTTTCAAACTCACAAGTTGTATATTTCTCTCCATGTTAATGTGAACTATCAACCCACAGGCTTTAAATTGAAAACACAAAAGGTGCAGCGCAGCTGCCGCATTGTGCCGGCTGGGTGGGGATGTTTGCAGAGTAAACAGCTGATGGCCACATGAAGACAGTTTAAGGCCAAATAGTTAAAAAAAACACCCATCCAAACCCCAATAAATTATTTTTTCCCCCGGATATTGTTCGGAGCCTCTGCATACGGGGTGTTTGCATATTCACTCGCAGCTCCCCCCAGCCCAGCCTCCCTCCCTGCCTGCAGAGCACTGCCCCAGTGGCAAATTAAGACTAATTAGACCAAATTGTGTCAGAAACAAAAATAGAGAGATTACAGACTTATGAATCAGTTTGAATTTCAATGCAAACATCTCTGAACACCTGGACATCACTTTCTTTGAGCTGTTTTGTCCCTTGCTGCCTGTGTGCTCTCAGAGTTGCGCTGGGGAGGATTTTTAAGCTGAGATTTGTTGTTACTGTACAGTTCAGATACTTTTTTGTTCTTTTTTTTAATGTAATATACTCCTATATATCCTTTACCTAAATTATCAATATACTGCATGTGTTTCACAGCGTTTGCTCACCGTGTTTTTAACAGGTGTTTACCAACTTTCAAATCATAAGATCCTATAAATCACAGAGAGATTAATAACAAAAAATCATAGCCTCCTAGGTTTTCCCAAGAGAGCTAGGGAATATAATCTGCTCTTCCTCTTTCTCACAGGTCTCCAAGAGCTCTTTTTTAACCCTTCCCAGTCTGGCATGCCATTCTCTCTGTGGAGTATTGGTTTCATTAATGAAAAGTCATGTGTTGTTCAAGTGGGAGAACTGCACATTTGGGAACAACTCCATTTAACATTCTTAATGAAATTACTTTTATGCAAAGTGTTCCTTTAATTCACTTGGAAATGAGGGGCTTAACTGGCTATGTATCTTTTTGAGTCAGATATTCTCTCCTCTCACTTAAAATCACAAAAGGGTTTTCTTTGAAAGAAAACAGTGGTGTCCAAGTGGGATAAAAGATAAATATTGGGAAGAAGTGCTGCTTTGGTGGAACCAAGGTGTCTGGTAACAGCAGGCTGGTAGATCATGTGCTCATCGTGCATCTGAAATGCCAAATCCCACAGGCCAGGGCTGTGTTGTATCAGCAGCTGCTCAGCCCTACTGTACTTGGAGCTGTCACTCATGTCAGCACACATTGCAGGAGAACGTAATGTACAGAGAAAGAGATGTAAAAATGTGTCAATTTTTCTCATACCTGAGAGAAGGACAAAATCAGCTTATCCTTCCCTCCTGTCTAAAGCTTTTCACTTTCTCAGATTTCTTTATATGTGACTTGTTAATCCATCAGTCTTGTTTATCCAACCAGGTTTATTAATGACAAATGTTGCTGGCCTTGCTGAGTTATGACTGTAAACTGAAAGAATATGAGGGCCAAGGTGAAAAGGTGATTTCTTTATAACAGCTGTAATTTATCCTGGGCTTTGGCCAGGCCTTTGATTTTGGACTGGCCCTGGATATAGTATTCCTACTGATTGCATTAGAATAGCCCTCAGGGGTCATGCTGAATTCCAGGGCCCTGGAACCAGTTAGAAGAATGGAAGATGACCATATGTGCAGGGTTAGGGAATGATAATAAGGTGCAGCACAATACCAGCCCGGGTGTTGTGGAAATCCTCTGCTCTGCCTTCTGCAGGCTGTCATTCATATCAGCATTGCGTAAGAAATGCACCCCAGCCTGGCCAGGGGGAGGAGAAAAGAAAGCAGGAAAAAAGAAATGAAGTCTCTTAGTCAGCCCCTGGGTTCATTAAATGCCTCCTGCACGGAGAGGGCCGGAGGGTCTCGTGCCTCCTCCGTGGAGGGTTCTGAAAGGACAGGAGAGGCCGGTGCCATCTCAAGCAGCTTCAGCAATTGTTGGCCCCAAGTATCAGTTCTGGTGCAAAAGCCACCCTGTCCTTGTCCCACAGAGCAGGAGGAGATGAGACTACGAGGGTGCCATGCCTGGCTGTCCCTTGGCTGAGCGTTCCTGAAGGGAGACACCCCATCCCAGGGGATGGTCAGCGCTGGGCCAGGGCAGGGCTGGGCTGCCAGGGGTGACCTCCCCTCCTGAGCTCTGTGCCCAGCTCTGGGGGAACCCGCCTCCTCCAGCCTGCCCAAAACCCTCTCGTAACCAGCAGCACGTCCTCAGCCTTTCCTCTTGACACGGCTTCACTTTCCACGGAGTCAGGAGAGTTCACAATGGGCTTGTAAGGATGTGTGTCTTTTTCCTAACTCGGGCTTGGGGCACTGCACTGGAGAGGTAAATGGGGCTCTGCTCCAGCAGATATCTGCATTATTTAATGTCCCATTCCGAGCTGCAGATCATCAGAAACCACAGGAAACAGGAGGTCTGGGCTCACCTGCCCTCCAGGCAGCTGGATTTCCATCCTGTAGGTGCAAACAGCTGATCCCACTGCAGTGCCACTTGTACAGCTCAGTGACACACACTGCTGGGGACAAGATTTCACAGGTGCAAGATTGCCTTTGCAAAGAGATCAATCCACCTCTCCAAGCAGTTTTATTAAGTGTTGACAATTCCCATTATTTCTCAGGCTTGGCTGGTTGCACTGTCGCTTTTGGCCAGTCCTGGGGAGCTCGTGCTCCCTGCTGGCCTCAGAGGCTTTGGGCAGGGTGATGCTGACCCTGAGCTCCACAGAGTGTCAGGCAGGGCAAACCTTCCTCTGTGGGGACCCAGGCCTGGCGCTGGGGCTGCACATCAGGCTGGACACGCTGCTGCTGCTCCTGCTGCCTGCCAGGCTGTCCCTGCGTGCTGCAGTGGTGCTGTGCAGCCAGGCTCTGCCTCAGGTCACTGTTTTCACACCAGTCAGACTCTATGAACACAGCCTGGCCTCAGCTCCTCCTGCCAGGTGCATCTCTTGGCCTCTGCAGTGTTCCATCCTTACCGTGCATTAGTAATGGGCCAGCTGTACTTCATAAACTCAAATGGTCCAGGTTTTACCCAAGGTTGGGATGAGCCTACTCTGATTTACCTTGCTATCTGAGCATCTTCCTGAAGTGCACTAAATGCTGTTCCTAATCAATGAAATGTGTGTTCATCCTCATCAAAGGATGAGCTCAGGCAGTGGAACAGCTGGGATCAGGAGGGAGACATTAGGGTTTGCTCAGAGGTGGGAAGGAGAGGCTGAACATTTTTAAGGCACTTCCTGCAAGAATTTAACATACAAAGCCACTCAGGCCCCAGTTTTGTGTTCTTCATAGCAAATATTTCATAAAATGCAGCCTTAAATTCATTTATTTACAGCAGGGCATCAGTCTGCATTAGTAGAATGTAATCTCTTTGAAGTTTCATTACTAAGTATGGAGAGGCTGTGGGGTTTTACCTCAAAATGCACTTTCCATTTCTAAAGAAGGAAAACAATAATGTTAATTTACATGTCCTTGTTTCTGAGCTATGTTTTATATCTTTATCTGTAGTACCCAGAGACTAAAGGCACAGGGTAAGGTATCCCTGAGTATTTGGGGAGGGGGCAATCAGTGGTCCTGCTAGAAATGCTCCATATTTCACCTGAAGCTTGTCCATACCTCGTTATTCCATTAAGAATCACTAAAACAGTCACTTTTGCACCAATCCTTAGCCAGAGTTGGTGGTGCTGTGGTGGGGTGCTGCTGTATTCCCAAACCACTGCACCACTGTGGCATGGATACAAATTCCCTGAGCGAGAGCAGGGCAGATTGTCAGCACAGGGAGCTGACAGCAGGCCTGGCTGCTGCAGTGCCCTGCCTGCCCGTGTGTCATTCTGGCTCTGCCCTGCTGATAACTGCTGAGAGGTGGGAGCAAACAAACCAGCAACTTCTTCAGTTCTTCCAGGTAGAGCCATTTGTCAGCCTGCTGCGTGCTCAGTCCGGCACTGCTGCTTGTTCTGCCCAAATTTTGGCATTGCTTATTTAAACAGGCGCATTAAAAAGAACAATATTAGAATTGTGTCCCTCAGTTTGGTCCTGGAGGGCTGGGCAGAGCCCTGGAATGAACGGGAGGAAGGGAAATGTGAGCCTTTCCCAGGTAACTGCACCTTGGGCTCACGTAAAGCAGAGCCCCGGTTTTATCTGCACATCTGACATGCCACTGGCCTCACTTGCAGAAAGCTGACCTTGTGTCAAACAAGATGATCTGACTGACATTTTCTATTTCTGGAAATGATTAATCTGTTTAGAAAAAGTTCAGTTAAGAAAAGCCTTGAAGTTTCCTTCTAGGTTTTCATTGATTTCTGAAAGATTGAGTTACATTTCCCCTTCATTAGAGACTGAGGAGTTGCTATTCAGAGCAATTCTGATCCCAGTGCTCGGGGTCCTGCTTGTGCTTTTGAGCTTTTGGCAAGGGCTGCCCAGGGGGGTTTGTAGTCCCCACCCCTGGAGGTGTCCCAGGAAGGGCTGGAGGTGGCCTCAGTGCAAAGCAATGAGCAGCTGTAGTTCTTTTCACCTTCACCTCCTCTCTGGACAGCAGTTCCACCTCAAAAGCCACACAATGCCTTCTCTACCCCACAGAATGGCAGTCTGGGTTCTCTTGAATTTTTTTTTTTTTTTCATTTCATTTTTTCCCAGCCTGTTCTGAGCTATAAATACTCTCAGGAGCCATCAGGCTCCTATCAAATGCATTCATATTTGCCTTTCTTTTGGCATTCCAGTCCCCAGCTGAATCTGATAAGCAGAACAGTCACTGCCATGTCAGCTGAGAAGAGCAATGTTGTACCTTAATATTTGTCATCATTACCCAACACACCCATGCAGAGCAAGCTGTGAGGAATGCAGGCTTTCATGCTTTATCAGCTGTAACTAAACATCTGGTTACAAAAAAAAAATGAATCACTCAAAGTTAATGAAGGTTATGATTTCATATAATCCTTTTCAAGCAAAACAAATTCCACTGGAAGAATATAATAGATTAACTGTGGAACTGAATCAATTGAGGTTTTGCCATCAGTTATTTATAACCCATCCGGTTTCCATTCTCAGCTCAAACTTTGTTTTGTCATTGCCAGCAGGACTTTTGCATTTCTTTTTAAATGTGCTCTTGAATGTATTCATTTGGTAGTTTCCTAGAAACATAACCACTCGTTTAGTTAGGAGTTCAAGCAAATTAGTTTAGTTTGTGTTACTGGAACGCTGCTTTTAACAAGTGAAAATAAAGTGCAGGTATTCCTTAAATTCAGGCCTTGTGTGCAATAGCTGCAGAGGTGGAGGGATGTGGCTTTGTCTCCATCAGCAGATCTGAACTATTTCACACCCAGCAGGAAGAACTTGGCAGTGCCCTGCCAGGATGAGGAAGGAAATCTCAATTTCCCTCCTGAGATGGGAGGGGCTGAGGCACTCTGGTGTTCAGAGAGTGGGAATGGCTGGAGTGGGCAGGAGGACAGAGAGCTCCAGGGAAGGCAGAGGCAAAGGAGGGAGATATTCCATGCTGGTGCTCTTGGAGACAAGGTTGGAATTGGCTGGGAAGAGCAGGCAGGCAGTCTGACAGCTCAGGGCAGGGCAAACCAGCCACCAAAACAGGGCAAAACGACAGACCAGAAGTGTCCCAAATGGATACGGGATGCACGAGTGCTTTAAAATCACTAAACAATTTCCTGGCACATGGGTGACAGAATCTTAGGACGTATGACAGAGGAAAAGTGCTTTAATGAAGCCTCTGAATTTTACTCCCTATCAGATTATTATTTATCTTAATGTAATTTAGACTATTAATTTAATTTCCTGTTAAAAGCAAAACTAAATAAAACTGCTTGCTTTTTAAGAATGCTGCTCCCTGCACCCCTGAGTCTGGGATTTAGCAGACTAATGGGATCAGTCATCCCCTACTTAAATACATCCTGCACAGCATCCAAAGGAATGTGGTTGTTTGTGTCCAAACCAGGCTGTCCTCCTCTTTTTAGCATCTCTGAAAAGAAGGGAAGATCAGGGCAGAGCTGGCTGTGCCTGCAGGAGCATCTCTGCCAAGGCCTGCTCTGCTGGCCTCCTCCTGGCCCTGGGATTCGGTGCCAGGTTTGGTGTGCCCAGGTATGGTGACAGCCAGGTTTGGTGTGCCCACAGCTGGTGACAGCCAGGTTTGGTGTGCCCACAGCTGGTGACAGCCAGGTTTGGTGTGCCCACAGCTCGTGACAGCCAGGTTTGGTGTGCCAGGTATGGTGACAGCCAGGTTTGGTGTGCCCAGGTATGGTGACAGCCAGGTTTGGTGTGCCCAGGTATGGTGACAGCCAGGTTTGGTGTGCCCAGGTATGGTAACAGCCAGGTT
>QUSF01000058.1:2153850-2190275 GCA_003676055.1 Chloebia gouldiae
CCAGGTTTGGTGTGCCCAGGTATGGTGACAGCCAGGTTTGGTGTGCCAGGTATGGTAACAGCCAGGTTTGGTGTGCCAGGTATGGTAACAGCCAGGTTTGGTGTGCCCACAGCTGGTGACAGCCGTGGCATCAGCCCCGCTCGGGGCTGGTCCCCCTGCCCATCTCCAGCAGGGTGGTGCCAGCCCCAGTGCCAGTCTTGTGTTCCATGGGGTGAGGACAATCATGGCCAGCTGGGCTGGGGAATGGGCAGCAGGAAAAGGCAGGGAGCAGTGGGAGCAGTGCGTTGGCATCCAGCCTGTTGCTGTCTCAGTCCCTAAAAACTCAGGTAAAAAGAGAGATAATTCACATGAAATAAAGGGCGCTGGTGTTGGATCCACAGCAGTTCAGGTCTGGCCCCCAGAGTGAGCTAAACCTTCCCAGGGGGGGAATCCCAGCTCTGTCCCCTAAATCCCCAGCTCTGTCCCGTAAATCCACAACAGTTTGCTTTGATAAATCTGAGAATGAGACAAAGCCACTGCAATGAATCATTTAGTGATGAAGTACAAAAGCAAATGGATTCAGGATCTTTCTGGAAGGTGAAGATGAGCACAAAAATAGAGTTGGTTTGCCAGCCCCCTTTCTGCTGGATAAAGTTTCACATCCTTTAAATGATACCCAGTTGTCTCCTCTCTGTAGCAAAGATCTCCCACTTCTTTCACAAAGCTCCCATGACTTATCTATTTTTGTTTTTCCCAGCTGTTGTTGTAAAATCTGTTATCTTTAATGTATTACCCTGAAAAACAACACACCTTTGAGAAGGCCAGTGGACTGTGACATAATTAGATGCAAAATGCACATCTAAAAGCTGTTTACTTCCTGTAACACCAGGATAACTACTAATGAATCACCGACTCTGGGGATTCTCAGTTTGTAACTGGATACTCCACAAACTTCTTATCAGATCAACAATGATTTCTGTCAAAAAAGGGGGGAAAAAAAAGAAAAGTGGGGGTGGGCAGGTTTTTTTTCCCCTGAAACCAGAGTTTAGCTTATATGCACCAATTCTAAAGCATTTTTAGCATGTCAGGCAGAGTAGTCATGGTGAGTTTGAAGGGATAAGGGAAGATAAAGTGTATCAAAGCAGGATCTGACACTCGTGATGCTATGCAGACCTTTCTTTCTGAGAGCATCTCGCAGGCTGGACTGACAGCAGGGATTAATCCATGCAATGGCAATAAACAATAGTTGAAGTGGGGTTGAGGCCAAACACCTGGATGTTGTGTTAGCAGCAGCAGAGGAGCCTGCCTCATGCTGGGGCTGAATATATGTGATTCTGACACTGCTGCTTGGCCAGCAACAGGTAAAACTGCTCAGCCCTCATTCGTGAAAGGACTTTTCCCAATTTTTCCTTCTTTTTGTCCACATCTGTACGATCCAGATGGGATCTTTGGCACATTTCCATAGGTACGAGTGGCTGAAGCAGGCAGGTTGCCATTGTGTGGTGATCTCCAAATCCACATTTATCCACATTTATCCAGCATCAGGCTTTCCCTGGCTGGCCACGGGCACCCTGAGGTGGGACAGGGGGTCCCAGGGGTGCAGCTGAGTTTCCCAGGCAGGACAGGGGTCCCCTCCCAGCCCATGCCCAGCATTGTCCTCAGCAGAACCGAGTTTGTCACGTCCGCTCAAGCGTGTCAACCCTGCCGAGGGTGCAGAGGGGAAATCTCCCCTTATCTTCCCTGGGGTGACCCTTTCTGGCTATAAAACTTGCCAAAAAGTTTGCCTAAAGGAGCTGAAAGGCCACGGAGAGGCTGGAGCTTCAGCGGGGATTTGCAGGAAGCCGCGGCGGAACCTCGGTGGGAAGTTCACCGTGTGGGGGCTTTTCTCCATTTTTGACCTCATTTACTCTGGTGTATTATCTCTGACTCCTCAGGGTCAGCCTATGTAGGTCAGGGATTCATTGACATAGATGTTCATCTCTCTTCTTTACAAGGGGACAAAAAGGCAGGGGGGAGAAAAGGGAAAGTGGGTTGGACAGACTGACAGAAGGCCCCAACAGCCACGTCCAGAAAGTGATCCAGTGAGAGGGCAGGCGGGAGAGAGGGAATGGAGCAAGAGGAAAAACGGTGCAAGTGATGCTTTGGGCCAACAATCTGGGAAATGCACGTGGGAGCCATCACCCTGATCTTCCTGGGACACAGCAGCCTGAGAGCAGGGCACTGCAGGCACGGCACACGCTGCTCCAGGCGCATCGTCCAGCTAGATGGCTTCAGTAAAATTACTTGGAGGATTTAATTATCCTCGTTGTGCACGAGGAGATCCCCTGAGAAAACGAAGGGAAATGGGATGTATTTGATGTTTCGTGCTCTGTTACAAGCGGTTCTTGCATTCAGCAGCACCAAATGACATGAACTGAAAATCCAGTGGCTAAGATACTTGGCCAAGACCAAGAGAGATTTTGCATAGGAATTAAATCCAGATTTCCCAAATCCATATGCAAATTCCATCCTGCCAGTCTGGTCTCACCCACAGTGAATTAAATCAACCTTTGATAAGGGAAAAGATCACTTTGGCTGTAGTTATGTGGAGGTAGAAGTGGCTATTCCACTTTCACCTGTCTCATCTGGCTCTTTATAACCACCTCAAAAACAGAACACAGAAGTATCAAATATATTTTTGTGAACCAACCGTTCTGTGTCAGCTTGTGCAGAGACATTAATTTGAATAAGTAACTGTGATATTTTTTTCTTCAATGCCTTTCTCTGGCTGGACAAAGAGCACAATTTCATCCCCTTCCTCTGCTCCTTGGCCAGTGTATTTAGATGTTACAGAGAGATTTTGGACTCACTGAACGCTTGCCAGGCCAGGGTCTGGGGCTGGTAGGCAGGGAGGTATCTGGGATACAGAAATCTGGCTAATTCACTCCCACTCATGTGTTACTGGAAGCATTTCTGCTAAATTCAGGCTTACCATCAGCCTGTTCACGTTTACAATGTGGCTCTTTTGGAATAGATGGGAAGGATTTGCGAAGTGAATGTGCCTATAAAATCTCTTATTTCCATGCATCATTTGAGTGATTGTGTGTGCAGGAGGACAATGACTGAGTTGTTTCCTATGCCGTGTATTCAGCAGTGTTTTTCATGCAGCAGCCTGGGCACGGTGGGTTTTAGGGGCATTCAGCAGTGCCCTCCTCAGTAACCTGCCTCACAGAGTTCACAGAACTTGATTTCAGGGAATGTTAGATTTCCAGAAGGAAAAAAAAAAAACTTAAAAATGCATCAAGCAAAGCTTGGAAATCCTGGCAGGCAGGGGAATATTGCATCAGGGCAGCTGCTCAGCCTGGCGTTGGAGCCCAGACATTTCCACTGCCTGATGACTGCACCTCTTTGGGCCTTTTTTTGCCCAGTTGTTTTTAGGCATTTAAAAACCTTTTTCTGGCCGTGCTTGGGAAGGGACTATCCTTGCTGTGGTTATGAATAGGGGAATATCTGCTGGATGAGTCAGAACCAGCTGCAGTTAGGTAGGAGCCACTTTGTGAAACATCTGATGGTGGGGCAGGGGGAGCCTGTGGGGTTTAAGCTTGGTTTTACCAAGACTCATCACAGCTTAGGCACCAACCTGTGCCCTCCTCCTCTCTCAGCTCTGCTGTCTTGTCCTTCCATGAGGACATGAGGGTCGTGGCTTTTTCCTCAGGGCCCAACACCCAGAGGCTG
The DNA here is from genome assembly GCA_003676055.1 of Chloebia gouldiae. Classification (NCBI taxonomy): domain Eukaryota; kingdom Metazoa; phylum Chordata; class Aves; order Passeriformes; family Passeridae; genus Chloebia; species Chloebia gouldiae. The sequence continues at coordinate 2,157,544 of QUSF01000058.1, forward strand.
CTCTGAAAATTCTGGAAGCTACTAAAATACAGATAATATATTCACAACATTGGCTGGATGCCTCAGGTAATTAAACCTTTAGGTTAAGGAGCATCTTGCAGCAAAAACAGATCTTGCTCACAAAATTTCACCTGTGATTTGTTTCTTGATCTACCAAGTATTGCTCACAGATCTACAACATCTTTTGACCTAAAAGTGTTCCAAAGTGCTTTCAAAACAGGAACTCCCAAGGTCTGGCAGCAGCACTGGCTGGTGGATCCCCACCTTGTTCATTTACATTCATTGAACGACTATACTTATAAAACAAACAAACAAAAAAAGCAAATGGAGTCTGTATGCAGCTCTGTTGGGTGATGGAGCCTCCTTGTCACTGCAGCAGAAATTAACCTTTTGTCAACAGCTCTTAACAGGAGGGCTGCAAAGACCCCACTTCCTAAAGTGAGGAAACAGCCAAGAAACAGCAGAGCTCTGACATCTGAATTTTAATACACCAACCCCTTAGGAAGCTGATGGGGAGGGGGGGAAGTATTTGTGCAAAATGCTTTTATTTGACTGTTTTCTCCCCATTCAGGAAGAGGAGTTGCCCTAACAATGGCACGAATGTAGGGTATCGGTGAGTTGTATCCCTTGAACTCCAACTTACAGAACAAAAGACTTCTAAGAAGCATCCATGCAGCAGATGTTTAGTTATCTGAAGTGTCAGAATGCCAATTAGATATTGAACATGGCAGGAGGAGGGTGGAGTTTCCAAAACAAATGAATGATGAATAGGAACAGTTCCCGAGTTTGGTCTAAAGTCCTGCTGTTCTTTTGTAAAATGATTTGTGGCAAATTTGTTTTGTCACTGAGGCATAGTTCCCCTTCAGGATTTAAGTGATTTTTATAATCACTCCAAGGAAACTTTAAAAAAAAAAGAAAAGAAAAAAAAAAAGAGAAATAATATGAAGATAAAATGCCTTATTTGTTAGGAAGAACAGGGTCTAAAAATGAACATGTTTTAAAGTGTAACCAAATAATCCTGCCTTCCATGTGGTTCATACACAGGGGCTACTCCCCCACAGTGAAATCCTAGCCTTGCATTGCAATAGAAAGGGGATTCTTTCTCAGGAGGGAGTGAAGAGGGGGGGCAAAACATGAATGAATTCAGTGAAAATCGTTTGTTTCAGAGATTAAATTTTTAATTTTATTGCTAGTCAGTGCCAGGGTATTCTTGTACATGGTGGCATGAAGGGGGTTAAAATAAAATCAACGAGGTTACAAAATGCCTCTGTAGCTGACTTGCATTTTTATTGTCATTGACCTCAGTAAATCATTGTTAGAAATTAATATAACGTGGACATTTTCAGCTCAGTGCTCTGTGTTTAAAATACTCATCTTTGACTCACAAAATGCTCTGGATTATTCTTCTAAACAGTCACACACAACTTGGACACTCAGGACAACTGATCCTGTGTGTCCCTGCAAATAAGAATAATATGGACAGTATAAAATACCAGGCAAGGCAGCAGAGAGGAAATTGGACTTGCATTGACTTAAATAAGCAAGTGCTGTGACAAAATTGTTTAGTTCTCTTTTGACCTTTGGAGGTCACGTTTGACTATTTATGCTATCTCCTAATGCTCTACTTCTCCCTGCCTGGTAACAATTATGTGTTTATGCTGTGCTTTGCCTTCCCAGTTGGTATATTAAACAATCACTAATTACTGCATAAAAATATACATTCCTGTTTTGGAGCTTCCTGTAAGCGCCTGCTACTTCCAAATGCTCTGTTTAAACAGGCAAATGAAAACTCTGTGTTTTAGTCCTGTTAAAACAAATAGAAACCAAAATATTTAAAAATTTGACTTTTTTTAAAATTTATTTTATCCAGATATGGGAACAAATAATGAGATTTATTTGGGGGAGGAGGGAGTTGAATGATGTGGATATATTTGGAATTTGTTTGCATCACTGTAATCAAAGAAAAAGCTCAGCTGAGCACAATTTTAATGGAGATTTTCTGATCATCTTTACTGTAGTACTTGGCCCTTTTGTCTTAGGTGGGGTATTGCTAAGAAAGCTGAGAAAAAGGCCTTTTTTACTGTCCTGCATTTGACAATTGCTGTCAAATTCAGCAGGAAAGGCAATAAGAATTCAGGGTCTCGAGTGATTGCTGAGTTCTGCTGCTTTGAGAGCTCTCCCTGTTCCCACTGAGCTCTGCACCGTTGCTTATTTCCAAAGGCTGCCAAGCCAAAGTGAAGCCAAATTAAGGTTGGATCCTGATGCTCATATTTAAGTACTTGAATGAAAGAGATTTGATATTTAAGATACTCAGAGATTCCATTTTTTACTAAGCAGCAACCACCAAAGACTTTCAGAAAATATTAATAATAAGTTTTCATGGAAAGTATCCAGCTACTGTAAAACCTCTTTGTTTTCTTTTTCATTACTATTTTTTTTCCTGCCTTTCTTTTAATTTTCTCTCCTTAGTTCAATGCTGCAACTTGAAAATAATTCAGGCAATTTATTGTCGGTACCATGGAGAGGCAGATTGAGCAATTCCCCCCACCAGGGTATTTCAATGCATTTCAATAAGGCTCTTAAGCACCACATAGGTCATGCACTTTGCCCACTTGGTTCCTTGGTGTGTAGTGCTTAAAAACATGGAAGTCCGGTAAAAAATTGGCTACAAAATACAATTTTCTCCTTGCACTTTTAGTCTGCAAACTTCACTTCCACGCTGAACATTCCTCAGAGCAATCAGTTGGTGACAGTGACAGTGCTGGGTGACTTCTCTGCTTCCTGGCCAGATCTGGTCTTTCTGCTTTTATTTTTTAAAGTGCTGGGCAGCTGCTGCCCAGCGAGTGTTGATTGCAGGCTCAGGGAAACCTCAAACAGGACAGTGATATCCCAAAAGGGACAGGGATATCCTAAAAGGGACAGGGATATCCTAAAAGGGTCTGGGACATTCTCTGTGGCTCAAACGTGGCCAGTCCCCCAGTGACCCACTGCAGCCACCTCTGAAATCTGAGTATCCACGTGAATATTCTCCTGAATATTCTCTTGCCTTGCAGTGGAATGAAATGAGCTCTGTGGTGTGTTTTGGGTGCCTGTGCTGCTCCAGGAGGGGGGACAGGGTGCTGTGACAGCCCAGGGCCAGCGGGCAGCACAGTGACAGAACCGTGCTGCTGCTGCTCTTACAGTAGGTAAAGCAGTGAAAGGGGGCAGGAAAGCCATTTCCCAGGCTATTTCCTGATTTCCTGCTCTCTGCATTCCTGCACATAAACCTTTAATTCATTTCAGAATGCAGAGGTCATGACAAAAAGTCAGAGGATAAATACACCCTTCTGACAAACAGAAGGTTGACAGCAGTTTTTAGCTGCAGCTTCGGGGCCAGGTGTTTCCCATACACTGTATGGAAATGTGGCCACACTGTGTTAGTGTTTCAGCTGTAAACACTCTGCAGCCTTATGCTCCAAAATAATTTCTTGAAGGAAGGGCAGAAATGTTCACAGGTCTGTCTGTCCAAGACCTGGGGTTGCAGTGGCCTGAGGAGTGCCTGGTGTGAAACGAGTCAGAGTCAGGATTTGTTTGTCATATGTCCTGCAGGGAATTGTTGCTGATGCAGGAATTACACATTTCATATTCTCTTATGACGGAGCAATGCAAATATTTGCTTTTTGGTAACAAAGCAGCCAGAGATTTAACTGGCAATGAGGCTGTTCTGTGATCCCTGAGTATTATATTGCAATTTTTTGTTGTGGCTTATTATGAGAACAGACTGTGAGTGGAGGGAGAGTTTTGTCACTGAAAGAGGAAGGAGGTTGGACATCAGCAGGAATTTCTCCTTCATGGAACGGGTGCTCAGGCCTTGGAGGGGCTGCCCGGGGAGGGTTGGAGTGCCCATCCCTGGAGGTGTCCCAGGAATTCCTGGAGGTGGCACTCAGAGCCCTGGGCTGGGGATGGGGCACAGCTTGGATTTGATGGTCTTGGAGGGATTTCCAACCCTAATGGCTCCATGATTCTGTGAAACAGAGGGATGAAGTACAAAGTTATGACTGGTGGCAGTTTTTTGCCCAGGCCAAACACTGCAGTCTTCCTTGCAGATACTTTTCAAATAAACACTGGGGCTGTTGGAATGATGAAACAGAAGCATGGCCTGCCCTGTGCTGAGCTCAGAGTCAGGCAGAGAATCTCCCAACAGAGAGAGGCAGGGGAAATCCTGCAGTGAAAGACAGAATCCATAGGATTTGGTAGCTGCCAGGAGGGCTGCACCCCCCAAGGGCACGGTGGCTGCCCACGAGCCCCAGCTCAGCCCCTGGGGACGTGCCACAGTCCAAGTCAATAAAATGCAGGAGTCTTGTTTAGCTAAAATATCCTTTGGATTAGATGGCTCAACTTGAAATGATCCTCTGATAAGCAGAGAGAAAATACACACCCTCAATTTGCTGTTATTTGGAAAGAAGAGCCTGAAGAGGAAAGGGATAACTGTGAGTGCCTGGGAGCAGCGAGTTCAGGGGGATTGCAGATGCTCCTTAAACCATAAAAACCTCTGGGGCTTCCCTGCTGAGACACTGTCTTAAAAGATAGCTCAGTGCCTTTACCTCTTGTGGCTTTTGGCTGGTTTGTTTTGTTTGGTTTTCCCCTGAGCTAGAGAAAGATTCGATCATTCAAATAAAACAAGAATATGACATGCCTTGAAAGAAATCAGGAAAATATGAGGACAAGGGGCTGATCTCCCTACTGCAAGTGCAAGATTTTGTGTTGTGCTTCCACTTGCACGACGTGTGGGACTTGGCAATGATCTGTTGGACCAAAAATATTCTGGGCTGTTAAGTAAGGATAAGAAATAGCAAAAAAGATTGGAAAGAAAATGGATGGGGAAAGAAAGCTCAGTTTATTTTTTTTTCTGCTCTCTTTAGCTCCCTTCCCAGCCCCAAGGCTCAGGGTTTGTGCAATTCTCCCTGTGCCAAGGATTTCCAGTCACACACAGGACAACTGAGAACACCACAGAAAGGGAGGGGAGGATGGCACTGAGGAGCTGTTATCACCCAGATCAATGTTTCCTGCAATCCAAACCACTGTAGTTTGCTTGAAATGAATTGATTGCAGCTGTCCAGATGTCACTGGCTCCCAGCAGCTTCCAAAGTGAATTTCCCCTTGGAAAACTGAAGACTCTCATGTACTCACCCTCATACATTGGGTCTCCCAAGGGACATCGTGTGTTATTATCCCTTATTTTGGGTGCTGGCAGAGGGTGACCAGCACAAACCCCCTCTGCAGCTGTTCCAAAAGCTGATGGGTGAAACCTGGGAAACATTACTGAGAAATAAAACAATCCCCTCTGCTCATCACTATTATTATTTGCCTTAGAAGTCAACATGGTTTCATTAGATACCAAAGTTTGAAAGCAACCTTCAAACACCCCTCCTTGCCCCCATCCTCCAAATAAAAGGTGGAGGAGATAAATAGATTAAGGGTCCTGTTTGCATATTGATAAGAAAAAGTACATTACATCAATGTAACCAAATATCTTATCACAGCCATTGCAGACTCCAAGGCCCCTATTAATATGAGAGCAGGGAAAAAGCTGAGTGTTGAAATGAGCTCATTGAAGGGTTTGGTTCCCCTCAGTTTGTATGAAGTGATGTGAGTTCCTGTTCAGCAGGGATTGAAGGAGGAGAGGCATCCTCTGAGATGGTTCAGCTGACCTAAGGCTCCTTCAGTTCCTCCTGTGCTTTAAAGTGACTCGTGTACAGCAAAGTTTCCCTCAAATTGTGCTCCTTCAGTTCCTCCTGTGCTTTAAAGTGACTCGTGTACAGCAAAGTTTCCCTCAGATTTTGGCAGCAATTCCACCTGGCCTGCACAGCAGCAGCTCCTTCATTCACCAGCTACTGGAGATTAAGGGAGAACAGTTATCCTTTCAGAATATATATGTTTTTTTGGAGGTTGATGTGAATGAAACGGTTTTGGGACAGGAATTTCTAAACGCAGGATGTCAGTGTTGCAAGGATGGATGTGGGATTTGTGCAGCTCTTCACCTGGCTCTGTTTTCCTGCTCAGCCACCTCAGAGGTTCTGGTTTTGCTCTTTTCCCTGCATTGCAGCAGATTTGGGTGTCCTTTTGGTGTGTTATTTTAGCTCCAGAGCTGCTATTTGGAATTGCCAGCAATGATTCCCTTTAGTGTTGGTTGTTCTGCCTGGCCCAGCCCCTGGCATGGGAACAGGAGCAGGTTCTGTGCTGGGATATTCAGCACAGCCCGTGAGGAAGCTGAGGGCTGAGAACTGCCCAGACACAAAGTCTGTGACCTTCCTCTTCCTCTTCACCAACTGGGTGACACGATGGGATTCAACTTGGGCCTCGCACTTCACCCATTTGTGACGGCTTTTCCACTTCCAAATTTCCCCTGAAAAATAACAGAGAGAGTGGAGGAGTGTTATGGGACCTGACACAAAGAAATTCTGCAAACCTGCACTCAGATAAAGGACAGGAAAATAGAGAAAAGCAAAACTTGTCTACATTAACAAAGGTGAAAGGTAAAAAACCAAACCCTGTGTATCAGCTGTGAGGCACTGCCAGAGCTTCCTTCCCAAAATCCCTGAGTGAGGAGCTGTCCTGGGCACCTTTAAACCAACATTTTCAAAGTTTCTCTTTTTTTCTTTCTCCTCTCGGAAAATCCGGGACTCCAACCTGAATGATTGTTGCATGCTAAATAATATTAGCATTTAAATAGGCCAGCATTGTAGTTAACAACTGGGTGAGAGTAATGGGAGGGTGGCAGAGCTGGGTTCACACCTCTGGGAGCAGGCAGCCCTCTCCCTCTTTGTCTGAGATCCTCGCAGGGATAATGAAGATCCAGCAGCAGCTATAAACAGCCGAAATCCTAGACCTGGATTTTAGCTTTCCCTCCAACTGTAAATCTGTGTCTTGTCGAAATATGACCCTGGTCAAGAAACTCTCCATAAGCCGCTTGAAACACATTTAAAAATTCTCTTTTTATTTCGTTTAATAAGCTTGACAGGCTCTTGCCCATAAGGAGGCTGCACAGACTGTGTGTATACTCAGGTGTCCTCATTGTCACAGCTGAGATGTTGATATGTTGCCATGGAGGAAGGCTATTAATGAGAGGAAATTAAATTAGATCACCTCTGTGCATTTATCTGCACACAGCACAGCTTCAGTCTCGAGGAGAGGGAGTTCTTGTGGGAAAGCAATTAATAGATGCAGGTGCACAGGGGAAAAAAAATGTATTTCTTACAGATCTCTGAAGTATGCAGATGATATTTAGGCTCTTTGACATGCTAATCACCAAATTTCACAGATACCGGCTGATTTATTTCACACAAATTTCATAATTAGCAAAATGTCTTGTTTCTCCAGAGCTCCTTTCCAAAGGTAACAGACGCAGTTGTCTGAGGTAGGGGATGTAAATTATCTGCAGCTCGTGTAGAAAGCTGTAAGAGACACCCCAGCCTTGTGTGGGGCCATGTCCCACAGCAGAAAGGGGAGTCAAAAGTGCCCAAAAATCCTGGAGCTGAGTGCTGAGAGACAGAATGAGTGGGATGGGGAAAGCTGCAGTCAGAAGAAAATGCATCTCTGAAAACAGGACAGGAGGCCAGGGGAAGAAGGGCCTTTGTGTCAACAGGAACTTTCTGCCCCAGATCCATGGGGATGAAGACGATGAGACCTGAACAGAGCCTAAACCAGATTTGTTGGGCTGTTTGGTTTGGGTTTTCCCCTTCTGTTCCACCTTTAGAGGAGTCTCTTGTGGCAGCATGAAGGAGCTGGATTTGCCCCTGGGGGGCTCCAGGGCCAGGGGAGGTGGGCAGGACCCTCCAGCCCAGCAGCACAGCCCACGGATCTCCCCCTCATGGGGAAGGGGCAGTAAGCAGTAATTACCAGCCACGGGGATCTCTGACTAATCAATTCTGACTCCGTGACAACTCTTCACTTATTTTGCGTGATGGGGTGACAAAGGAAAGATTTTATAACTGTAGGTAATTGTCCTCAGTTTAAAAACAAGAAAATTGAGCCCCAAGGTCACCAGAATTACAGTCAGGTACAACACAAGGTATTGTCCACCAGGGAGAAAAATCCACCTTCTGAACAATGAGATCTGTAAAAATGGCACAAACTCTTTATTCTGGAAGGAAACTCAGTGTATTATGGAAAAACTGTAATTAATATAAAATATATATATTATACATTAACAGTATCTTAGTAATAAACAAATATACTAGATTTAAATAATTATGTCACCCAAGATTTCTTAAAGATGTCTTGGACTTCTAAATTTCTTGAGAGATGGACTTAAACTAAGCTGGTTTAAAAAATGTACAGTGTATTTGCTGAGGTTTTGTCCCAAAGGAATATGAATGAAGGATAAGGTTTTTTTTTTCCTTCTCTGCTCAGCCACAAGCCAGCCGAAATCTGAACAATAAATTCTGCCCCTGGGCTGAAATCCTGTGTGACAAGTGAGAGCCCAGAGCGAAATTTCGGAGATGAGCCCCTGCAAAGGGGAGCTGGCAGTGACAACAGCCACGGCCAAACCTTTAGCCAGGCCTGTGCTAGTGTGTGCCACTGGAATACAATTCCGTATGTTAAACAACAGATGTCAAACAGAAGAAAGGAAAGAGGCCTTTGCTTTTCTTCTGTTGTGGACCTTGTTCTTCCAAAGCTGCCATTTTTTCAGTTGCCATGACAGTGTTAATAGGAGTTTATCATTTTCCCATGCCTGCTGCATACTAATGAGGGATCAATTCATGACTGCTATCTGTAGGGCTGGGAAGGGTCCAGCACCGTTTTCTGCACCCCCTGTGCCCACTTTTATCGGGAGCACTTTGTGCTGCTCACCTTTAATCCAGGGCAGGCTGAGGAAATGCAGCAGCCAGGGCTAACGACCCAGTGCAGCCACCAAAAAGTTTGATTTGCTATTTCCTGATCTGCGCTGGGGAAAAGCAGCTGTGAAATATTCACAGAGATAAGGAATCCCTTCAGCTGCGCACAAAAAGCTGAGATTTCTGCGAATTTTGGCTGTATTTGGGGCCCTGGAAGCTTTTTTTTTTTTGGGAGCACTTAGTTTTAGGCTGTGAGGGAAAAGGCAGATGTCACCTTCTGCAGGAAGCACCAGGATCTCAGAGGGGCTTGGGCAGGGCATTGTGCCCCCACCGAGCATCTGCCTCAAATCCAGCAGTGAAAATAGAGGGAGAAAACTGAGATTAGGGTCTGACTGCAGAAGTGCTGGTGGGGGTGTGATTAAAGCTTTATCCCAAAAGTTCAGGAGCACCATGGCACAAAATCCAGCCCAGCATCCCAGACTGGAAGAATCATCCCCAGCTGCAGAGGCTGTTCCTCCTCATCAGTTCATCAGCTGCACTGGGAAATATGGGCTGAAATAAGATTATTCATGTTTCTGTTGTGATTTATTCTAGGTAGCACAGTGAGTTCAAATCGAGACCTGTTTGAGTTCTATGAGACGTTCAAATGCATTCTGTATCATCACACTGATAATACCGTGGATTTCTAGATGTAAATTTTTCACCCATTTTCCTTTTGGCTTCCTGTGTTTGCTTTGCTACTATAAAAGCCCAAAGAAATGAGGGCAGACTGTTTTCCCTTTTTCTCCATACAGATTTTTTTTTTCCTTTGGAAAGAAATCTGAAAGCATTTTGAGTTTTTTTTTCATTCTTTTTGTGTGTGTGTGTTATTTGCAGTTGTGCTTTTATCACTATCTTCAGGAAGCAGCATTACCATGCTGCAGATAAGAGGCACATCCAGATGTGCATATCAAAGGATGAACAACTACTTATTAAGAAAAACTTCTTTTGCGCCGAGCAGGGTTCAAAGCAAGAGTAAAGTCTGAGGCATAAGCGACAAAACTGTCTGGCAATTCTGTGCATTGTCAACCTAATGCACAGAATGGGGGAGAAAATGGTTTTATCCCAAAGAAAGTGTTGCAAAATGCATGTGGAAAGAAAAAAAGACTGAAAGGGCAAACACCCTTCTATGCAGGGACAGTATCACCCATTCCTTTAATTTTTGTACATTAAAAAACTATTAAGTTATTGAAATATGTTTGGGGTTTTTTTTGGTTTTTTGTTTGTTTGTTTGTTTGTTTGTTTTTGGGTTTGTTTTTTTTTGTCTGTAATGTAAAACAAGAAGTTCCCAGGGAAAGACAGATGAAGCCAGACTCGTGATCCCATTTGGATAATGCTGGGAAATGCTGGAGCTTGCAACGACTGTGTGGCCAAATATTCATGTGTTACCCACCACCTTCATAAAATATTCTGCTGTCTCCTGAAAACTAAAGGAAAAGCGTGTGTAGCTGTCCCTGTAGCCGTGGTGAAGCTCAGAGGGGGATCTGCATTTGCAGAGATCCAAGGCAGGGGTTCCCTCTCCCTGAGGAGTGTGAGCAGTGCCCGGGGCATCCCCAGCTCTGTCTCTGACCCACTGCAGCAGGGACAGGCTGCTGTCAGGGGCTTTGCTGGGAAAATGACTGAAAACACCATTCCCCCTTTTTTGCCACGCAGTGCCACCTCCTTTCCTTGTATGACAAATTCTCGGGGAGCCAGGAGAGAGCTGAGTGCAGGAAATGCTGATTTTTTTCTGAACAGTCCCAGGATTTGATCTGCCTTGGTGCTTTTGCACATCCCGAGCTGACCTGGAGCAAAAATCCCAACTTCCTCTCTATTGCACGTTCCATGTCAGCTAGATCTGCTGAAGTGATGAAAATCAGCTTTGTCCCCCTCTGTTTCCTCCCTCTCCCACCAAAGGCTGGGGAGACATCTGCAAGGAGGGTTTATATCCTTTTGGGTGGAAAGGAGGGTTTATATCCTTTTGGGTGGAACCTCTGCTTTCTGAGAGCTCTCCCGTGCCCTCGAAACAGCTGGGCTCTGAATATCTGAAATTACAGCTCAGGAGTCGAAATGTAAAAATGTAAAAATGCTGCTGAGGTTCAGGACTGTAAGACTGGGAATCTGATGGAAATGTTGAGGTGAGCAGGATCCTGCACATGATCAGGGAAATTCAGTTGCAAGCAGCAAGATTTTCCCTCTTTGAAAGGCCTTTTGACACATTGATTATTTCTAATCAATCTTTCACTGCAAGTAAATTGATATAAAATCATATTCAGGTTCCCATCCTGGCAACAACACAACACAGGAGAGTTTAGCAGCTGGCTTAATCACTGCAAGTTTCTGAGCTCTTTTCATCTTTAGCTCTGTTGAAAATATGAGATTGCATAATGCACTCCTATGTTTTATATAACAGCCTCACATGGCTTCACATTATAATTTCACATCACTTTTACCTCAGAGTTTCTAACAGGTCAAGTAACCTTCTGATTTCATTTAAAGTTTCCATTATTCTCTCCTGAAAAGGAAAATCTAGCTCTTGTTTGGACAGCTTTGGTAACTCCAAAGGAAAAATTGGGCATTATAGTGAATACAAAAGATTCACTTTCCATGCATTAGGCTTTTGAATTGCTTTCTTAATGCAAAGTTGGACAGGAGAGTATAGGCAGGGAAAAAAGATCATTTTGTGTCCATGGTCAGATGTCAATATTGACAAAAATAAATGGAATGTAACAATAGATCCTTGCAAAGATGAAGGTCATATGACTAAAATGTCTGAGCAGGCCTTGCACTGTGGCTGTACCTTATTGCTGTTTGTGATAAATCACTGGGTCCCCCCCTCCTTGTTTAAAACATGCAAAATCAGTAAATCTGGAATTTTAGCTTATTTTAGGCAATAATAGTGAAGGTGAATCTGAACTGCAGCACTTAAACAATGAAAAAATAAAACTCAAATGAAGAGAAAGGGAGGTCAGGAGTGTTGGTGTCACTGAGGTCTGTGCACATCACTCCCCACTGCAGGGTTTGAAATTTATTTGTTCCAGACTCAGATGATGCAAACTTCTCTCTCTGCCCAGGGCACTGGCTGGGCTCCAATTTGTAAATTGGGTTAATTAGTGATAGTCTGTAAAGGCATCGTGGCTTCAGCTGAGAGCTCTCCCCACGTCAGATTTTCTTGCCCAGGTCAATCCCTTTATGAGATCAGTCTCTGAGATTCTCCCAGGATTTTCTTTTGCCCAGTAAATTGTTGGAAGTGGAGGAGCCTGTTCAGCATTCCAGCCCTTCCCCTGGGGGCTCTTCCCAAGGTGAGGGAGAGCCCTGCACAGCCCCTGGGTGTCTGTGCCACCAAAGCCCCGAGCAGAACCTGCTTTGGGTCCTGGGGATCACAGAAACTCCACCCAGCTGGGAGACCTTGGGCAGCTCTCGAGCACTTGGACGTGTCATCATTTATGGCCTCCACAGGCAGTTTCTCGTGGTTTTGGCATTCCTACCTCTTCCTCTTTTGTTCCCTAGCCCTGGCATTGCTGATTGTTTGAATGCCTGGGTATCTTCTGTGAGACTGAAAGATAAACCCGTGGGTGCCCAGTGCTCCCTTTCAGAAATATGGACAGACCCTCTAAACCAATTTTAAAAAATCAAACACTTGAAGTACTTCAATTTCCTGCTGATCTCTAGACCTGATGAAGGCTATTTTTTTGACATGAAATAATTTTTTTCTAAATTACTCTTTTTTTTTTTTTTATTACCACTGCTGTCTGAGAAGTTCCTCATGTCTTGTCTTGCATGACAAAAATCAACTGTTGAGTTCAGCCCAGAAGACAAAGCAGTGGACAAAGGTTTCCCAGCCATGGCATTGTCCTCTGGGTGCTGAACAGCCCCACCGAGTCTGTTTCAATTACACTGCCATTTCCTAACTCAGTCCAAAATATTTCTTCAAAAGGCTCATCTGGTTTAGGGTCATGATCACAGGTGGAAGGTCAGTTAGTCATTTGCAGAGACATTCGCTTCTCACTCCAATCATCTTTCATAAATCTTAAAGGAATGCAGTAGTTTATGGCAGGAGGAGCAGGGGAGGGTAAGAGATATTTACACAAAATTTCTTCAAATTCTGTGTAAGTAGGAGTTTTTCTTTTTTTGGGAAATGAGGCTGTTTCTCCACTCCGAAGGGGAAGGAGCTGCACTGCTGCTGAGCACAGGAGGTTTCTGTCCAGCACAGGACCTGCCAGGGAATCGATGTCAAGGTGCCTGGAATCACTTGTTCTTTATGTGATATGCATTTAATAATGCTGGGCTCAGCCACTGTGTGCCTGCTCAGCTCTTGTGGGGACAGGGACGAAAAAGACAGGGGAAAAAAATCTCTTAAAATTCAACAAAAACCATGTCATGATGGCTTTATTTGCTGATTTGCTCAGGACGTGGAGGCTGTGCCTGGCCCGAGCCCTGTGAAGGGAGATAAAACCTGAGCCCCAGGGGTGCCCTGAAGTGCCACCTCCTCTCCAGCAGCTCCTGGATGTCTAAAGCCACCCTGGCAGTGCCATCCCTGATCATTTTATCAGATCAGCCAGCCCTGATCATTTTAGTGCAAGGCCAAGAGGCTTTGAAGAGATTTAGGCAGATTCATTTCTCTCATTGGGAATCTGAGCAGGGCCACTGTGGGAAATTCTTACTCTGAACCAGTCTGGCTTCTGGAGTGCCCTGAGTGAGCCTGGGGCTTATCTGAGCTGCTCTAAGTACAATGAGCCTGTCCCAGAAAACCAACAGTGCTGCCACTGAATGGCAAAAAAAAAAATGTTCCTTAAACAGCTGGTGAAATAAACTATTTATTAGATACAAACATGACAGGGAGGATTCTCAGTGTACCCTTAGTTGTGCTGGAAAATGTACAGAAATTGTTTGGGTGTTTCAGTTTTCTTGTGTAAAAAAAAATACTATAAAGGTTCACTTCTACTCATCACACAAGAGTGTTTTCCCTCATGTGGAATGGTTTGTGAAGTTCGGTAGGTGAAAACTGTTAAAAAGATGTCAAGTATTAGCAGCAATAAATCTGCATTGGTTTTGCTTCTTAAAAAGATTACAGATTTCAAAAATCCATAGTAGAGATTTATCCAGCTACAGCAGAATTTTTAGTGCCTCTCATAAAAAATATATGGGCTGATTGTCCCCTCCTGATTATTGGTAGAGCACAACAAAAGAGTTCTGAACATGGGTTTGATGAGGAGGTGTGAAATGTTTCAGTGATTTGTTTTGTGTTTGTTCCTTTCATTTCTAGATCACTCATGACAAACAGCAATGTATCAGCAGGACGAGACAATTTACCACTGCATGGGCTAAAAGGGGGAAAAGTTCCATACATTTTATATCCCTTTTGTAGCCACTATACTGCACTAAAGATGACCGTGGGTCACAGAGCCTGTGCTCAGTACAGTTTATGTGTTTTATAACTTCTTTGGGTGATCTCACCCTCTTTATTTTAGGGTCCTTAGATAAGGATGGTGTTGTCTGGGCTTCTTTCATAAAATCCCTTTCCTGACATAATTTAAAAAATTACTTTCTCGTTAAAATAAAAAGCCCCAAACCCCTGAGCTGAAGCTTTTCCCCCTTCTCAACTGAATGGATTTTTCCTTTGTTTGTACATGACAATTTGGGGGGGAGAGTTTTGTGCTTAAACTGCTCATGTGACTGTGTCACATGCGTATCAGTTACAAAAGGAGCTTGGGCAGTTATGTATAAATCTGCATTAAGAGAGAAAATAGGCAACTTTTACGTGACCGGTATCTCATTCACAATAATTAACTCATTAACCATCTCCAAGCACTGTAGGAACAAGGGCAAAAGCAGCATTTTGGTCACCTAGAGGAACAGTCAGTATTCTTAGCACAGCCTCCAGTTCTCGTGGTGTAAAGTAAACCTTTATAAATCACAAGTTGTTCATTTAAAGCCTCTTGTGGTGGTTTATGCAGGAGAGGGGACCTGTGTGCTAACGTGGTGTCTGTCTCTTTTTGTAGACGTGTCACCCCGAGCAACTCTCAGATTTGTTGCCTGAATTTGAGGGGGAGGCAGAAGTCTCAAAGATTGTGATTAATTTCATGAAAAGTGCTGGATAGCAGAGAAGGGCATTTTTATTTCCAGGCTGCAGAAAGGGCTCTGATGTGCTCAGTCTTTATTGGACTGCAAAATACACAGGAAACCTTCATTAATTTCATTGCTTGTACAACAGCTGCTCTTGCTGTAAGATTTCCCCCAGCAAGCAAATCCCTCACAGAGGGCCAAACCAAAAGGACATGAGCACAACCAAGAAAAACTACTATGAGGCAGGTTTTTTAATTTGAAACAAACCTTGAAGCTTGTTCCCTGTGCCAAGGAAGTTTGTTCCCGTGTTCCCTTTCATCCCCACCATGTAAAACAAAACCAAGCAAGTCGCTGGAACAGCCGGGCTATCCTTATCACGTCCATCAGCATTTTATGATAATTTTGAGTTAAAACTCTGCTGAAGGCAAGTTCCTCTCTCTGAGAGTGTCACCACATCCCTGGCAGGCCGCAGGTAGCTGCTTTTCCAGAAAGCCAGTGTAACTCTGCTGTAGGGTGCTGGTCACTCAGGCAGATTCCTGCACTGATACTCTGGGAGATGTTCTGCGCTCCTTCATGCTCCAGGAGTGCCCCGGTGCTTGGGACAGCTCAGGTTTGCTCCCTGTGTGTGTTCCCAGGGCAGGGAGGGTGAGAGAGCTCTGAGGGAGCTCTGGCATGAGGAGGGGGCAGGACAGCCCAGCCAGGTGCCCTGGTTTGCTCTCTCCTCAGCAGAGCTGGAGCTCAGCGGCTGCTGTCATTAAGCTGTAAAAGCAGGAGTCTGCAGCAGAAGGAAATGGGCACATAAAGCCATCCCCTACAAAAGGTGACATCCCTGAGATTATTCTGGTTTTAAGAGGCTTTTTAATTTGTCCGTGGGTGAAAGGAAATGTGGCTTTTGTGCAGAGGTTCTGATAAATCTCTGTGTGACAAGAGGCAGTGGACAAGTCACAGGGGCAGATTCCCTGCAGGTGTGAAAGGGCTCAGTGCCCACCCAGAGCTGTCAGCTGAGGGCAGGGTCCCTGCCAAGTGTAACTTAGCCTCCAAAAGGCTTTGATCAAACACTTTTTGGTTTTTTCCCTTTAATATCACAGCCTATCTGAGAGATGCACTTCTCTTTTCGTGACACATTTTCGTTAGTAATGTTGGAGCAAGGTGGAATCGAGAGGTGAAGGTGACAAACAATGAGCAGGTGTTATCCCAGGCAGTCTCTTCAGTGGCTGCACAATTTCCACTTGTGACGAGTTTGCTCCAACACTCAGGGCTGTAATTCATTGCCAGGGGCTGCTTGTGCTTCATCCCCAGCAGGACAGCACATCCTTTGGGAACTGTAATGTTCCCTAAAAGCCTGGGGGACCCTACTGGTGTTAGAAAGTGGAGCTAAAGATGTTCCTCTGGAGGGGAAGATCCACCAGGCCAGCCCAGGATGGGCACAACCATCCAGCACTCCCAGGCATTGCCAGGCACCGGCGAGCCTTGAATTTACAAGGTCAGTGTGAATTGCAAATTGAACTAGACTTGTTGTGCATCCTCTGAATTTCCTGGCTTCACTATTTGGTCAGTTGGGTTCACTGAGTGGAATCCTTTCTTTTGGGCATGGTATGAAAGTCCTGCTTGCATTTAGCCCATCAGCAATGGCAGCGTGCTGTGGTGCTCTGGGCAGTTTCTAAAGGAAGTCTTGCTGAAATTGCTGCTCCCCATCATAACTGAGAGAGGCACTTCCTTTCATGCCTCCCTTTAAATGCAGCTCTGATGCTCGCTGGTCATAAATGCAGCCTGGTCCCTGCCCTTGAAAAAGCTGGGAAAGCACATAAGTGATTCTGGTATTTTCCTGTTCCCATTAAAAATGCTCCACTCCTCTATTTGCACGGTTGCCAATGTGATTTTGCTCTTTTCTCTCTCCTGTAGGTCTAATAGTCCAATTTTTCCAAAGAGAACCCCAGGTTTCCCCTTTCCATGGCCCAGAAGTGCTCCTGCTGTGGCCCTGCAGCCCGGCTCGGTGTCCCAGTGGGGCACAGGGGCACTTCCACCCCACTTCCTTCCCCAGGGTCCCCAGGGCTGCCCCCTGCCCCGGGCACTGCCTCCCTGGCTGCTGCTTGCCAGCTTGCAGCCACACCTGCTCCAGGCCACTAACCCCTTTTATGAGGAAACCCTAAATACCTTCCAGTGAAATCGCTGCTGAGCCTCCCTTCCCGTCCCCTCCGCAGCTCCAGCTCCTCGCTGCTGGCAGCAAACTCATCCCTGGTTTGATCCATTTGGTATAAACATTTCCTGGAGCTCATAAACACCTTTGTCATTTATCAGTGCAGCAGGGATGTTTATTGGCCAGATAGAAAACTCTGATGGGATCAGGGCTCCTGGAGGCTCCCTGATCCCGACGCTCCCCAAAGAGGGCTGGACGTGGGGCCAGGTTTTAATTCCAAATACGGGGCCCCCCAGTTTTTAATTGCTGCTGGTGATGATTGCAGCTTCCAGCACGAGCTGGTGAGCACTGTCTGAGCAAAGCTCATTTTACAGCAGTCCTGGTATGGACCAAATTGAGGGAGGTAAAAGGGCTGGGGCGGTGGGGGAGGAAGAGGAGATCTATAACTGGCATGTTAATAAAACTCCAGTTTGTCACTTCAGCAGCACACCCTGAGTGTAATAACTAAGCTTCCTTTCTATACCCCCTATGAGTTCCTTTGTATTGACAGATGCCATTTGTTCATTTACGACGTGATAATAAAAACCTTCAGCTTTACTGAATGTTGTTCTTTTCCTCCCCTGACACTGGGGCACCAAATGGTTTGTACTGCACTCAGCAGGCACTTTTCATTAAAGATCATGCCATGAAAATGAACTGTATTTGAAAACCATTTAGGAGCAGAAGTTCTGCCGTTGAATAGGCTGCACAGAAAAAAACCTTCCCTGGCTGCTTCCCGGGAGCCTCACAGGCTCCCACATGGATGCTGGGATGAGGGGGGGGTTTAGTCCAGCAGAACTGGGGAGTCCAGCTGCTCAGATTCCTGTAGCAGTGATTCTCCATTGCCAGCAGCTTCCTGTGATTATTTCTTCTTCTTTTTTTTTTTTTTTTAATCTCTATCTGATTTTAAATGCCTCAAAAAAGAAATCTTTCTTTGTGCTTATCCTTGAAACTGGTGGTTTCAAAGTTTTCACACTCATGCAAATGAAGCCTAAACTGTAAATTTGGATGGCTGAAAACAAACATATGAATTGATAATTAAGCCTTTATTCAGGAATGCTTTAAACATGGCTCAGATTTTTAAGTGCTGGTCAAAATTCAGGCTGTCACAGCACCTGCAACTGTGATTTGATTTGCAAAATTACAGAATGCTTTGGATTCCCACTGAACTGAGCAAAACATGAATGCACAGCTTTGGGCTGGACTCACCTTGATAAATCAGGCCCACAGGTTTGCAGTGTTCTGCCCAAAACAGCACTGTAAAAGAAATTAAAAACTAAGCAATGAACATTTGTTCAACACATTAATTAAATTTTACCCTGGGCAATAAGTAATATTTCTCTCCCTCTGTAGAGTCAGTTATTTAGTAACTGGCTGTAGGTTTTGCTGTGAGTACAAAAAAAAAATAATCTGCATTAATTATTTCTAATTAAGCCAAAAAAAATTATTTTTGAAGCAAAAATAATTATCCAAACTGGAATACAGCAACACACTGTATTTTTTAAATATCAGCAGTGCTCTCAGCATTTTCCCTAGGCAGAACTCTAGAAACTCATCACCAGCTTCTCAAAGCTGCAGTAGGACAATGTGAGTACTTTTATTATGATGATGATTTAAACTAATCATATTTCATTCTACTTTACAAAATACCTGTAAAAGAAATTATTACTAACCACAAAAAAAAAAAAAAAGCTACTAATAACTGTTCTCACCCTTCCCTGCTCATCCAGGAGGGACTTTTATCACCAACATTATCACTTGTTACCAAACAAGTACAGAGATGTTAGCCCGGAGGATGAAATAGTTTAATCATGGGGAAACAATTTGCAGTGCACAGATCTCAGCTGGTTCCCTTTCATCTGCTCACAGTTACTCAGCGACTCCCGAAAATCTGTTTTGTAGCTGTAATAAAATTCATTCTCCCCTCTCGCAGGCACACACCAAATGGTTCGGCTGATTCTGAAGTGTTACAATCACCTGGAACAAAGACAGGATTCATAAGTTTTCAGGGGAGTATTCGGGGGTTTTTAAATCACGTAAACGTGATATTTGCCTTCCAAAAAATAAATAAATTGGAGATTATAGATGTAAGGCCCGGGTTTCTCCCTGATTTACAACATCCATGTGATGATACAATCCATATTGCACGTGTGTTCGTTCTCACTCTCTGTACAGATACACTTTGACTATTAAAAAGCGACAGTTACATTTATTAAATAGCCCCTTTTCCTTAGTGTTGCCAAACCCATGCAATTACTTCTTGGCAATTTTTTGTTAGAATCTAAATCATTTTAACTTCATCAGAGCTATCAACTTCTAATTTGCTGCCTGAGCAATGCTGTTTCTTAAACTTTGATTAGAGGAGCAATATCTTCTGTAATATCTCCCAAGAACACTTTAAAGCCCTGTACATCCGAACACCAGCAGTGGAAATACAGGTCTAATGTTTTTCATATTCTCTTATCTCTTCCTCTCTCGCACCAAAAAATGACTTTTGCTGAGCACAGATAAGATCTCCGCGTGAGCACAAAGCTCTGGGGTTAATTCAAAGGGTTCCTCCTCGCTCTTCTCAGGCTCAGCTGCTCCTGGGGCCGTTATTGTGGTCGCTGCAAGCAGAGACAGAGCTTGGCTCACCTGCCAGGGAGCCCTGGGCACTCTGCAGCGAGCCCAGGGACAGCGGGCAGGGCAGGGACAGGACCCTCTCACCCTGCTGGTGCTGCCCCAGGGTTTGGCTTTTCTGTTTTCCACATTCTGGGCTGCTTTAGTGTGTGGGACTGAGCTTCACATTAGGGATGCTGAGCTCTGCACAGAGCAGGGACACAAAACAATTCCTGCTCCAGCTGGGCACCAAGGACAAATGATCCAAACCTCAGCCCAGCAGCACAAACCCCGCGGGCTGGAGAGAGAAAAACCAGCAGGGTGGGACTGCCTGGGCTGGAGCTGGAATGGGACAATGAACTCCAAGGTGCCAAGGGAGCAGAGCTGATCCCAGGAGAGCCCCCGGGAGCGCTCGTGCATTTTGGGGCCATTTTGGGTCATTTGGGTTCATTTTGTGCCATTTTGGTTCATTTGGGTGCAGCCCTGGCTGGGCTCTGGTGCTGCCCAAGGTGGATCCATGGAGGAGATTCTTTAATAAACCCCTGCTTTATTCTGTGCCTCTGCCCAGCTCTGCTCCAGCTCAGCCTGCAGCAGTGGCAACAGCAGAGCAGCTGGGTTAGGCCAGGATGTCCCTCCAGGAGCTCCCTGGGAGTTCCATCAGTCCCTCAGAGAGGTTTGGTGTCCAGCTCCCTGCAGAGGGGACACAAAATCCTGATGATTTTGTGTCTCAAGCTCAAGCTCCAGGAACTCATCCCTGTGTGGGTGAGGGAAGGGGGAAGCTGAGAGCTGGGGCTGATGGTGGCCAAGGGCTGGTGCTGTCTGAGGGTGTTGTTTTCTGTCAGAACAGCTGCCTCCATCCCATCCCACAGCCCTGGTGTCTTCACTGACCCCTGAGATCCCAAACTTCCCGGGGAGAGGAGCTGGACAGTTCTCAGCTCCAGGCCAGCCTCACCTGAGCAAAGAGAGCAGAACAACCCAGGCCCTGGGCTGCTGAAATCCATGATCAGCTCTGTGTGGCACGGGAAGCAGCTCAGGTTCTCCACAGGGCATGGAGGGACACCCGTGGCCCCTTGCAGACCTCTGACACCCCCTGGGCTCTGCACAGCTCCCAGACTGCAGCACCCATGAAAACCCCGCCGTGCTCACTGAGGAAGAGAAGAGCAGAGGGAAAGGACGCTGTGCTGGCTGAGGACACTCACAGAGGCCATGTCCTCCCTCAGCTGGAAGCTTCCTGGGCAACCTGGAGCAACCTTGCTGCTCCCTTTGCCTCAGTTTCCCCTCAGTGCAGGTTTCAATGTTTCCCAAGGCCAGCGTGCTGTTGTGACACATCATATTCAGCTACTCCCTCACGGGGACCATATAAATTCCATAGCTGCTTTATCTGATCCAGCAGTCATGAGTCTGCCTGTCTGAAAGTTGGCTGCTCTTGATAAGAAAACATTCCTGCTCCAGAAATTCCTGTTTGAGGGAAGTGGGGAAGGTCTCAGTCATGTTCTGCTGGGCAGGTGCCTGGGCAGCAGCAGATTCATGGTCACATCCCTGTCCTGGCACTCTGTCTGTGGGTGAGAGTCTCTGTAAATGTGCACCGAGGTCCCTGGAGAAGGGGACAGTCCTTTGGCAGGCACCTGCTGCCATTTCTGCAAGGCCAAGGTAGCCCTGCTGCCCAAATTCTTGGTCATCCTTTTAAACAAACTGGGCAGAAATTACTGCTCTCAAGGGCTTGGCTTGTGGTGTTTCTGTTCTTGACTTCAGCCACTGCAGCACCCCCTGAGTATCCCTGTCCACTGTGGGTGGCAGCTGAGGGCACTTGGATACAGAGATGCCTTATTTTCCTCCTGTGGCAAACCACCCAAAAGAACCCCAGATCACACATCTCTCCCTCCACATGCAAACAGAAAAGAGGTTTCTGGGTTACCACACCAAGGGCAGCACTGGCAGCATCCCAGCTGGGCACAGGTGATGCCAGTACCCGTGGAAAGCCCTGGGAAATGCCACCAGTGCTGCTCCTGGCAGCCCTGGCACTGCAAGGGCTGCTGACCACAGCAGAGCACAGGGAGCTGGAGCTGTGTGTGTTTGTTACTGAGTTCTCCCCTTCCCTCCCCACCTTTCATTGCACCTCCCTACAGCCAGTCCTGCAGGGTTAATGCAAATAACCTGTTTATTACTTCAGCAGCTCATGAGAAACATGACTTGTCTAGTTCTGTTTATAGAGCATGTAATCATTAGAATAAAACAACGACAAAGACCAAATCACCATCTCTATTTAAAAGTGACCTGGAGTCTTCCCTGGGACAGAAATGCTGCTGGGGACACCTCGGAAGCTTTGGGGAGCTCAGCTAAAATCTTTTCCATTTTGAACAATGCACATCATTAGCTTTGCAGTGATTAGTTACCCATAACCATTGGTTGTGGTGGGCTTTGCTGTGTGGTTATTTATGCTTCGTTGCTATGGTAGTTGCCTCTGGTTTTGAAAGGTGGGGGGGTTTTGTCACTCAATTGGAATCGGATTAATTGAGCTCCTTCTGATATAAAAGTCTCAAATCAATACAGTGTTCACCTTGTAAAATGCACTTTTTTTTTGCTTGTTTAATGCCTCCTGAGATCAGATGCATTAAAATCCATGTGGAACTAACTTTTCTTTCTCTTCTCACCCCCACACTTCCCCATATGTGGTTTTGATTTTCCCCTCAGGGTACCTATGGGAGGTCTGGAAAACTCTTGGGAGCTTTCAAAGAATGTTAATATGTATAACACTGCATTTTCGGTTTTAAATACAACATGTAAAGACCTTTCTTTTTGAGGATAAACAAGTAAAGCTGCTAGCTAAAAACTATTTGTAAGAAAAAGTTCCCACTTACCATAAAAAACTTAATAACATTTAATTGTATTTCATAGCATTTTGCACCCATAGTATTAAGCTTTTACAGTTCCTTGTAAAATGTCTGGGCAACACCGATTTTCAATTCTTCTGAGCTGGTTTTTAACTCTTCTTGATAAGGAATTTCTGCCTAATGGTCCCGTGCAGCATTTTCCATTCAAACCTTGAGCATTTTGTTTGCCCCAGAGCAGAGCCCGTGCTGGTATCTGCAGTGATCTAACACACCCCATCCCTCTGCCTGATGCTTTCTGTGAGATTGCAATCAATTTGTGCCCTAAGTAATTCTGCAGACAACAAGAATAAAGATCAAACTCTGCAGCTGGAGCACAAAGACCCAGCACCTTTGGCGATTTCCTGGTGGTGATCAGCAGGCATTAAGTTATTGGTTATAGCTGCACTCCCTCATTTTACCCTCACTTGAAGAGTTAGCTGGGCAGTGCTTCAGATAAAGACTGTGAAATTTGATCACTGGAACTAAAATGGATGGCTTAGCTGCCTAATCTCCTCCATCCCGTTATCATCAGCTCCCAATCCCCTCCCCACACCGTCTTCAAAATTGGGAAATAGCCCCAGACTTATGGGAATATGCTGCTGAGTTAAAGTAAACAGCTCTCACAGACTGTGTGGCCCCAAGCACAGGCACAGGTGGGCCTGGTGGGAGCCCCAAAGGGGGAACATTAACTTTTGGGGAGATTATGGCACATTTGTCTGTGGGATCAGCTCCTTAGGGTCAGTAACTGATTGTCTGGATAGCAGGAGCATCTGAAAGCATCTGATCATATATTGCTGACTTGTATAATCTGCCTTTATCCCAGCAAATTGCCTCTGGAGGCCAAATCCTCACAACAGGGGAGAAGTTTGGGTGAGCCAGGGGAGGGAGAGCAGAGCCCTGAGTGCTCCCCTGCCATGGGCATCAGGCTGCCTTGGGCCTTGCTTTGCTTGCCCCCAGAAGAGGCCATTTCTCCACTAATGCAGATGAAGTGAACTCATTTTGCAGGATTGGTTATTGATCCCTTCCCTGTGGATGCACTCGAGGGGAGGGGGCAAGCCCAGCTGTGGTTCCTTTGTGCTGGGTTTCTCTTCACCCACAGCCTGGCTCACTCCTGCCCGAGTGCCATTCATGGAGCTTCCCTCACCAGAATCACTGCATGTCAAGGGAAAAAATAACTTTACTACTGACATCACATGTGCCTTTTTCCTGCACAGACCTTACTGAGCTTCACAAAGGGGAAAATGATCCACCTTTAGTAAAGTACAACTGAAAATCCTAGTTTAATAGGAGGTGTTTATTCCATGCTGCAGGAGTTTCCAAATCACAGATTTTGAGTGTATTAGGTGCTGAAAATATTTTTAGGGAAAAAAAAAAAAGTGCTTTCTTTTCCAAATTGTTTCAATCTCTTTGTGAGAAAATAACAAAGTGGGACAGAAAGCAAGTGGATTGGGTTAAGAATCTGAACCTCTGGAATTCCATCAGTATAGGTTTATGATTAGATTTTAACTGGACAACTGACTGGACATATTGATAAAGCATCCCCATCTATGTTGTGTACTAATGCCCTTCCAGCAGGAATGAGCTGGTGCTAATGAAGCCAGCTGGGATTTTTTTATGATGTTTCTCGTGGGGTTTCACCACTGCTCTGTCAGCTCTGGGCTCCTGCTCCTGGGCAAGGGGGAAATCTCCCAGGTACAGCTGGAATACTGGAGCTGGGACTGGGCCTTGGCTTTGGTCTTCACGTTGTGACATCAGGATTGCTGTAAGTAAGGAAATGATGGCCTAATTAAATACATTATTGTTAGGACTTATGTGTTTCTTCTATCTCATGTCAACCCAAATGTTCTCTATCCAAAGAGAGAAGCCTCTCAGAGCCTGCACTCCCCATCCCCCTTACCCAGCCAAGGACATATTTAAAACTTAAGGGCAAATGTTCCATAAAACACTGCCCAACCCTTTGCAAATTCCCTGCATAACTCTCACACGCATCCTCTAACTTTAGTCCATCCCTACTCCAACGTTGTAATTTGCCCTGCAGTCCTTTTCTGCCTCTCTCTCTTTTTTACAGTCTCTGAGATGGCAATTAGCTCAAGAGATGCACTTAGAGCTTCGCTTCAATTACAGATCCCTCCTCTCAAGGCTCTGCTGCTCGATGCTAATTTAAATGTCCTTTTGCATGAAGCACCAGTCTGAAATCTTTAATTGTTCCCTCCTTATCGCAGATTTGGAGGTTTTCCACCCATGGGTGTGGTAATCATCGTCCCAAAGGGAACAAGGTTTTGTTAAAGAAAATCCCCTGGGGCAGAATCACTAAGGCGAAAGGAAAAAATAGAAATGCTAGAGCCGACCATGAATGCAGACTTTTTCTCTCCACAGAGCTGACAGAGCTTCCGAGGAGGAGTAAACGTGCTGCATTTTAGAGGTGCATGAGCTGAGCCGGAGCAGAAAGTGCCACCTGACAGACCTGGGTAAGGCCAGCCCTGATGTGGAGCAGGGGGTTTGGAGCATTTGCTGCCTGAGCTGCTCTTCCCTGGTTTTCCCTGGATGAGGATATAAAGGGTGACACAGCAAGGGTCAGCCAGCACGACCTTCCCTTCTGCAGGGCCTGCGGGTTTGTGGATTTGGTCTGAAATACATGTCCTGAGCGAAATGTTTCTCCTGCTGTGAACCTCAACCCCTGTGCCTTTGGTTTAACTCTGTCAGGGCAGCCCAGCTCGAGGTGTCCCCTCTGCCTTCCACACAGAGCAGATTCAGCAGCAAGGGGGAGAAACAGGAGCTTGAGGCATCAATACTGAGGTACCAAAGGCTCTGGGAGAAGCAGCACGAGATGCCCCTGGGGATTTGAGGGAAGCTGTGCCTGTGTCCATGCCAGCCTTTCCTGCCTTTTTTTTCAGTCCAGTTTCAGACCAAACCCACAAACCTGCAGGTCCTGCAGAAGGGAAGGTCGTGCTGACCCTTGCTGTATCACCCTTTATATCCTCATCCAGGAAAAACCAGGGAATAAATGCTGCTGGGCCTGATGGCTGCAAAGGCAAAAATTGAATATGACACTTTGCTACTCCTCAGACTCCAAATCCCTGCTGCTGTAAATTCAGCATCCCCCTGGTGAAGTTAAAGCAGCTCATAAAAGTGTGAAGCAGAAAGTCCAAACTTACATGGGGACTGTTCCATTTTCTCTGTGTGGCCATAATGGGGTTATTTATGGTACATGTAGGAAAGATTAAAGGTTTTCATAATAAAGGAAAGCGAGAGCTCAAGAACTGGGTGCCTCCTAACAGCACTGACTCTCAGGACAGGATAAATCACCCAAGCAACCATTAAAACTTCAAGCAGATTGCTTGTAAACCTCCAAGCCATGCCAATAAAGCATATTCCTTGCCACAGAGCAGCCCACATGGTGGAGCTCAGCAGTTTTCAGAGCTCAGGGCTCCTCACAGCTGAACCCTCCTGCCTGTCTCCTCGAGGGCACAGTGCCAGGGAGCCACTCTGGACTCGATGGGATCACAGGGACAGCAGGGACAGGGGCTGGAACCTCCCAGCCTGAGCCCAGCTCGGAGCTTTGGAGCTGGGCTCCATCTCTGCCCTCAGCCCATTCTTCCTTGTGCTGCTTCTTGGGGGGCTCCCATCACGACACAGCCTCAGAGACCCCTTTGGATTGGCTTTGGGAAGTCAGCAAAATATTCCAAGGCCCTTCAAGGTTCTGGTTCATTTGCATTTTAAAAAGTCAAGTCTGCCCCTGTTCCTTCCACCCTGAACGACCAAGTGAAAAGTGCAATAAATCACAGTTTGGGCTTGTGTGGCACAGCATCAGCCAGGGATCCTTCCCTGAGGCCTACCCCGGAGAAAAGCCCCAAACCAAAGCTTTTGTCCTGTTTCTCATCATCTTTTTGTTGTTTGCTTGTCTGCTGGGGATTTGGTTGGTTGGTTTTGGTTTGTGTCGGTTTTTTCTTCCCTGTTTCTGTTTCAGGAGAACCCAGCCCAGATTTTGAGGTGTGGCCCTGCTTGCTCGGGCTGGACAGAGGGAAGTGCTGAGGAAGGTGATGAAAGAGTTAATCTGGGCCAGCACTGGCTCTCGAATAATTCTCAGAGTGGATCACGCCTGGTCCAAATTCTACAAGTGGATTTTCCTCATGTTTCATTTCTTTCTCAAGAGAAGTAACCAGATTCAATTTTCACATTAATTCTTAAACTCGATTTAAGAGAGAGGAGTAAATTTATGAAGAGTCTTCATTCCACAGACTGCAGGCTCCCCACACTCACACAGGTGATTTGGGTGCCAGCTGCAGTAGACAGGAGCCCTGCAAACTCCACCCTGGTGCTCCTCCAGGCTTGCACTGCTCCAGGAAACTCGAGTCCAGCACTTGGCACCTGAGTGGGGAGGGAGTTTCCTGTTTGGAGACACAAATTGTGTTCCATGTGTGGCCAAAGTGCATTTTCTTGGTCTGTGGGAAGGTCAAAAGCACTGGAGCATCAGACCTGCAGTCAGACCAAGGCAGGAGAAGTGAATTGGGAGTATAAAAGAACTGGCAAATGTGAGGCAAGTCCATGAATATCTCATTCCTCTTCATTTCTGCTCCCTTACTCCTCAGTTATTTGTGTGTTGCCAGCACTGTGTCAGTATCTCATTTTGTTTGTTTGTTTGTTTGTTTTAATTTTCCTCCTGAATTAACCATGCAGAATCCTCCCAGCAATGCCCATGAGATTTGAAGTTAGCCTGGAAATCTTTCAAAGGACCCCCAAGATAACTGCACTGGGTCTTCTATTGCATTTCCATTTTATGGCATCTTTTTATATTCTGCAGTAGCCTTTTCTGAATAAAAATGAGACAGCCTCTTAAGAGGCCTTTTTATTATTTGCATTTGGCAAAAACAGCCTTAATGAGCTGTTAAGAGTCATTCCCCAGTCCTATTGTTGGCGGTGCATGGGAGCCTGTAAAGTGCTGAAAAGCCAAAAGACAATTTATGATCCCTGATGCTATCCCTTCCTGGGACAGTCCCGCAGAAAGGGAGATAACTGGGCAGTAGGAAGTCCCATCATTTAAGCGCCTGGGTCAGTTTTACTGGAGTCATAACTGTGGAATTTGCTATTTTCATTTCAGAGCTCCCCCAGCCCGTGTTCCCGATGTCACCGGCGGGCTCCGAGCTCTTCTGATGCGCAGAGAATGGGGAGATGACTCAGGGAAACCTCCCCATTCATTCCCGGCAAGGAAAACAGCCCCAAATTCCAAGCAGGCAGCGATCAGCTTATGAAACTCCTGTTCCCTGCTGGTGGGCAGCGGTTCCGTGCCCAGCCCGTGCAGCGGGGGTGGGGAGAGCAAAGGAACTGGAATTTCAGCTGGGGGCAGGAGGTGACTCGGAATCCCCCAAGGCAGGTTCTGCAGGCTGTGCCGCAGGGATGCGAGGTGCTGGTGTCCCTCGGGAAGGGGCAGCAGATGCCAGGGGCTTCGCAGAGACCGAGGGTGCGGAGGGCAGAGCCGGGACACGGACCTGGGGCTTCACTGACCCCGAGGGCTCCAGCAAAAAACAAATATTGCACCGGGGCATCGGCCCCGCTGCAGCGGGCACGCGGACATCTCCCACCGGAGCAGGGCATGGATCGGGGGATCGATAGGGCGATCAATCAGGGGATGGATCAGGGGATCGATCGGGGGATGGATTATGGGATCGATCGGGGGATCAGTCAGGGGCATGGATCACTCAGGAGATCGATTGGGGGATGGATCAGGGGATCGATCAGGGATTCTATCAGGGACATGGATCACTCAGGGGATCGATAAATTGATCACTCACGGGATCGATCAATGGATCACGCAGGGGATGGATCAGGGGATCGATCAATGGATCATTCAGTTGATCTATTGATGGATTGCTCAAGGGATCGATCAGAGGATCAGTCAGGGGCATGGATCGATCAGGAGATCACTCATGGGCATGGATCAATCAGGGGATCAATCAGGGCATGGATCACTCAGGGGATTGATCAGGGGATGGATCAGGGGATCAATAAATGGATCACTCCAGGGATCGATCACTGGATCGCTCAGAGGGCTGCTCAGCAGCTCAGTGGATCACTCAGTGGATCACTCAGCTTTATTTGGATTGAAATGGATCATCTACAACCTATTTTTTACTGAATAATCAAATGTGTAACTTGATTATCTTTCTGTTATTGTTCCATGCAGTACTCATGTTCTGCTGACACTTAACAGAGCAGTGTTCAAAAATAAAGAGCTCAGTCTCCCTTCGAGTTCCAGCACAGGCTATACTTTCTATCTCTGTCTCCCAGGAAGTTTGATAAAGGATTTTAACCTGCAGTGACTTTTCCACTGATCTATAATTTTTTCAGGCACAATCGAATTTTGATTTTTGAATTCCCCTGAAACATCAGGCTCTGACTCTGACCTGGCACCCCAAAGGAGCTGAGTGACTTTGGATTATCCCTTCCTGCACTAACAGCACTAGGGCAGCTGTGTAATTTTTCCTTGCAGTGGGGATCTCTGCCTTGCTGCTGGGTTCCAGCCCTTTGTGTGGAATGCAATCATCAGCAATTACCCATGTGCCCAGCATTTTGTCACAGCTCCTTACAGCTCACAGCCACGCCAGGGACACTCCCGGGAGAAGGGTGACAATAAGGTGGTGCAAGCCCACAGCAGCTGGATTCTTGGCACTTCACTTGGCTTCTGATTCTTTAAAATGCTCTTTCCTTGGGGAATTTTATTTGCATGAAAACACAGCACAATAATTTGACGATTGCTTACCCTCATGATGTGCAGAGAAACAAAGCAGCTCCACAGTGAACTAAGCAATCAGTTATATTTAATTTTTATTTCTGAAATCGCACCTCTTTCACTTTCTTTCCTCTGCTGTGACTAACAAAAGTGACTTACAGTGCAGCTGGGTTACGCAGCCAAACGAGGAACTCAGAGCTGCTCAAAGAAAAGGATTATTCTCCTGTGAGCTCGGGGAACAAAGCTCCCCAGTTAATGTCCTGTTCTGCCATGCCCCGAGTGCTTTTGTGCAGCTCCTAGCACAAATCCCACTGCTCCCAGGGCTCATCCCCAGCAGCACTCCTCAGTGCTTAACAAAAATACTTGGTGTGAAGCAAATGCACTCGGCCCCCGCCTTTCCTTGCAGACTGAAGGGAGAATTGTGCACATTTCTGTGGAAATGGAGGGGAGAAGGAAATCAGGAGCTCCTCCCCAGCTGAGGAGGGAACCGGGCACAGGACAAACCTGGGGCTGAGCGTGATGTCCTGCCTGCCCTGGGGACACCTGCTGGGAGATGCTGCTGGCCTGAGAAAACTTCAAACAGCCCAGGGGCTGAAAATCCAGGGCTGAGAACCCAGACCAGGGACTGAGAACCCAGCCCAGGGGATGAGAACCCAGCCCAGGGACTGAGAACCCAGCCCAGGGCATGAAAACCCAGCCCAGGGGATGAAAACCCAGCCCCGGGGATGAAAACCCAGCCCCGGGGATGAAAACCCAGCCCAGAGGATGAAAACCCAGCCCAGGGGATGCTGTGGAGAGCACTCAGCGACCTTCCCAGCCTTGCTCTCAGGTTAAAAATTCCAGCTCTAACTGCCAGCTTTGCCAAATTATCATCCCTCAGATGAAAGTAGGAATGATTTATGAGCAGCTTTACACGGGAATTTATCCGTTCTTGGAACAAATCTGTATAGCAAGCACAATAAATCTGTATAAAAAGTCCTGTGTGAAACTTTGAGGTTCTTGGCATCACCTGGGGTCCCATCTGGGCTCTGCCTCCAGCCTGGCCCAGCAGAGCATCCCAGTGCCCACCCCAGGCCTGGCAGCTCCTCGGGAGGCAGAGCAGGGCACAGAGGAGCAGCTCCTGCTCATATATTTATATTTATATTTATTTATATTTATATTTATATTTATATTTATATTTATATTTATATTTATATTTATATTTATATTTATATTTATATTTATATTTAATTTACAGTCACTTTTACATTTACATTTCTTTGTGTAGACATGTAAATTCCCCGCGGAGGAAGGCAAGCCCCACGCCCTGGGTTTGAAGCGGGGTGGGAGATGGACCAGAAGCTCGTGCTTGATGTGCATGTGATAAACCGGAGCACAAAAGCCGCTTAGGACCAGCCCGCGGAGATTAGCTAACAAGAACCGAGCCATTCTTTTCAGCAGGCGTTATTAGCATATTTTTCATCAATACTATACTTAACAGCTACTACATAGCAGGAAGTGGTATTTAACCTCTTGTTCCAACATAACGAGATTACTTTGGGCGGTTATGTTACATTCCATTCATAAAGACCCTCCCCTGCCCAGTTAATTAGATCCACTGGGATCCAGCATGAACTGGGAGCACTGCACCAAAATTTATTCGGAATATTGAAATTTTAAGCACCAAAATGAATTTGCAATATTGAAATTTTAAGCACCAAAATGAATTCGGAATATTGAAATTTTCAGCTTTGTCTTTAAGGCTGCACTGAGGGCAATGTAAAACTCGATGGTGACAGATAAAGGGTGTCATTAGAAAATTCTGCCGGTTTCTGGTAGCTAACTTCTATTCTGAAAGTTAAAGTTCTTTGAAATAGATGAACATCATCTGACTTTTGAGGCACAGCCAGGTGAAAATAGTTTTTCCTTTATCTGGATATAAAAACTCTGAGCCAGGGGGACTCTGCTGCCAAAAAACTTTTGTGTTTCACTGAATTCAGTCAATTGGAAAATGATAGTAGAGTTTGGAATAAAACTACAGAGCAGGTGAGCCTTATGGGATTTCTGTTTTCAACATATTTTTTCCTAAAGAGTTTGTGGGTTGCAAGATGGGTACCAGGAATGTTTTTGCTATTTGAAGGATGCAGCATTATTTAATAAAAAATAAGCTGAAAGAAAGAAAAGTTCAACAGCTGAATTTAGTTTAGCAGAGTTACAGCAGCATCTCCCTCTTCTAGAAACTGGTTTGTTCTTCTGCAAAAAAGAAATCTTCCAAAATAATTAAAGGAGCCTCCTTTTCCATCTTCTGGAAAGACAGGGGTTTACCTCTGTGTAAAAGAAAGGAATAAATATAGAAGCTAATTAAATTCAGCCATTTAGCCTAACAATGCAGCTGTTTTGCTGTTGGGCTGTAGTGTTGCATGCAGCAGATTTCGTGCAGCAGCACAAAAGAGACACTTTGGATTTTTATCCCCCCTTCCACCCACCTTCCCAAGACTCATCAGCTCAGCCCTGACCCTCTGCATTGTCTTTAAGCCAAAGAAAAATCTCCAAGTGAACGGTGACAATGAGTTTTCATGCCCAAGATTAAAATTACCAAATTAAGAAAAATTCAAGATGGGATTTTTTTTCCCTCCTCTATGCTGCTGCTTCAGAGAAAGTCTATAAACCCTTTTGTTTGTGCATCTTCAGGCTGCAAAGTTAATTTAAAGGGGCACTGCCAAGGTTACAAGCTCAGAATTTGATTTGACTGGCTGTGCATTTTCCCTAAGTCTTCATAGTTCTACATCTTTTTATCTTGAAGGAGGAAAAAAAATTCCTCCAGGGAAATTCATCAAAGCTGCAGGTCTGCCTTCATAGGCAACTCTGCAAAATCTGCCCAGCCTTTGTACAGAATAAAGGAAAAACATTTTTGAATGAAAAACAACTTCCTTTGTAAGGTTCCCAAAGGAATGAGTTCAGTTAAAAAAGAAAAAGGTGATTGAGGAGGAGAAGGGTTCTGTAAGGAATGAGTTCAGTTAAAAAAGAAAAAGGTGATTGAGGAGGAGGAGGGTACTGTAAGGAATGAGTTCAGTTAAAAAAGAAAAAGGTGACTGAGGAGGAGGAGGGTTCTGAAGTGGTGTGCAACTGCGAGCACAGCTGAAATGCAAACCCAAAACCACCACAGCAAGTACTTGTCCGTGGCTTAGGGGACACTTTTTGTTATTCAAATCACTTCAGAACAGCAGCCTCGGCGTTATTTTCCTCATTTTGTTCTGAAGGCATCACGTATTTACTCATGACTAAATAGTCAAATGCCATGGAGTTATGCCTGCAAAGCAGAACACGGAGCAGCTGGGCTGGATTCTCTGTGTCCCTCCCAGCTCCCGGTGGGTTTTCCTGGGGAATTGCGGGGTGGGGCTGAGAGCTGGGTCCGGTGTGGGGCTGAGAGCCCATCCCATTCCCGGTGTGGGGCTGTGAGCCCATCCCGCAGAGCCCATCCC
>QUSF01000058.1:2198762-2223703 GCA_003676055.1 Chloebia gouldiae
TAAGGAGCTCTCAGCTCTCACAGAGCCCTGAGGAGACCCTAAGGAGACCCTGAGGAGATCCTAAGGAGCCCTCAGCTCTCACAGAGCCCACTGGCTCCGTTTGTGGGTGCTCAGCACTTCTGGAATCAGACAAGAGGCTTTTTCAGATTGAACAATAGCCCAGCTCCAGCAGGATGTAAAATCATTTCCAATTTGCAGTGAGATACATAAAAAGGGGACATGACATTGAAGAGATATTTCATTACCTTAGACAGCAACTTCATAGGAAGTGCTTTCTCAGGGAAGTGATTTATTGAACTGTGGGACTCATGGCCACCCAGACAAGGATTTTAAAAGTTTCATGCACAGACTGGATGACAGAAGTATCATTGTTTAACTGGTGTTGTTAATGGCATTTCTGCAAGGCTGCTTTCACCTCGGGCTCCATAGTGTGATCTGTACTCTGATTTTCAGCTGAAAACAGAACCAAATGTGGTGCTTGATTATCTTGCTGGTCTTTGACACCATCTTTCCTGAGCATCAAGTGGTGCCCAGTATCAAAACTGGTTGCTCGATGAGACAGGAACCTTCCCCTCCTCCTGGTTTGAGTATTTCTGTCTCCTGGTTTGGTTCTTTCTGCCCCACACATCCATTTCTGTTGTCCTAAAATCAGGTTTTGGTGCTCACACTCTGCACCTGCAGTGCTGCACTGCCAAGCAGGGAGCAGAGGGTTTTAGGGGATTTGAAGAGTTCTGCTCTGCTGTACCATCCATGGGGAGGTACATGCAGCCTGGGCAGGAGATGCACTCTGTGTGTGCACGGCTGTCCCAGCAGAATTCCTGAAATGAGCCCAGCCAGGCCAGGAGGTGCAGAGGCCAACCCTGCCTGCTCTGAGCTCAGCTCGCTTTGAGCTGGTACAAACAGAGCCAGACAAGGCTGGAGGGAGAAATCCCTCGCTTCATATTTACACCATGCACCCAACAGACGTCCCCCTCCTCCGGAAGAGTTACAAAAGGCATTAATTGAGCTGCAGGGTGGCTGATAATTACATAATTGCAGCCTAATTTCCCCTTTCCTAGAGGTGAAGTTACACTGGTGGCAAAAAGACCCGCAGAGTCTTTTCAGGAGCAGAAATGCTCCTGCACAAACCTGGGCAGCTCGGGGGCTGCTGGGCTCCAGCCCCACGTGCAGCCTCCCCTCCTCCCTGGAGGGACCCACACACACTTTTTGTGGCTGTGGGCTGAGGAAATGACCCAGCTGAGCCTGCAGCTTTTTTCTTTTTTTTTTTTTTTTTTTTACTGGGTTATTTTTCAGCCAGTGCAGCACAAAAAGAACAAAAGCGAGGTGGGAGCACAGGCTGGCTTAGCCATGATGCTGCTCATGCTGATGCTCCAATGTCAGCGAGCTGAAGTGGGAGGTTTTGGCTCTGTGGGCTCAGAGCCCTGCTGCCACCATCCTTCCTGTGCCCATCGCTGCCTAAAGCAGGAATTTGGCTCATCCCAACCTTAACTTCACATCAGGGCTCCTGGCTGGGCCTCCTGGGCTTGGCCACGTTCTGGTTTAACAGCCCTGAGCACACTGAGGGCCCTGAATAAAAACCAGGGGCAGCTTGAGGGGATGGGGCTGGGGACTCCATTTCTGCCAGAGGCATTAGCTCCCAAAATTCAGGCTCCTCTGCCTCTGTTTCACCCAAAATTCAGGTTCCTCAGCCTTGATTTCACCATTTCCCACTCTGAGTTGGGTGTGTCCCTGCAAAGCCAGGACCAGCTGGGTGTTCAGCTGGGCTGGTGAGGATGTTCCACCTCCAGCCCTTTCTTACCTCACCTGCAGGTAACACCCTGCACCTTGAAAGGCTCTTCCTGCCCCAGGAAATAACTTTGTGCTGCTTGTAGGGAGGACAAAATGTGTGCATCGCTTGAGGTTACCTCATCTGGTCTCTGAAAGCCCAAGTGCTTCCAGTCTTTTGCTTTCCCCCCCCAGAAAATAAGAAATATTTCTCAGCCATTTTAAAACTTGTGGCTTCAGACTCCAATAACAACTTGAAAAGGTTTGTAGGAAACAAGTCTGTAAATGTATTTAGTGTATGGAAAATGATTTTCTGAAGAACATACAAGGTGTTCTATTTCACCTAATTCTCTGTATTGATTTCTGTGGCATCATCTTCTTCCTTCCCTTTTTCATCTTTTAATGCATTTCTATTTCTTCCAAACACACAGAACTCCCTGGTTCTTTTACAAAACAGAACAAAGAAGTTTTCCTTCCCAATCAGTAATTTCTTTTTTCTTTTGTAATTGTAAAAAGAAACTCCTGAAAATCAATACATTGTTCCCAAGTGGTACAAAACCAGGAATGGAGCAAGCTTAGTAAATAAAGGAAATTGCATTTTCTTCCTCTCTTTGGTCACCCTTTAGCACAGGCAAGGTGACTGCCAATCTCTTCGGTGCTTCCCACCACAGCTATTCTCCCTTCCCTCCCTGCAAACTTCCTCGTTAATCTTGGAGATGAAAAGAAAAGTTTGAAAAGAATTGTTCTTGGAGCCAAAATTCCTGATGTCCCGAATTACAGCAACCCCCACCCGAAATGGCTGGCTCCTGAGGGTAACCTGAGCCCTCTCAATTAACCAGCACCAAGATAAAGATTGCTCATGCTAAAGATGTCACACAACACCGGCCTTAGAAATTGGAAAGTCTCAGCTACAGGGAAGATACCTGCCCGGCTGGATCAATAGTTTCAACATATATCAATATTTGGAGACGATTTACTCTCTTGATGTGCAAAACTGAGTGAATTTGTGCACCCGAACCTAACAAGAGTGGCTTCTTGTGGAAAAACTCTTTAATTAAAACCTATAAGGGACCATTTACAGGTAAGAGCTCGGATCTTTCTGTGAGGTTTCCTGCCATCTGTAAATTCCCACTCGGATTTTGGGAGCTCAGATGTGAGCTGACACCAAATCCGAAGGGGCAGAAAAGAGATGTGTTACCAGCTTGATTTGCACCTGCAATTAAACATGCACCCAAGCCAGGCCAATTTACACTGAAACTTAATTGCAAGCATAAATCTCGTGTATACAAATGACATATAAATAAAACCTCTCCCAGCTTCCCATGATCTGTTACACAAAGCAGCCAGGAGTCCCATATCTCCTTTATTTTTCATGGTTACAGGTCCCACTCTGGGCCACAGAATTACTTCAATGCATTTCTCTTTTTTGCCTAAAAATACCTAACCGTGGGATGTCAAAACATAACTCAGGACCAAGTGTGTCCTGGCACACTTTTAAACAGGGGTGTTATTAACAATTAATCATCAAAAGAGTGTGGGGAAACACGAGTGTGAGGGGTACAATTGATTTACTGTTATCCCAGTGGAGGGGCTTTGCTGCTCTTGAGTTTTGGTGGAGAGAGAGCCAGGAGTGCTGTGGGGAAAAGGTCAGGGGATTGTGGTTTGCTGAGGCCATTTTTTATTTTCTAACCCATATTTCATGTGTGGAAGGCACTTTGAGACTCTGAGCTGTGCACAGCCCCAGCTCTTTTCTGCGAGTGGCAAATTTCTGTGCAAGGAGAAGGTGAAGAAAGGGAATATCCAAAAAAGAACAAACAGCAGCCCAGGCTGGGTGTTTCCGTGAAAACACCCCTCACATAATGATTTATTTCCATGTAAAATTGAGCCTCTGGGGGCTTTGGGGAAGGCAGGATTAGGAGATTGAGGAGGGGAAGATGGGAGCTGGTGCCTGGACCAGGCTGGAGCATCCTTCCAGGAGTTGGGATCTTCATGGAGGCTCACACCGAGTGAGGACTGGGCACTCGGAGGGTGCAGCTCTAATTTCCTTCAGTCTCATGGCTGGTCCATTCAGAGGCAGTTAGATTTTTGGTTTTCTCCCCAAACTGTCCCCGGGAGGTTTTTCTGTGAGCCTGCTGTTGCTGTGATCAGCCTGTTCACGGTGGTGTGACCTACTTACCCATGGCTGGAGGCTCACAGGAGTGACAGACTAAAGGCCACAAACAGGAAAAGATATCATATGTGGAAAAAAAAAAAAAAAAAGCCATTTTCAGCTTTTGTCCTTGACGTGCTGCAAGGTGTCAAGCACTGAGCCAGGCCGGGACCATTGTTCACCCAACTGCCCCTTTCAAATGGAAATTCTGCAAAAGCCACATCAGCCAAAGGAGTTTTTTACTTCAACCCTGGCTCCTGCTTATACCGCACAATAAAACCTCAGGCCTGTTAGTCCATAGTTAGGACTTGTTATGAGGTTTTAAAGCTTCTTTCAGGCACAGTTTTAGCCTAATCTGGCTGTACCACTACCCTGGGCAAGATTAAAGGGGCAAGGTTACATTGTAAATAAGGAATCTGATTTAGGGTTTTTATGACTGAACTGTCTGGTAAGAAATATCTTTCTGGAGCTCCACGGGCCTGCCTGCATCCACACAGGAAACAGGCTCAAGGATTCCCAAAGATTTGTTGATTTTTCAGCTTTCATGCTCCGAAGATATATTTCCTTTGAAGTGTCACAAATAGGG
The DNA here is from genome assembly GCA_003676055.1 of Chloebia gouldiae. Lineage (NCBI taxonomy): Eukaryota > Metazoa > Chordata > Aves > Passeriformes > Passeridae > Chloebia > Chloebia gouldiae. The sequence goes on from QUSF01000058.1 coordinate 2,203,262, forward strand.
TAGTATCCAATTTTATTTGTAATCCCAATCTAATTCAATCAGGGACTCCAATTATAGCTGATCTGTCTCTAAATCTAGTTAAAGTCTGTGGAGTAGACTGGACCTTAGCCAACCTAACTACATTAAAATTTAGCTGTTGATCCAGGGATAACCAAGTTACAAGACACAACTAGCTGAGAAGTGGGAGGTTTGCAACGGAAATGGATTTATCCTCCTTGAATCCAAACCCTGCACCAACTCTCCTTGCCGCCAAATCCCTGCCAAGATTATAATCATGAAGGGCTTTAAAAAGTCCTTTTGTTCTGAGCCAAACACAGCCAATTTAGCTTTGGCTGGTTGTTTTCTGCCTCCTGAACTCTTCATCCCAGCTCCTTCCACAGAGTCACATCCACAGGGGCATCACCTCGAAACTCTTTGGAGCTTTGCAGCTGCCTGGCATCTTCCCTGCTCAGCGCGTGGCACAGCTGGAGCAGCCAGGCTGGCACAGCTGGAGCAGCCAGGCTGGCACCCAGGGGTGGCACAAATCCACCCTCACCTGTCACCCCAAGAGCTTCCCAAGGCTCTCAGAGGAGCTGGTACACTCAGCTGTGCCCAGTCTAAGCAGAGATATCAAATAATATTAAAAGTGTCATCGTAACTTCAGTGGGCTCGTTCTGCTGTGGCACTTCAGCACCTCTGAAAAGCCAGACAAAAACCCCTCAGCCCATGTGAAAGGATGGTGTTGGAAATGTCATCAAAGCTGGAGATAATGCACTGAAATCATCATTTTGTGAGAGATGGCAGGCAGAGCAGAGCAGCAGCTTTCAGTCCTGCACAAGAAATGACCTGGAGGGAAGTTGGAATGGGGAGAAGGAAGGGATGAGCTCCTTCCACCCTTTACTCTTGGTAAGATCTATAAATTGTGAGGAAAAGACAACACTCCGAGTGAATTCTGCAGCTGCTGAAGAGTGATCGCTCCGTTCTATCCCCTGTATTTCCCCTTCCCTCCTGGCATAAAGAGCAGAGCACTAAATTTGATCATTTTAGAGACACAAGTCATCATTCCAAGCTAACACTGCATAAAATAACAACTCATACATTTGTGTCCTTTTTTCTACAAGCTTTTATTTGGATACTTTTGTGTTCATTTCTATTCATGGTTTTAAATGTTAAAGTTTTGGTTTGGGTTTTTTTCCTATTGACTTCCAGCCACAAGAGTTGAAGACAAGGGGCTTGGGGATTTTTTAGTTAGTGATAATATTTTTTTCCTTTACTAAAAGTTGAGTTATCAAAGAGTAGATGGGACCTCCCAAACCTGCCCTGAATCTCCAGTTGGTTGCCAGCCTTCTCAAAGTGTAGCATGAACAAAATTCACCCATATGGAAAGTACCAAATTCAGGACTGGGATATAACTGATAAAAGTAATTGAAAAACTGCTGTAGCAAAAGAAATGGAATTAGGTCTACCACATTAAAAAAATGTTATTAATCATAGTCATAAAAGCAGAAAATGAAAGCTAATTTTACTAAGTAAAAGCCCCCTGCTAAGTGGTATTTTGACATCTGAAAATAATTCAGTTTCGATCTTGGTGCTCTGCTGACACATTGATAATTCTCCCTCAAGTTGCTGTCTCAAGTCATCCCCACACAGATGATTTTCTGTGCAAGCACCAGGAGCACCGAGCTGGAACCACAGTGAGTCCTGTGCCAGGACAGGCAGCGTGTTCGCCGAGCCTTTCACCAGCTGCTTTTTAGGGTAACACAAAGTGTAACAGCAAATGGGTTATGGAGCAACACTGCTCATGTCTGAGACAAGGACACAGGGAGGGTGTCCTCATTTGCTACCCACTAAGTTGCATTTTCATTGCCAGCCGGTTCAATATTTCACTGGCACATTCAGATATTGTTTGGTATGCCCTGAAAAAAAAAAACAAACAAAAAACCCCTCATAATTCAGCACAGGGATTCAGCACAGGCTGTGGCAGCCCTGGTGCACCCTGACACCACTGCTGTAAAAAGGGGTAATAATGAGACACCTCCCTAGGCTCCATTACAGCCCAGTGCTAAAAGAAAGGGTTTGTGTACCTTGTCTGGGAGGAAAGGATCTCACAGGATTCCTGTTGCTCTCCCTGATGTATCACTGGCCCATGAAATTCAAAGAAGGCAGCAGACAAAGCCAAGTTACACCTACCTCTGATCTTAGGTTTATTCAGAAGCAAGTGTTTGAAATTGAACAAATATTGCAGAGGAGGGGGAATGTTATTCACTTAACACCCTGATAACCCATTCCAAAAAATCCTGGTATTCTTGGGGAAAGCTGGACCTCCTCCTCTCAGGCTGCAGCTGACATCTAATACAAGATATTGCACAAGGCCACTTTTCATGCTGTGAGAAATCAGAGCTGATAAAGTTTACTCCTGCTCAGGTGAAACGCTCGGGCATTTTAACATTTTAACGAACACCCCGAGATTTGTTTGTTTACCTGCCTAGCCCACATGCCTCTCATTCCTCCTGGCTGGGAGCTCCTTGGTGTGTCTTTCAAAAACTGACAATTCCCCTGTTATTCCCTTCGCTTGCTGGGGAGAGCTGAGCTTGGAAAGAAAGTTTCTAACTTTGGCCAGAAGGTTGGTAATGAACAGGGTACCCTGTAATTGTATCGGCCTGAAAACACACACAAAACCAGGAACTTGGCCTGGGTGCCCAGTCTAAGCAGAGATATCAAATGATATTAAAAGTGCAATCTTAACTTCAGTGGGCTCGTTCTGCTGTGGCACTTCAGCACCTCTGAAAAGCCAGACAAAAACCCCTCAGCTCATGTGAAAGGATGGTGTTGGAAATGTCATCAAAGCTGGAGATAAAGCACTGAAATCACAGGTTTTTGAGAGGATGATGGCAGGCAGTCCTGTGTGCATTACCACCAAGTCCCTCCTGGAAGCGGCTCCTCCTCCCTCATCTCCCCAGCGATGCTGTGGCTGCATCACCTGCAGCTGGACCGAAGCACCACCTGGCCAAGCAGGTTCCTGGGTGGTGGCTGAGGCTGCTGAAGGATTGTTCTCCATCCTTCTCCCACTGCTCAGTCTCACTTTGGTGCCTCTGCCTTGCCGGCTGCTCTGTGGGTAAGGTTTGAACCCTAATTTTGCCTCCAATGACCACATTAATTTGGATATTTCTTCTCTCTCCAGGTGATGATTGTCACACAATGAACACAGACTCATGGCAGAACTTCTCCTCTGTGATCAGGTTTGACCGAGGTGCTCAGCAGCTTTAAAATGGAAGATGGACTGAGGGAAAACATAACTTTTATTTTGCTGTACAGGAGAAAAAAAAAAATCCCTCCATTATCATAGTTACAACGGTATAAAAGGTGTTTCAAGAAGAGTCTCCTGGGCTTGGATTGGGATAGAGTCTGGTCTGGAGGAGGCACTGCCCTTGCCAACACTCAGTTTAACACCCTTAAAACTGCTTCTGAATTTGAATGTATGTGTCTCTGCACTTAGTCTTGATTAACTGGCCCAACCATGAATGTTAATCACCCTGATTTACATTGCCTGCAGAGCTATGGCCAACTTCATATCAGCAACCTGGCAGCTCCCTTAACATGTTCCAACGGGGAACTTCGGGGAGCCTTCCAGGCACTGGAGCTGAGTCCTGGGAGTCTGCACTGGCAGCTTTGTCTGGCAGTGGAGCAGGGCAGGAGTAGCCAAGCGTGCCTCAAAAACCTTTCTCTTTTCCGGCTCTCCAAGCTGTGAAGATGTAGGTAACACACAGGAAAAGACATTTTTAGTTACTTTTGGATTCTGAACACATAAAAAAAAGACGTCAGTTTGAAAGCTGCGTGTTCCTCCCAGCAACAAACAGAGCAGCTGAGAGGAGACAAGGCAGGATTCGAGGCAAAGTCCTTCCCTTGGCGGGAGTTAGGAAGCGAGCACGGGGAGATGTATACAATATATTGTATATTCAGCAAACAGCCCTATCAGATTTTCCCATGGATGTAACCACTTGCAGCTCCATTCCAGAGGAGGAATTTCCAGGGCTGGGCAGAGGTGGGATTCTGGTGGCAGGAGCTCCACGTGCTGCTGAGGCAGGGCGTTGGAAAAGCTCCTGTTATCACCGCGAGCTGCTCCTGGAAATTCGCCTGTCAGGGACGCTGCCCAGCTCTGTTGGTGGTAGGAGATTGTTCCTCTGGACTTTTCTTAAAAAAATAAATAAAATGTCAAGCCAGAAAAGGAAGCCTGCTATTTTTCAAATCCAGGAGCTGTAATCATGCTAATCCATATGATCGTGCTAAAGCCAAGCAAAATGCCTTTTGCATATGATGTAATCAGCCAGGGTAGCCTATTTATAACCACCACTGGCTGGGAGCACCTTCCCAGAAAAATACAATCAGGACAGCTTTCCCTTGGTCACATTCTTCCTCTTCCTCCCTGTATTTTTCACTTTCTTTGTGCTCTTTTGCCTACTTGTGCTGTCTTCCCAGCCTTAAATACAGCAACTTTAAAATTTTTATTTTAAACTAATGCTTGCCATGCATTCTATTTTATCCATGTTTCAGAGCCGTGCTGAGTGAGATCCCAGTCCTGTGAAATCAATACCAAAACTTCTATTGATTTCATATAATATATTCCTTTAAATTCAGTACAAATGCTCCACAGGAGTTGTATATTTTAAGTATGGATCTACTGTACAGGGCTGTCAGTCTCTCAGCTGGATACATAAACCAGCGTGGTTTAATAAATTCATTGGTGTGGCTTGGGAGCTTTCCGTGTAATAACTGAAAATCTGTGGGTCAGACTGAGCATATCAAGTGCAAAAGGAGAGGATTCATCAATGTGAATATCTATCTGTGGATCGATTGGTATCAATCTTGTTTAACAGTCTGTTTCCTCGGGACACACTTTGGGAACAAAGAGCATTTCAAACTGTTGGTTAAACAAACAAATATAGAGAAGCTCTTTGGGCAACTTGGGGGTGGAGTAAACACCAGACAAAAATGGTCAGCGATTTCAAATACCTGTTCATCTCTCCCATTTCATATTAGTAAATACAGAGTTTCTCTTGATATAATGGGCCCATTCAAGTGCTTCAAGAATGGGGCTTTAAAACCATTTTTTGCTTGCAGAAGAAAGTGGCCTGGAAACCAACATTTGTCCCCTGACCTCCATGTTCAGTAGTTGTCCAAGGAGGAGGGTGGCACCTTCTGCTCTGCAAGATTTGTGTTATCCTTAGCTAAATAAAACCCCCTTATGAGACACTATAAAAACAAAACCAACCCCAGAGAGGATACAGAACTAATTAGATCAGGATGCACTGCTTACAGCACTAAGATGTTTTATGCCCGTCCCATGCAGGTTCCCCCCTCATCAAGCGCCACCAAAATAAAAATAATCCTGACCAGTACTCGGCATGACTGCGCACAAGCACAAATTTTGGTGCAGAGCAGATGTAGTACAGCCCCTGGGGGTTTTGCAGGGTAAAAGTGCCAGTAAAGAACCAGGTGAAAGGAGCCCGTGGGGTTGTGCAATGTCCTGTGGAAGTTGTGTGGCTGCCTGAGGTGCCATCGCTTCCTCCCTCCCGCCGGCGAGTCAGATTTGGGTTTTCCACTGTGCACCACCCTTCTGCACCGCCCCATCACCTCGGGTGCTGCTGCTCGCACAGCAGCTCTGAGGCTGGAACCCTCCCTGCACAGGCAGGAAACTGAGGCACGGACCCTGCTCGATTGCTTGCTGATGAATGCAATGGCAAGTGCAAGCCGAGTGTGCCTTCAGCTGGACCTGATTCTCCTGAACCCCATCTCATCTCCTCCTCCACATCATCATCATCATCTCTTCATCAAATAAATCTCTCCTCAGTGTGTTCCAGCAAACCATTTCATTGTTTATAGATAGACCTGGGGAATGCGTGTTGTCCTACATTAAATCAAAAAGCAGTCATGTGTCCCACAGATTTTGCAGTGTTTGGAGTTTTTGCAGTTTTTGGAGTTGTTTGGAGCGTTTGCACGTTTTGGAGGTGTGCAGTCCACATCTCTGCACACTCAAGGATCCTCACATTTTTGCTTTTGCAGGATCAGTCTGGTTTTGGGGGGGTCAGAGGGGTTGGGGTGACTCTGCTGTGCCACTCGGGAGTTTTACAGCACAGTTCAGTGGGAGGCTCGGCTGAGCCGGGTCCTGCAGTCACCTGCAGCCACACGGACTGTCCCCAATGTGCCACCCGGCACCGGGGGCCACCCGGATGGGGCTCTGGGGAAGATTTCCACGTGGCTCCCGTTCCCATGGACCCCAACAGCCGAAAAGGGGAGTAAAGATGAAAATTATCCCACTCTGTATTAACACAGCCAGCTTAGTGTGGGAAAACACTCTCAGAGCGCTGCTGCTTCAACTTTTTCACACGAGCCTTCACGTGCCTCACGTTTTACTCGCTGTTAAAAATACCACTGGCTCAGCTTCGCCCAATTCCCAGAAAGCGAGACTTTAAAGAGTCCTCAAACAGCTGAAGCAAACCCGCCTAATTACGCTCTGTCTGCATCCGCTTTTAAAGCCCCTCCAGCCGCCCACCCCGCGGCGAGACCCTGCGCTCGCCCCTTCATCTCTCGGGGCTCTTCCCTTGCCACCTTACCGGGGCACAAAGGGAAGAATGAGCATTGTCCCGGGCTGCTACTTGCTTTAGGGGAGGAGAGGGGGGGAAACTCGTTAAAGCACGGTAGCAGGGGCGCAGGTGAGCCGGCGGAGGTGCTGTCCGGGCGCGGGCGGACAGCCGCGCTGTTTGTTTACCGGGGCGGCCGCGGCCGCCCGGCCCCGCGGGGCTCTCGCCTTTGTCGCCCGCCGGGGCGGGCCGGGCGCGGGGACTACATGGCCCAGCGTGCCCCGCTGCGCGGATCAATGGGGCTGATTTGAATAATCTGTGAGCCCTTGGACTCAGGCCAATCAGCCGTCAGGGACCCATGATAAATCGCAATGCATTATTGATAATAATAATTACTCTGACATGCGCATTCCGCCCAAATTTCCCAACTCTAGGAATTTGTTGTGAAGAGGAAAATAATTGCTACTATTGCATGCTCCCGATGCTGGTGCACCATGTCGCGACGGAAGCAGGCGAAGCCCCAGCACATCAACTCCGAGGAGCAGCCCCCAGATGCTGCAAGTGGTGAGCGCAGAGGGGGCGCGGAGCGGCCGCGGGTCGCGGCTCGGCTGATGCGCGGAGGCGGCGGGAGCGAGGGGCGCTTCCCGGGGGGCTTTTTCCACCCTCGTGCTTCATCCCCCGCGCCTTTCCCCCCAAGGGCTCCGCCAGGAGCCGACCCTCGGCTCGCCCCGTTTTTTTTTTGGGGGGGGGGCCGAACTCCCCCGCGGGGGTGAACGGGGCACGGGCTTCCCGTTTTTTTTTTTTTTTTGGGGGGGGGGGTTCGGCTTTGGGCGGCTGCCCCGCGATGCTCCGCACGCTCCCCCCGCGCCCGCGGAGCCTCCGCCGGGTCCCGCGTGGGGCCGCGGCCGCGTGGGAGGGGAACCCCAAAGCCTCCCCCAGGCGGAGGGAATTGGGGGGATGGGGGTAAAGGGGTGGGGGAGCAGAGGGAGAAATTACAGAGAACTTCGGAGGGGTAGGAAATGGCTCGGGCTGAGTTTCTTCGGTGTGCTTAGCACTTTGTCGGGAGTTCGATGAGAATTTTTGTGGGGTTTAAAAAAGAAAAAAAAACACAACAGAGAACGGGGGTAAAAAACTTCCACGCTCGGACTATTTTTGTTGGAGATCACAATCGCCCTGGACCTTTTGTAGCTTGACCTCCAGCCATCTTTGATTTCCGACTTCCTAAAATAACTCCGGTGAGCTAATGCGGGGTGTGCGCGGGCGCTTTGTATTTGGGCGGCGTGGGGGACTCGAGGCCGCGGAGCGCTCTCCCCATTTTCGGGGCGCTCGCATTCCTGGGCCGCGTTCGGGAAAAGCAGAAATTCTGCCTCAAATGGGCCGGGAGCTGGCGGTGGGGTGGGCGTGCGGGGGAAGGGCAGGGGGCACTCGGCGGCCCCCGCGGGAGCGGGGCCGGGGCTCCCGGAGCAGCAGCATCTTCCCGAGCCGGGCTGCGGGGCCGGCGGCTCCGGGCCCCGCCGCGGGCGCTTCCCCCGCGCTCGGTGCTCGGTGCGGAGCTCGGGACGCTCCGCGGTGCCCGTCCCGCTCCCGGGCGGAATGCGGAGGGAGGAAGGCACGGCCCGCCCGGATGGGGAGAGTTTGTTCGGAGTTGTTGCGGTTGTTGTGCCCTAATGTGTCCCCCAAGAACTTTCTTTGGGATCTTTGCTTGCTTTTGGGACTGGTTTTGTTTCTGTGCCTAGAACTGATCAAAACCCACGCACGTTACGGGAGCTGCTTATTCCCAGCCCGCAGGAGCTTCGGGCTCTTTAATTTTTTTTTTTTCCCCTCCTCCCCTTTCTCTTCTTTGAGTCGAAATGTGCAATTGTTGGGTCCGGTTAATGGTGACTTAAGAAACAGCATGCTGGCCAGAAGGCAATAAATCCCATGTTTAATGCATGACTGTTTTCCTTTGTGCATATGGTTAGGTTGGGGGGATGGAGGTGATGTTTCCACATGTAAATCTCTGCCCGCTGCTGGAAAGGCACCTCCGGCCCCGCGCTGAAACAAAAGGGTTAATCACTCCTGATGCGGCCGCTGGGGCGGGGGAGGCGTGCGGGAGGGAGGGAGGATCGCTCCACACCGCGCTCTCGGGGCAATGGCCAGCTGCTTTTTTGTTATTGTTGTTCGGGCTTTTTTTTTTTTTTTCTTTTCTCTCCCCCCTCCCGTTCTCAATTTTTACAACCAAACCCTGGATGAAATCCCTCCGGGAGCCCTCGGCGGCCGCCCAGGCCGGCGGGTCTGGGGAAGCTGTGGCGCCGCCCGGGGGGATTCTCCTGCTGCTCGCGGGGTGCTGTGGATTTGGGGGGTCGGGGCAGGTCCCGCACTGATCCGTGCGGGATCTCCGCTCCGAAATGCAACCCGAGGCTGCGGCTCCGACGGCTCGGACCGCCCGCCAATCTCCCAAATAAGTCTTGATATTCCCCGCTCCAGGTGTGCCCGTAAATAATAAGTGATGAAGTTGAATAACAAAGTCGAAATTCCGCAGGGATTTGTCTGGGGCATTAGCGAGGATATACACATACTCGTAATAATAAAATCAAGCCCTTATCTCCTTTTTTTCGCAAGCATTCCCTTTTTTCGCACAGCGATTTGGGACCCACCTCTGTGAACAATGCAGCGCGTTAAAGTGTCCCGCGAACCTGGGGATCCATTAACAGGTCAAAAAATCAGCAGGTGGTCACAGGGGAATAATGCTACATACTGGAAATTAGCATTTCCACAAAGGGCTTGAAAATGCCTATTGTGCTGGATTGCTGCCATTAAAAATCGGATTCATTCTTAAAAATACAGTATCAAACTGCAACTTTTTTTTTTTTTCCCTCCTCAGGGTAAAATTAGCGTAGCTTTCCTTCAGTTGTATCTCCGATTTGTGTGCCGAGGTGTGTAGAACTGGAGAGGGATGTTGGAGGAGGAAAGGTTGAACAAGGAAAGCCCAAGTTTTGTGGTGGTTGAGCTTAGGTTTGTCTCGGTTGGCCGAAGCCGCCGGCGGGGATGGCCGGGGTGCGGGAGCATCCCCGGGGTGCCGCAGCCCTGGGAAGGGGGAGAGGGTGCCGGGGGGCGGAGGGGGGCGATGCCCGGCTTGCTTTTCCTTTTACGTAAGTGAAACATTATATTCGTAGCAGGGATGGAGCCCTTTCGCCGCGCTCGGGCGGCGTGTGACGTTTTGACAGAGCTGCTGCTCTAACCTTTGCCTCCTCCTGCTTGCTGTGGGTGGTAAGTTGATGTCAGGCTCACAATTAGGACTCTCATGCAATTGACCTTGGCAGCGGGGTTTGCGCCGTTTAGCTCGCTCCTAAACGCCGTGCCGAGTGTTTAAGTGTGGTCCGGGCCGGGGGGCTCGGGGGGCCGCGGGCTCGGAGGCAGCTGGAGCGACCCCCGCGGTTGTAGGGGGCGGCTCGGTGGGCCCGGGGCGGCTCGGTGGGCCGTGGGTGCCCTCCACCGACCGGCCCCGGCAGCTCCGGCCCGGGGGCCCGGGGGCAGCGCCCCGCGCCCCGCGCCGCCTTCGGCGAGCGCCCCGGTTCCTTCCGACTTCGCCTGCATGTGTCGCTTCAAGTTGTGCACAGGCCAAAGGGGCAATTAGTAAGTAGATAATAAAATAATTAAAGCCTTGAGAGAGAGCGTGTAAGCCCGTGAAATGCGGATTGTGGGTGAAACGCGTTTCTGCCTGGTTCTCGGGTAGGAAAACGCAGCTGATGAATTCAGCATAGAAAGCACCCAGGCCTTTGGAATAGCTCTGTAAGTTGTCAGTCCTGCCTTTTACTTAAAAAAGTGATTTTCAGTGCGTTAAGTGGTGTTTGATAGTGGGAGAAGGGCGATTTGGGGCAGTTTAGAGCTTTTGGGAGTCCTCTCCTTTGGAGGAGAAAAGCATCAGGAAGGCGCAACCCTGAGCTGATGGCAGAGGGTTGGTGTCAGGAGTGGAGGGTTGGTAATCAATCCTTCACAAATTAATTTAAACCGGGGAAGTGCATGGTTTTTGTTAACCTTAAAGTAAAAGTAGTTGATCAAATGTAGGCTGTGGGGAAAGTAAGCTCACCAAAGGTATTAAAAGGTGTTAAAACTCTTGATTAAAAAAAAAAAAAGTGGGTGGGAAAGCTTGAGTTCTGTTTTACCCCAATTCAAGTGAAATAAAGTTGAGAAAAAAAGTCAGTAATGGCTTAGATGAGTGATAGGCCAGCAGCACCCTTCTTGAAATCACATCAAACCAGATTTGCTTCACTTCTTTTACTGTTTTCAAAAAAAAAAAAAAAATTCAAACAGTGTGGATTTTATCAGCCTTCCTTGTCGATGACTGCCTTGTCCTGCACAATAGTGGATTTTATCCATCCATTTGCCAGTGATTCAATCTAACCCCCCTGCTGGGTTTACTGCATTCTTCTAACTTATTGGATAACTAGATGCTGAGAGATAACATTCCTGAAATTCGGGGGTGGGGAGATAAAAAACCCCGCAGTAGAAGTCCTGTCCCTGGGAAGCCTTTGGAGAGGGTTAAGAGAAGTGCACGAGGAATTGTCTGGCCGTGCTGGGTAAATCCTGGGTGGGCAGAGCTGCCCTGGCATGGGGAGCCCCGAGCTCAGGCCATTCTTTCATTTTGGTGGTCACTGCTGGGCTCGGAGCGGCCGAGGTGCTCTGATCGCAGCACTTGGGCCGGGGAGAGGAGGTTGTTACAAATCACGATGATTTTCACAGAAGCTGTTGGGTTTTTTTTACAGAAACAGTCAATTGCTCCTTTGTTACTCCAGCTACTGTAAAATAAGCCAGTGACCTGCTTCTGAGTTTATCTAAAACCCCTTCTTTAAGGTAAAAAGGAAAAAATAATGCATGAATTCTCTATTTGTCATGCAGCAAGTCGTTTCAAAGCTCTGAATTTAATTTATTCAGAGTCAAGCTAATGCTTCAGGGACACGAAAATATGTGACAGGGCAGGGCTGCCAACCTCTGCTGCCCAGCACAGGGACCTTCAGTGTACTGGAGTCTCTTTCTCTGAGATGGCAACTGCTGCTCAGAACCACAAAAGTTACCAGAGCTCCTCAGAATTATGAAAATGAGGAGTGTGAGCTGTGCTGGAGATTGGGAAAGGGGCATTGAATTTAGCCTGATCTTATCAGCACAGAAGTAGAAAAATAAGAAGTATTATCAAGGGAAAGGAGATAAATGATCGAATGCTTTGAAGCAGTTAAAGTTTGAGGACTTGTCTAGACATTATCCTGGAATATCTCCTTAGGGGTGGGCAACAGTGTTTGGTGCAGAGGTTTCTGTGCCACTGGAAAAAGCAAAAGCTGAGGTTTATTTTTTAATATTTTGTGATGTGGAAACAATGTCGTTCTGCCTGGGAGATGGGACTGGGAAAGCCCCAAATGCTTAAGGATGTGGAAAAGAGGTTTTCATGTTTTAGTGTATTCCATGAAATAGGAAAGTCAAAACCTCTCAAATCAGTGTAGAGTAGTTCTGGAAGTTTGTCCTTTTTTTTTAAATCTAGATAGCTTCTTTCCAAGTATATCTGCTCAGGCTCGTGCAAAACGAGTTTGAAATAATTTGTTCTTGATCCTGGTTGACTCTGTTGACCAAGTTCTGAATTGTGTAGTAGTTTCACTTGTCTGCAGGCTGGACTTCTCTGCGTGTTTTTAGAGTTAAATCAGCTTTAGAGACAGCACTTTAATGATACCTGGGATGGGAAATGTGTGCTGCCATTCTTGTTTCTTTCACTTACAGGAGTTGTTTGGGCTGAAGGGGAAGTGTTTAATTTTCCCTGTTTAAATGGGAGGCATCCAAACATAACTGTGCTGAGAGCTCCCTTCCTCCCCGTTCAAGGACTTGTGCAGGTTTGGATTTATTGCTCTGCAGATCACAGCAGAGCAGGCCTCTGATACTTGGGAATTTTTGTTATTGATCAAATGTTTATTTTTAAAAGTAAACTTTCACATGCTCTTCATGCCACACAACATTTAAACGGTTGAAGTTTGCTTTGTTGAGCACACACAGTGCCCTTGTTGAGGTAAGAAACGGCAAAGTGTGCAATATCCTCCCTCAGAGCGGTTTTATACCCCCTCGAGCAGGGTAAGGAGCTCCTGCTGTCACCTGGACACGGTCCCCTCCACGTTCAGGACACACCCGGGGCTGGTTTGGCCACACCTTGCACAAACCAAAGCCACAAGAAGCTGCTGAGCTTCGCCTCTTCCCATCCTGGGGACCAGGGCTGGAGCCAGGAGGTCTGGGCAGGACAGAGGGGTGACACCCCAGTCCTGTGCTCACTGCAGCCTTGGCACCCATCAAATTAGGGCAGACCCAGTGAGCTGCGGGCTGTCTCGGCCCATGGGGGCTGGAGTCTTGCCCGAGCCCTTTCTGCCTCCCCATCTCTGGGAGCTTTTCCCTCCCGAGCGCTCCTGCCCTGAGCTCCGCCCCGCCTCCGCCGGGCTGGGAGTTTGTTGTTCGAAGGATGGCAAGGCTGAGCAAAAACATCCTGTTTTGGTTATCATTTTTCTTCACCTCTTGCAGTTCAGATATTTCCCCGTTTTGGTTTTTTTTTTTTTTTTTTTTTTTTGTCCACGTGCAAATTCTGCTCAGTCTGAGCTGTGGTGTGCTGGTGGTGGAAGGGCAGGAGTGGACTTGGAGCCCAGCTTGGTTTTCCCTGCCCTTTCTCAGAAGTGGGTGAGTTGTGGGTGCAGTTGAAGGAGGCCTCTTATGAGGTCAGAAATGCCTTGGCGTAGTTTTGCAAGCAGGACTTGTTACATGTATTCTCTGTTAATAATCATAAGTATCAATGGGCGCCATACTAGAGTGTCAAGTTCCTTACTTTAATAATGTCTGTGCTACTGTGTCCATGTAGAGCTTACTCTTGGGGGGTGTGTTTGCTTTCAAAGGATTTCAGAGCTAATTATTGGCATCGCTTTGTTGTTGGTAGCCCTCTTGGCTTGTAATTATTTTCATAATGATAGCGCAAAACTCGTTTAGATCGGTACAGTAAGAATTGCTCAAAATTGCTGTGTCAACGATCTTTTATGAATTTCTGAGAGATTGGTAACAAAAGAATTAGAACCTGAAGTATAAACATGTGGTAACAGATAACTCGGGTGTGGTGTTTTGCTCAGTGTTTCAATGCCTCCTCTGTCCTGGTGTTCCTTTTAAGCGGCGTTGCAGGTGCTGCCTTGCAGAACTGTTCCAGGGGACTTTTACCTGTATGAAAAGAGATTTTTTCGAAATCCCTTTTCATTGAGCCTTGTGAGAGTCCTTTTAAAATATGTTTTTTTCTCCTAAATTGAACTGAGATGCGGATTTATTTTGAGTTGTGAAGGAATTGGCCTCAAAACAAAGAGCAGAACTTCAGAGTGATCTGCAAACTTGATTCCAGTGTCTTGTACTTTAAATTGCAATTCAGATGCAGTGATCTTAATAGGGAATGCTCAGTCTAAATCTACCAATTAATAATGTGACTTTCTTTTATTTTAAGGGAGTCCACAAGACGTCCCAGGTGATAGAGATGGTGAAATGAGTTCCAAAAGGTGCCGCACGGAGGAAACCAAAATCTGTGAAAAATGCTGTGCAGAATTCTTTGTTCTCTCCGAATTCCTTGAGCATAAGAAAAATTGCACTAAAAATCCGCCTGTTCTAATCATGAATGACAGTGAGGGCACAGTCCCCCCCGAGAGCTTCTCCGAGGCTCCTCTGGGGACCTTCCCAAGCGACCGAATGGATGGCAGGACACGCAAGGACGTTCAGGCCAAGGGCTGCACTGGCTCTGTGGAAAAGAGAGAAGGAAAAATGGATGCCGAACCGGTAGGAGGAATGTACCTTAAAATAGAACCCCCCCTCACGCCTGCAGCCCCCGGTTTAAGCTATCTACCAAAAGCCAAAGTACCAAACACTAACGTGACTCTGCAGACCATCCGCGGCACGAAGGTGGCCGTGAACCAGCGGACGTCCGACGCCATCTCCTCCTCGGCAGCGGGGTTCAACGCCATCCCCATGATCCTGGAGCAGCTGGTGTGCTTGCAGCAGCAGCAGCTCCAGCAGATCCAGCTGACGGAGCAGATCCGCATCCAGATTGCCATGATGGCTCCCCACGCCCTGCACCCCTCCATAGCAGCTGCTACTGACCCGCTCAAGGCCCTGGGTGCCCACATGTCCCAGCAGCTCTCGGCTGCCGTGGCTTTAATCGGACAGAAGGCTGGAAGCCAGAGCCTGTCGCTGGAATCCTTGAAGCAAGGAAAACTACCTCATTCTAACACTGGCATTGCGGCCGCCAGCTCGCTGGCTGCTGGGCTCTCCTCCTCCTTCCCCCTGAAGCCAGAGGGGAGCCGAGGCCTCCCCGGCTCCATCTCTCAGTTCCCAAATCCTTTGCTACCTCAGTCCTCCGGCTCGGTCATCTTCCAGAACCCGCTTTCGGCCGTCTCGTCTGTGATGGATTCCTCAAAGAAGGGCAAGGGGAAGCCCCCCAACATCAGCGTGTCTGAAAGCAAACCGAACGCAGAGGAGCCGTTCTTCAAACACAAGTGTAAGTTCTGTGGGAAGGTGTTTGGCAACGACAGTGCCCTGCAGATCCACCTCCGCTCCCACACCGGGGAAAGACCCTACAAATGTAACATCTGTGGGAACCGCTTCACGACCAAAGGAAACCTCAAAGTGCATTTTCAGCGTCACAAAGACAAGTACCCCCACATAAAGATGAATCCTTACCCAGTTCCTGAGCACCTGGACAATGTTCCTACCAGCACTGGAATCCCGTACGGGATGTCTGTGCCACTGGATGAGTCCAACCTGATTGTGGACAGCAAACCTCTCCTAACAACTCTGCCTACCTCTGCGGCCACCGGCGCACCTCAGGCCATCTCCAGCCTGGCAGGCATCAAGGAGGCTCTGCCTGGTCCGTTCTCAAGTGAGCTGCAGTCAAGGCCCTCTCCCGAAAGCGAGGGTGGCTCCTCCTCGTCGGGGGCGGTCGGTCACGAGTCGGGAACGGAGCAGAGCTTGAGCTCACCACAAGCTGCCTGCAGTGTGAGCATCTTCCATGTAGGTGGGTCAAACGAGCAAGGCTCAGAGACATCAAAGCTCCAGCAGCTGGTTGAAAATATCGACAAATCCACTGCTGACCCCAACGAGTGCCTGATCTGCCACAGAGTGCTGAGCTGCCAGAGCTCGCTGAAAATGCATTACCGCACCCACACTGGGGAGAGGCCGTTCAAGTGTAAGATCTGTGGCCGTGCCTTCTCCACTAAAGGGAACCTTAAAACCCACTACGGCGTCCACCGGGCCAATACCCCCTTGAAGATGCAGCATTCGTGCCCGATTTGCCAGAAGAAGTTCACGAATGCCGTGGTGCTGCAGCAGCACATCCGCATGCACATGGGCGGGCAGATCCCCAACACGCCGATGCCAGAGCCCCCCTGCGACAGCGCCGAGGCCGATCCTGCCGCGCCCGAGAAGAACGGAGACGTCGGGCGCTCAGAGGAGACGGTGGAAAGCATAGACATGGAAGACGACGTGGACTCTCAGGATGGCCCCAGGAGCTCTTCCAAGCCTCCCACTCCGTACGACGCACAATCAGAGCCGCCCGCCTTCTCGGGGGTTGCAGCCCTGGAGAACCAGATGAAGCTTGTCGCCTCCTCTCTGAGCTTGCAGCGGCAGAGCAGTCTGAAGTCCAGTGACAACGGCTCGGCAGAAAGCGATGGCATGACCAACGACTCGTGCTCGGTGGCGGGCGATGCCGACTACCAGAACGGCCGGAGCCCCGCCGCCTCCGAGGCCGCGTCGCTGCAGGCGCTGTCCCCGGCCAACAGCCAGGCGGAGAGCGTCAGGTCAAAGTCACCTGCCTTCAACAGCCAGGAGGATGCAGGCACGGGCAGCAAGTCAGAGGCTCCTGAGAATGCTCCTGCAGAAGTGGAAGGGGTTGTCGGCGCTTTGGATTTAACGTACGGCAATATTGGTCGGAAGGTCATTAAGGAAGAGCCTGGGCTACACTTTGCAAATGGAGAATATGGTGAGTAAGGGAAAATGCTGGCAGGGGTTTGGGGTGGGGGAGCAGGAAATCAATCCTAAAAGGACCAACAGGAAAACAAAACTTGCTCAGCTTTCCCCTCTTCCTGTTCTGTTTGGATAAGGGCATAGGCCCTGTGAAGTTTTCATGACTAAGTCAGACCCAAAATTCAAAGGCTTAACTGCTGTCATCTCCTTAAAATTAATGTAGACTGTGCCCTTTGTGTCTTTCATGGGCTCACTTGAAATGTCCTTACAGTTCTTTAAAAACACACATTTGTGTTTTAAGGGAAAACTGCTTATCCCAGGAGTGTGACATGGAGACCCTAAAATCATTTGTGGGGTTTTCAGGCTCTTTAGCATTGAGGTGTTAAGGTTGATCTAAATGTGGCCTGGAAGAATTTCTATTTCAATCTCACCAACAAACCCAGGAATGAACGGATCAGTTTTGGGGTATCCTGGGAAGTGTGGTGGCCTCTGCAGATTTGCTCTTCAGGGACATACAGCTTCAAAGGCAGGGCCTCGAGTCTCAGCCAGGCTTAAGCTTGGCAGCAGAATTAGGCTGGGATATGCATCACCTTTGCTTTCTTTCCAGGTCGAAGCAGCATTCCAGCTGCTTTTGTCAGAGCCCCACCAGCCCTGATAAAAATGGAGCTGCCCAGCGATCGTCCCCTCAGCACTGGCCACTTCATTGGCCCTCCAGCTCTGTCCCCTGGGGTCGCCCCTCTCCTGGTGCCCCGCCCCAAGTTCTGCCGTCCTGCCAAACAGCACATCTGCACTACCTGTGGGAAGAACTTCTCCTCTGCCAGCGCCCTGCAGATCCACGAGCGCACCCACACCGGGGAGAAGCCCTTTGCCTGCACCATCTGTGGGAGAGCCTTCACCACCAAAGGAAACCTGAAGGTGGGTCCTGTCTGTTGTCATCTCCTTGGTCTGTGAGACTAAGACTAGAGATGGAAAGGCTGTTTCTGATATTTGACCTGCCTCTGAGACAGCACTGATTTTCTTTTAGTTCCTCGAATACTTACTTTTGACCCTTGTCTCCTTCCTGAGTTTTTCCACACAGTTTTTTAGTATGCTGCTGAGATCACCCACAGGTCTTTGCTGCCGTCCTTGACTTTCCTTTTGGGATGGAAGGGGAGGCTTAGCACGCACTAAGCAGATTGCTTTCTTTTTTAATTTGGATTTGGATGTGTCAAGACATAAGCATTCCATAGACTGCTACAAAATGCTGCCTGCTGAGTAAATGCATTACACTGCGCTGCTTGAAATTTTGTGAGATGAGAAGGGATAAACTAGGATAATCCTGAGATGGCAGAAAGTGCTTGGGGATTGTGGCTAAGCACACGCTGAAGAAGTGCTGTGAGTCTGTCCCTTTGCCAGATGAATCCATTTGCCCCGTGAGGGATTCAGCTCCCTCACTTGCACAGAGGCTTTTCCCTCCCTGTGAGAGCTTCTTCAAACTCTTCAGTCCTCTTGCATAAATGCTGATGGGGAGGGAGAGAAAATACTCTGCAGTGTGTGAGCAGTGCCTTGCTGGAAGCACCAGCAGAATGTGGTGTGGAAGATTGCAGCTTAAATGAACCTCTCTGTCAAATTGCTTAGTGTTTTTTTTTGGTTTTTTTTTTGCATTACCCAGTATTTTTTTTTCAGTATGGTCTGTTTGCAGCAGATAATGTGGTTTGTGTTCTGGGCAGAGAGAGGGTGTCTTTGCCAACAGCACTTATTCCAAGTGTAAAACACGGTCCTCTAAGCCCTCTAGCAGCCAACTCCAGAGAGCCACGGTGATGTCAGACAGTGAATGACTGTGTCTTACACATGCCAGGAAGGGAGCTCTGACGAGAACCAGCCAACTTAATATTTACCTGAATGCAAACGGAGCAAGCCTGACTTCCTTGGGCTACTTGGCTGCAAGCAAAGTAGAATTCGGGTGCACCACGGAAGAGCTGCAGAATTAACGCTTCTCTTTGCTTCCCCCCCTTCTCCGGAAGGTCCACGTAGGAACCCACATGTGGAACAACTCGGCCCGGCGGGGCAGGCGGCTGTCCATCGATAACCCCATGGCCCTGCTGGGCAGCGACCCCAAGAAGGTGTCGGAGATGTTCCCCAAGGAGATGGTGGCGCCCTCGGTGAGCATCGACCCCGCCGTGTGGAACCAGTACGCGGCCGTGCTCAGCAACGGGCTGGCCGTGAAGACCAACGAGATCTCGGTGATCCAGAGCGGGGCCCTGCCCGTGCCCGGGGGCTCGCCCCTGAACTCCGCCCCGGCCGCCAAGGCAGAGCCGGGCCAGGCTGGCGCCGCCTCGGAGGAGAAGGCGGGCGGTGCTGCTGCAGACAGTGTGCCAAAACACCAGTTCCCTCTCTTCCTGGAGGAGAACAAAATCGCCGTTAGCTAAAGACTCGAGAGGAGTTGACCTACAGAAAGAACAAATATATATAGACACAAACCTATATTTTTAAGAGATTCCACTTCGGCCTCCTATTTTCCTATCGACGTGCAAATGATTTTATGGTTGTCTTTGTAAGAGTTGCCCAGAGTACAATCATGACGTTGCTTTGCAAATAGTAATTAATAAAGAATAGGATTTCCTTCTATTTGGAAAGATGCGGGTCTTGCAAAGTAGTTCTTATGTGTGACTTATATAATGTGTACAAGCCTTACAGAAGTTTCTACAACTTGAAATTCCAAAGGTTAGACTATTTACCTCTTTGTTTAGGGTGATAATGGGGGTTTTGAATAGAGTGGAAACAACCTACTGTTGATGGAAAAGCTTCTATTTACTGATGAGAAATGGAAACTATTGATGCGGGTAAATATCCTAGAATGTCTGCCACCCTCTTAGAATTTTTCTGTTTGGATTTTTGGCTCTGTGTGGTTTCTGAATGTACTTTTTCTTAATAATTGCTATGAAAACTACAAAGTTGGGGTTTTTTTTTTTAATTACTTTGGTTTTTTTTTTCCTCAGAAGTTCTATGAAAAGGAAGTTGCTGTTTTTCTTTAGTCACTGCTATTAAGTAATTAATTGTGTTGTTGACTGCTGCTTATTTAATACTACTACTAGGACAGTCCTTCAAGTATAGTGCCAAAATTCCTGCTTCCAAAGATGTGCAGTTTTTCCTAGATGTTTTATTTCAATACCAAGAGCCCCAAACAAGCATGGGTGGGTATGTATATACTTTTTTTTTTGTTGTTGTTGTTGTTTCCTCTTGAAAGGGAAGGCTTGCCTTGGGAAGTCAGGTCTGAAAGCTCTGCAAGGAATCTCAGGTGACTGTTGCAATTTGCCATGGGAACTGGTTTCCTTAGCAAGAGACTTTTTGTTTTTATTTTTTTTTTTCGTTTGGATAATTTAGGAGATCAGTCTTTGTAAACCTGTATTTAAATATGAAGTATTCATGCTTAGGTTAAATGTTTTGTGGGTTTTTGGATGGCATTCCTACTCTGGTCATTAAGTTTTTTTGGTGGTCTGTGAGCTTGCATTCCACCAAAATGGTAATTAATGATCTGTGTGTGTTGTATGAAGGTTGCTGGGATAGTCATCTGGATTCTAAGTTATCTACCTCATTTTTTCCTTTTGTAGTTGTAGTGTCTATTTTTTCTAATAATGACCACTGTAATGACTGAGATTCGAGCAGATGCTTCCATGCACTATGTGAAACCAAAACCTGTTGTATTACTAGTGGAAGCACCTGAGGAGTTGCTGGACTGACCTTTCACTATTCCTTGAACGCCTGCTGGAACTGGATGTGGGATGGGATCTGAACCAGGCTGCAAAGGGACCATTTGGTGTGGAAGGACTGAAGGAAGGAAAGAAATCTGGCTGTTGACTGCAGGAAATCTTCAAGTCCAGTCTCTTGTGGAAGGCCCCAGAAATGCAGATTTACCAAA
>QUSF01000058.1:2232094-2265811 GCA_003676055.1 Chloebia gouldiae
GTGCCCGGTGCTGCCGTGCCCGGTGCTGGCGGTGCCCGGAGCGGCCGCGCCCGGTGCTGGCGGTGCCCGGTGATGGCGGTGCCCGGAGCGGCCGCGCCCGGTGCTGGCGGTGCCCGGTGCTGGCGGTGCTCGGTGCTGCCGTGCCCGGAGCGGCCGCGCCCGGTGCTGGCGGTGCCCGGTGCTGCCGTGCCCGGTGCTGCCGTGCCCGGAGCGGCCGTGCCCGGTGCTGGCGGTGCTCGGTGCCGCCGTGCCCGGTGCCCGGAGCGGCGGGGGCGGAGCGGGCGGGCGGGGCGGGAGCGGCACCTGCGTGCTGGGAGCCGGCGGCGCCGGGCCGGCCCCTCGGCGGTGCCGCCAGACGGCGGCGGCCGGGCTGGGCGCTGCCGGCAGCCGGAGCATCCCTCGCTCCGCTCCGCCCCGCAGCCGCGGCCATGACCGACAACATCCCGCTGCAGCCGGTCCGGCAGAAGAAGCGCATGGACAGCAAGCACCGCGGCGGGTGAGCGGCGGCAACGCGGCCGCGCTCGGGATGCGCGGGGCGGGGGCGAGCCGGGCGGGAGGAGGAGGAGGAGGAGGAGGATGAGGTTGAGGGGGAGGCAGGCGGGCGCTGACAGGTTGCTCCTGACGCCATTGCCGCGGCACGCCCGGCGCAGGGCAGGATGCAGGCGGGCTGCGGGAGCGGGGACAGCCCCGGCGGGGAGCGGCGCTGCCCGGCCCGGCCTTCAGCGCCGGAGCCGCGGACACGGCGGGGCAGCAGCGCCCGGAGGGGCCGGGCCGGGCGGGGGCCGTGTCACCACCGCCGTGTCATCACCGCCGTGTCACCACCGCGGATGTGTCGCCACCGCCGTGTCACCGCGGCCGTGTCACCACCGCGGCCGTGTCGCCACCGCCTTGTCATCACTGCCGTGTCATCACCGCCCGGCCCGGCCCGGCCCGGCTCGGTCCTGCTTGTCATCGCCCATCCCCGTCGTGCGCACGGCCGGCGCTGGAGAATCCCCCAATGCTGGGAGGAGCGCAGGACCATGGTGGGGTGTGTAACAAAGGCCCGGCTCCCGTTAACTGTATCAGCTCAGCAATACAATGTCCTTGTTGGCGATGTTGCCCTAAGCCGAGTGGGCGATGCGTCTGGAAAGGAGACGTGTTATGTTCGTACCGGCATTCCCGTGCAGGAAGTTAAATAAGAAAAATGGTTTCCCAATAGTCTTCCATTATGAAATCACACACACCTTGCACACAGCAGGGTGTACGTGGTATCCGAGTCACCTGGCCATCAATTATCACAGCGTTTCATTAATCCCTGGAGAATTTCTTAAATGTGGCGAGTAATGTCAGCAAAATAAAGCAAAATATTGAAAGAAATCTCCACTGTTAGAGCAAGGGGATATATACACGTTTGCCTTGTTTATGCTTTTGGTTGGTGGTTTGGGTTCAGAGCCCTGTAACTGATATTGTTGTGCACAGTTTATTCAGCGTTAGGTTTATTGCTTGTTGTGGGGTTGTTGGTGGTGCTGTAGCAGTAGCCAGGGCAGGGAGGTGTGTGTGATGCAGCAGCAATCCCCCAGCCTGTGTCACATGCACCGCTGAGCAAGTGCCACAAGGTGCAGCCACCATGGCTTTGCCTTTGGTGACGTGATTGAAGGGAGAGGGAGAGGTGAGGGCCTGGGAAATTTCTCAAAGCTGCTCGAGTGGTTTCTTTTCCTGGAGTTCTCTAATCTCCAGCAAGAGCCTCCTGGGTGTTCCGACGTGGTTAGTGCTGCCTAGCAGAACCTGCCCCCAGCTAACCCCAGCTATGGTTCATTGCCTGTGGATCCTGCCTGATTAGCAGCCACAGAGAGGCTTTCCAGTGGTAGCAAAAGAATTCCAGCAGCACGGGGCGGAAGCTTGTCTGGGCTTTTTACTCAATAGCAGCTGAAATAAATTGGATTTGGGGTTTCTGTTTGGTGCAGTAATTGTTTGGGGGTGGGATTTGTCATATAGGAGGAACCCTTGTTTTAGTGCTGTGATCTCTTGGTGTTTGACCAAGTGATGGATAGCAAAGCATTGAGGTCGAGCCAATCCAAACCAGTGTTACAAACCGTAGAAGAAATCCAGCAAGTCGAGGGGTCCCTGGTGTCAGAGTAGAGTCCTGGGAAACTTAAGCCATAATCAAGGCCTCCTTTCTTCTGTTCCTTCTGAGGAAAAACCCAAACTAAAGCCATCCAATTTATGTTCCTGGATGCATATGAGAAGCCAGGATGAGCAAGTGTTGATGGGCTTCACTTCAGCATAGCCCCAGACAGTTTGTACTGTGGGGGTCCCCCAGCAGTGGGGGTGAGTTTTCAGATGGATTTTTGTTGGTGTGGTCTTCTGGAGTGGAGAGCAGATTTCTGGTCATGAATGTCTCTGTAGAAATCTTTGTTTCTGTTAAAATGAAAGTGAGAAATGGCTAATTCACCTGTAGGGCAGGTGCCATCCGGCAAAGCTGTCATTCCCCTCAGCCCCTGGCATGCTTCGAAAGGAAGCTGGGGAGGAGCTGGCTCAGGAGCCTTGCAGAGATGAGTGAAGTGTTGGAGAGAAGCCACGAGCTTGAAGAACCGAGTGGGAGAGTGGGATCTGCTCCTGAGCACAGCTTCAGTGGGGCTCTCCTTGCTGCCATCAAGGGCTGAGCTCTGGACTCCCGTGCCCTGAATTCAGCCGTGTTCACCCCAAGGCTCTGCACGCACAGGAAAGCCCTGCGAGGCTGTGCCAGCGAGGAGGGAAGGGTGGCAGGAGCTGCAGCAGCCCTGGTGGGATGGCAGCGAACCTCAGCTTCCCCTGAGCTTCCCAGTCCTGCCAGGGAGGAGCTGCCGCTCCTGGAGCAGCTCAGCACATGGCAGAGCTTTTCCCCTAAACAGCTCGTGGTGTCAGTCCCCAGTCCTGCAGGCTCCTTCTGGAGCTGCAAACTGCTGTGCTCATGGAGCTGCTGCCGTGGAAGAGCTGGATCCAGAGCTGCAGGGGAAGCAGAGGGAAGGAGGAGCTTTACAGGAACACTTGATGAGGCGTTGTGCTGCCTGTGTACTCTGGCTCTGTTTAAAATGGCAAATTCCATTTCAGAGTCAACAGAGAGGGATGGCAGCTCCTGCCCTGGGAGAGAGCCTGTGTGGGTGTGCCTTGGCACACGCAGGGCTGGGGCTGAGCTGCCTTCCCACAGCCAGGGAATTGCAGGAATTGCAGGAATTGCAGCTCTCCTGGCCCCTTCCCGAGCCATCCCAGCTGCCTGCCGTGGGAATGTTCCAGAATGTTCCACGTGGAGTGTCTCATGTGCAGGTGCAGAAGAGGGTGAGGTGGTGGTGCATGGCTCTGGTTTTCTTTAGCCATGGAAAAATTTGTCCCCTGCTTTTGGAATAATGTCACCTGAGGGTTGGTTTGTGTGTTAGAGGTGCCAAGCACAGCCCATGAGGGTCACAGAAACAAAATCTGAGAAATGGGCTCAGTTTAGAAGTGACTAAATACATCAGTGAACTTCAGCAATAATTTGACAAATGTTGACCTACAACCTCCCTTTGGTTGTAGGTTTGCACACCTACAAATGTGGTGCTTTTTTCCCATTGGGTTTGTTTTACATGGCAGTATTTTTCATTTGATCTTCAAATACCTCTCCATCAAACACACTGCATTTATAAATAAAACCTGCTTCTTGCTAGTGGCTGTTCACCTGGCAACTGTCAGTCACTCTGCTGTGTTACTGCCTCTTACATCACCACCAGGAATGTGTTTTTGTAAGCAAATATAATCCCAGGTGAAGTGCAGAGCAGAGCTGTTCTCCTGTTCCTCCTGCTCATTTGGATCCCTCTGCAGATTAAGGGCAGCCTCACTTACAGGCCTGAGTTTCAGGTACACTTTGCATCCTGAGAGATTCTTTTCAGTGGCTGTGACTGTATTTGAGGATTTGTGAGTTTATTTCCCATTGTTATTTTTGCCAAGTTATGATTTAAAATATGAATTTCACAGTGCTGTACAAGCTGCCCCATGTAAGTTGTCTTCATGTATTTTCATGGTGTTTGTGTAAGGTGATAATTTTTAAAGTGCGTTATTTTTGTTCACTTGCTAGTTTTCTCTACTTCAGGGGTTATTGCAGGATTGTTCTTCAGTCCTTCAGTTGCAAAATGGAAAAGGAGAAATGTTTAGGAATGTGTTCCCAAACTTTTACAGAAAACTGTTGACATTTCTGTAACATTGTGATTCCTATTCTTGGAAAGTGCAAATTAATTTTATCAGCGTTTCTCAGCAGCAATGTAAACTCTCAGCTGTTTTTATAGACAATCTTTCCCTTTCCAGGATGCAGCCTTTAGTTTTCATGATGGAAAATGGTTTATTATTCCTTCTAATGCAAATAATTCTCTGCCAAAAACTTTCTCCTGTGCCACTGCCCCTGAGCAGAGAATTTTATAGTAATGAAGCAGCTCCTTCCCTCATCATCTACCTCTCTAAACTTAAAAATAGAGGTGGTAGCCAGAGAAACAGCAGATCACAGAGCTACAATGCCTGCAAAATTCTTGCAGGGAGGAGCAAATAAAGTAACTGGAAAAAGCTGACAGCTCCAGTCAGAAGGACTTTTTATTTAATGGGCATCAAAGCTAATCTGAAAACATGTTTGTATGTGCCCAGAGAATTTTGTTTCTGGTGCCCATATGAATAGATTTTTCTTTTTTACATTAAGATTATTTAGTTTCCAGAGGAGAAAGGGAAAAGGAGAACTAATGATCTTATTGATTCTTTCCCATTGAAGTTTAAGACATTACTGAAAAGTTTAAAAATTATTAAAAATTAAGTCAATTGGCTGCCTTTGGGAGGAGTGATAAACATCTGACTGGAAGAATGAGCACATGGTTCTGTGCTTGAGAAATTACTGTGTTCTTACCAAAACTTTAACTTATTTCAGCAGTTCATGGGCTGGCCCTGGAGCAATGATTGTGAGATAACATTGCTGCTAGCTCAGGGTTTGGGTGGTGGGTTGCTCTGTGCCCACCCAGCAGAGCACAGGAGGGAAGCCACGGAGTGGTGAGGGTTAAATAGCAGCGCTGGGCTTGAGTCGGTGCTTTCAGAACAAAAACCCTGAAATGCTGATGGGATAAAAGTCAGGGTTTGCTGTCAGGATTTTCAGCCCCTGGCACAGGAGCTGCTGGCTGAGGCTGCAGCCCTGGGCTGGCATTCCTGAGTGCTGAGGAGCCTCCCCAGTTCAGGTGTTGCAACCTCCCAGTGCTGGTTGTAGTGTTCTGTTCGCTGGGAATTTTTAAATTAAATACTTGACAGAAACGTCCTGCTGTATGCCTGTGGAGGAGACTCCCAGCAGAAATTCTGGATATTCTCTACTTGGGCATTGATGCTCCTGATATTTGCCTTCAAAAGTTGCTAGGCAGGAAGTTTTGCTTTTGTTTGTTTAATTAGTTTGTTTAATTTTCAGTTTGCTTTCCCTGTAATTCAGGAGGTTGCAAAAACTGACTCCAGCCAGACAGGGATTTCCCAAACCTGTTATTTTTACTCAGCAGATTCTCCCATGCCCTTTCTTGCTTATTCTTGGAGCTGCATTATTTTTAGGGTGTTTCTCAAAGCCTGTAGCAGCACAGCATTTGTAAATCACCATTCTTAGAGCAACAAGTGTGTTTGTGGTGCAAATGCTACAGGGGGTCACCCTATTGTAAATATTATGATATAGGTGTGGGGCTATTTTTGCTGTTGAGTACAATCCCTTCGAGAGGCCCAGCCTCAAAAATAAACAAAGGTAAATGGTTTCAGATGGCTGATTGCAAGGACTGACTGATTTTTCCTAACTGAAAGCACATCATGATGAAATAAGCTATGTGGACACCCAATTTGCTCCCTTGGTTAAAGCTTCTTTTTGGAGCCTTTTCTCCTTTGTGAAAGAAGGAAAACCACATTTTTCTCCCTTTTTTTTTTTTTCTTCCTGTAGAGCATATCTATATTCTCTTGGAATCCAAATATTACCATTTCCAGTACTTTCTATTCAAATATATTTGGGATGCAAGTGGCTATTTGTCTTAGGTCTTCACCTGCAAACACAGAAGCAAACTGCAGTTGAAAGTTATCCATAAAATACACTTCTGTAGTCGAGCTTCTGAATTTGAGTGTTTAACACCAATTTTGCTATTTGTCTGATCTTGGTACCAAACTGCCTTTCAATGTGGATTTTATACATAAATTCAGTTCTCTGTAGGTAGCCACCTTCAGTGTGGTGAGATGTGAGCTCTGCTCGGTGCACTGTGTGTATCTCTGGCTAGGCAGGGACTTCAGGGTGCTTGGTGCACCTCCTTCAGTAGTTGTTTCTTTGTTAGCTGTGCATTGAACTGAACTTCTGGGGCAGAACGCCTGAATCAAGAACAGACCTTTGTGGTACATGCTGGAAGGATGATTTGGTGCTTTTGGTGATCAATCTGGCTGATGCTGGCTCTGCCAAGTGTCAGTAGGTCTGTTCTTACAGGAGCAAGGGCCCTGGGAAGAGACTGGCTTCCAGAAAGCAGCAGTGGCAGCAGAAAAAAGCCCTTTTTTGGCTCAGGGAGGTGATTTTGAACAGAGAGGCCTTTTCAAGGTGCAGGAAGGATGGCTGGTACCTCTTTGCATCTTTCCTGAAGGACCCGACCTGGGTGTGATTCTGTGCCTGGAGTGAAGTGGGGCAGGGCAGGGTTTCCTTCCCTGCACTTCCCCAGCAGAGCTCCTGGTGGATCAGTGCCAGCCTGGGGGTCCTGTGGGGCAGCTGGAGCGGGGCAGTGGGCCAGGGGCTGCTAGAAATGAGCTCCTGGATGAATGAATGGTCCCCCTGCAGGTGCTGTGAGTGCCTGAGATGCTGTGGGAGGAGGGAGCCGAGGCCTCGGACTGTCTGGCTTGGGCACCCAGAGAAGAGAGACCAGAGGTACCCTCGCAATGTCATCAACAACCAGAAGTACAACTTCTTTACCTTTCTCCCTGGGGTAAGCAGCTGTACAGTTGATTTTCATCGTCCCACCCCGATGCTCTCCCCATTTTTCAGTGGTTTTACAGTAGATAAGTGCAGGATCTGGAGCTGGAGAAAATGATGGGGTTGTGTTTGGTAGAGTTCACACCAAGACTGCCCCAGGGCAGCAGCAGACCAGACACAGAAGTGTCCTGAGTGTCCAGGACTGCTTTAAAACTGCCCCAAGTCAGCCTTTAGTCACTAGGAAAGCATGCAGAAATGTTTCTGGTGGTTACTTCAACATGCATAACATCCTCCCTCCTCTTTTTGTCTTCTTTTCTTTTTTTTTTTAGGTGTTGTTTAACCAGTTCAAATACTTCTTCAACCTTTATTTCTTGCTCTTGGCCTGCTCTCAGTTCGTGGTTGAGATGAGGCTTGGAGCACTTTACACATACTGGGTTCCTCTGGTAGGTCATTCAAGGTTTATTTATCCAAGAAAGTTTGGGTGTTTGACAAAATTTCTTGCACTGCCTTTTCTGTGGGGTGTCTGTACCTTAAATCACATTTTTGACTTGTATTTTAA
The DNA here is from genome assembly GCA_003676055.1 of Chloebia gouldiae. Lineage (NCBI taxonomy): Eukaryota > Metazoa > Chordata > Aves > Passeriformes > Passeridae > Chloebia > Chloebia gouldiae. The sequence goes on from QUSF01000058.1 coordinate 2,239,582, forward strand.
CAGTCTGTGCTGTGCATGTTGTAGGGTTCAGCACAGTGAGATCCCTGGTAAAAGAAAGAAGGGGCAGCTTTGGGACGCTGCTGTTAAAATTCCATTTTTTTAAAGCCTGGATTCTCCATGAATGACACATGAGATGACACAGTCAGTTGGAACATGTGGGAATATTTTAGGATGATTATTTGAAGGCTCTTCAAACAGCTGAAACCTAAGCTGAAAACAGCTGATGCTTGTTTAGTTTTATTTTGGAAAGCAGGTAGGAATTTCTAGGTAAATGAATGAATGCATTTCATTACTGTGTTAATTAATTAGATCACACATTTAGATATGTGTAAGCACTAGAAAGCTTCAGTTTCTAACGTCACCTTGCTCCCTTCCTGAAGTTCTGTATTGACAGAGGTAATCAGTACCTGGTCGCAGCTTTCAACACAAGTTGTAAAAAGTTCATTTTCTCTGGTGCATGAGGAGTGTTTTAACTGTTTAGTGAGTCTGAGCTAATAGTCTCAGGTAGAAACATGACTTTGTGATACCAAGCCCATAAAGAATTGGCTTGCAGTAATTTATTATTTTTTATACATTGAAGGATGTGATGCAGGCGTTTCCTCATGGCGACAGGAAATGAAATGACTGCACAGAAAAGTAGGACTGAAACCCTAATCAGGCAAACATGTAATTATGCCATGAGTAGAGCACATAAATATCTCTAGAGAGTTATTTGTGTAGGTGGAGTGTCTGTATACATCCACACAGAGGCACATGCATCCTCAGTGTATCTGTATATATAAAACAGGGTTATACAGATTTCTGTATACATTTCTATACAAACAAATCTCCCAGATGAGATGGGCTGACTTCAGTGGCCCTGAGGTGCTGGGCACTGAGATTTGAGGGATCTGCCTTAGCCAGGACTTCTCACTCTGAGTTACTCAGCTGTGAGGTGAAATGAGATGTGGTGCTTGCATTCTTCAGGGAAACTTCACAAAGGTTTTCTTGGGGATAAACTTTACAAAGACTTGCTTGGGGGATTACCTTTACAAAGATGTGCTTGGGGAGAGCATCATGTTGAAGCTGGAAAGTTTCTTGAGCTACAAGGGTGTTTTTAAGCAGCTGGTGTGTGTTTGGTACCGGGGGCTGCACAGCACCGCATCTCCCTGCAGCGATTCGGGAAGATGCGACAGAAAAAGGAAAAAGGAAATGCAGATTGCTGGCGCTGGCACTGATGAATATTGCTGTTCTCCGAGGCAGATGTGATTTTTTCCCTGACCTTTTGCTCCCTGCTGTTTCCCCCCGTGCTGCTGGCAGGGGTTTGTGCTGGCTGTCACCGTGATCCGCGAGGCGGCCGAGGAGCTGCGCTGCTACGTGCGGGACAAGGAAGTGAACTCGCAGATCTACAGCAAGCTCACAGCCAGAGGTCGGCTCCCAGGCTCCGGAATCCTGCCCTGCTGACAGCCAGAGCCAGAGTTCAGGCGCTGGGAGGGGGCTCTGGGCTCCCAGGCACGTGGCTTTGTGGCCACGCTGCTGCTGCTGCGACCTGGGGCTGCTCCTGGGTGGCTCTGCTGGAGCTGGGCTTTGCTGAGGGGTTCGTGGAATGGTTGGGTGGGAGGGGACCCTAAAGATCACCCAGTGCCACCCCATCCATGGCAGGGACACCTCCCACCTTCCCAGGCTGCTCCCAGCCCTGTCCAGCCTGGCCAGGGACACTGACAGGGAACCAGGGGCAGCCACAGCTGCTCTGGGCACCTGTGCCAGGGCCTGCCCACCCTACAGAGCCTGAAAAGACCCTAAAATGCCTGTGAGGGGTGTGTTTGCCAGCAGACACTGATGCAGTTGCTCAGGAGTGGCAGGATCATTTTCCTGTCCATCCCCCTGAGCTCCTCTCCAGCCCTGAGCAGTTCAGAGCCCCCGCTGGGGAGTGAGCCAGGCCAGGCTTCTGTTTTAAAAAGGGAATGAGCTGAATATGAGCAAGTTGTGCTTCTTTTCCATTTCCACTTTCTTAGTTAAAGAAGTTGATACCCCTGAATTAAGATGCAGTGATGTAGGTGTAGTAAAAATAGGCCGCATTTGTAGGAATAAGGCTGCTTTTCAAATGTAATTGCTTAAGGCTGATATATTTCACATGCCAGGAGTTATGAGGCAACTCCAAACTGGGGAGTTTGAGTTTCTGAATATTAAATCCCCCTTTAATAACATGTTCTTAGTACAACACTTAAAATGCTTGGCAACCAACAAAAGCCTCATGCAAGAGGGGTGTACTACTACATCTATTTAAAGATATAAAAGAGTTGCCTTCTGGATTCTATTCAATGATCTATAAGGGGCCTGACCTCTCCTTTAGTTCTTTTCATATTGCTATTACGTTTCCCATGAATGATTTCCCTTCCCCCAATCCTTTAACTTTCCTAATTTTTGTGAGAGAAACCAAGGAGGATTGGCAGCTGGGCACTAGCTGAAAATCTCAAGCTACTGTATTTAACATGAATTTTGTGCAGAAACAGGAATGGGACTGTAGTATAGTTTTGAGTAGAAAAAAAATGTATAAAGTTATTTATGATTGTCACATGGTTTGGGGAGAAAAGTAATTTTCTGTCCCTCACCAAATCTCAAAACTTAATTTTTTGGGAGAGCTGATCATCTCATTTTCCACTGATTAAAACCTCAGCTCCTCTGGGAATTACCTGGGAGCAGGGAATGGCCTGGTGAGGCTGAGGATGGAAATTTGGGGGTTGATTTATCTCACCCCTTTATACAGCCAGAGGAAGGAGCTGAGTTTTCAAGGGAGAGTGTCACCAGCTCAGAGGTAGAGGCAGCAAATACCAAAATAAATTTGGAACAGCTGATCTGAACAATTAATTTTCAGTGTAGCTGACAGTAGGACTTGGGCTATTTGCAGGCTGTTTCTTTTTTTGCTGCTGTTGACCAGCACAGGTCATGCTGCAGGGGTTTGGCACAGCCCTGTGCTGAGACCTGATGACAAAAACCTCCACCCTAAACCTTTTTTATCCTTTTACCCAGATGATCAATTTATGTTCCAAAATTATGAAACCAGCAGACTTCTGGAAAGCTTTTTTTTTTTTTTTTTTTTTTTAGTGGAAAGCTCTGCATTTAAAGGAGAGTTGTTCGGATTGTTATAAAAAATAATCAAATTTCAATCCCCTATTCATAAGCCACAAGCCTCCCTGTGTTCAGGGGTCTGTGTTCTGATCTGCTTGATGGAAAGCTCGAACTGTGCTTGCAAATTCCTGGCTTGTTTTTCTTCTCCTGCAGCCCCCCTCCCTGGGTAACACTGCATAATAGAGAGAAACTCCACAGAAAAGTGGGAAGGGACCTCCTAGTGAGGGGTGCTACTTAAGATACAGATCATTGGCATTTACCAGCCATAAAAAAAACAATATTTTCCCAAACTCTGCGAGTCCTGCTCCACAGAATAAGGCTACAAAAGCCAAAAGTTTGGTGCAGCACATCAAACAAAGCCACCCCCCCTTTCTTTTTTTTTATTTTTAGATGCATTTAATTTGTTTTAGTAAATCTCTGGCTTCATCTTCAATTCCAAAGTAAGTGTTTGGATCTGTATTTCACTGCAGCTTTGTGGATCTATTGTGAAATTTTGACCTAAGTGCTCACAGGGCAAAAAAGGGAATCTTTTCTGGCTAATATATTTATTACTTGAAAGGATCTGCTTTCTGGTACATCCATCATGCTGCAAATTTGGTGATTTTCAAAAACCATAGCTTAAATTGGAGCAAACTGTTTGCATTTGATTATCTTTACTTCCTTGTCTTTAAAAAAGATAAATCAGGATACAGCAGAGAATGAAACAAGTACCAGACCAATTTTAACTAGATTTTTTTTGAATGAGAGATCAAGACTAGTTCCTTTTAAAAAGTTATCAACACCAACTTCTATTCTGATTAACTTAAGGAAGTACAAACTGAAAGTGATAAAAATGCTGAATAAACCTGTGTGTATTTAGAGGAAGCATTTCTAGTTGCACTTAGAAAAACAGGAGTTTATAATTACAAAAATACTTAAATAGCAGAGCACTTCTGGGAAATGGAGCAGTTGTGCTTATTAGCTGGTTTTAAACATGCATGAGAAAACATCTGATGTTTAGGTGGCAGTTTCCCCGCAGAAAGAAAAGGGAATTACAGAATTCCCAAGATCAAAATAAAACTAATTCAAGCAAGTTGCTTTATGGGAGTCCTGAGTCAAAGGAAACATCTGGTCCTGGGCCTTCTTAGCAGGACGTGTGGTGCACACTGCAGAGATGTCACCCACGGGGCCAGGGAGGCTGCAAAAGCAGAATTAGCTACCTAAAAAGGGCATCTCATTTATCCAGCAGTTATAAAAACGTGTGCTGGTTAGAAAGGTCCCCTCTTTGTTTTACCCTCCAACAGCTGAGGTTGGGAGGCTTGGTGAACAAGACAAATCTGCTCCAGCTGCTTTGGGTTTTCTCAAATTGGAAAAATTTTAAAGCAGATGATACTGTTTTCAGCATAATGATCCCAAAAGCCTTTTATGTGCGTAATGATAGGAAATCATCACGTTACAGCCTTGTCCAGGCATTAATTTTTCTTTTGCAGATTGATTTTTTACCTCGTTAAGGAAAACCTTACAAAATAAGTTTGCCCAAACCCTGCAGGTAGCGCTGCTCCTACTGACAGTCACCAGATAAATCCTCGTGATTTTGGAGAGAATACAGAAAATATGGTTGGACAAACCCACAGCTTTTTTGCACTTGGGGTCGGCAGTGGCTGTGCCTGTGTGGGGAGAGCACTCGGGCTTTTTCCCCCGCCTCCCTTTGCACGGGAGAATATTCAAAAGCACTTTTTGTTGCTTTGTGAATAACCGTATTAAAAGGAGAGGAAGAGATGTTATCTGTCAGACCCTTTTAGTGTCATAGTACCTAACTTTGTATAGCCCATACAGAGGACTGCCAGGGATGCTTTTTTTGATCTTCTTGGAGTGCAGCTTTTCTTTTCAAGCCCCAGCGTAATGGACTCTTAATCCCCGGGTTGCTTCCTGCCCCGGCAGAGATGTCTTTAGCCCAGCATTCGTTTTGTTTACCTTTTTTTTTTTTTTTTAACCAAAAAACCTCACAAGGCAAACTCCAGAATCCACAAAAGACCTATGAGATATTTGTGAAATGGGCCATGACTGCTTATAATTTGTAGGAATAATTACAGCATGCAAGGAAGTCTGCATTTATTAGCAGCAGTGATGAAGCATGTTGTTAGGCACACAGTGTGTCACCAAAGCAGCAGGCTGCCCCCAGCCCAGAATGGCTTTCATTGTTAATTTGGAGCAGAAACACTGAAGCATATCCTGAGAAGGATGCTAATGAAGGGACTGCCAGTAGTAAAATCCCAGTGACCTTTGTGCTTTGTGCTAATTTCTATTCCCCCTCCCTTCCCCCTCTGCTTTCCCCCTGAGCTGCTATCTGGCCAGTTAGCCCGTGAATTTTGAGGTACAGTAAGAGTGTTGTCCGTGCCAGGGTGAGCTCCACGTGCCTCCCCCACTTCCACTCAAATCACAGCAGATTAAAGAGGCTTTTGTTGAAATATAACAGACACGGGGAGGCAGGGTTCAAATTAACTGATTATAAATCACTAGTTAGTCTGAGAAGCCAAATCTAGAGCTGGCTAATGATTTGAAATTACTGGCCAATTGTTAAATTAATCCCCTGTTTTAAAGCAACTGGGAAATGTTTGACAGCTGCACAGGAATAAATATTTACACCATTTCTGGAGGACCTGTTCTCTGCTTGTTTGGCCAGTCCTGCAAGAGGCAAAGGAGAGGTGGCAGAGCTGAGCCAGATGCTGGAGCTGCAGCAGGGCAGGAAATGAGGCTGGATTTTGGATGGACCCATTGTATCCCAGCTTCCAGGCCTTGGCTTGAGAGTCCAGCCTTACATTTTCAGGCACTTGAGGAGAAGGAGCTGGATTTGATGGTTCCCTGCTGTAACTTTCTGTTCTTGCTCTGGCATCTGCCCGATGCTGAAAGTGTTTTTGGATTCATGGGTTAAGCAGGACAAAAAGGAGTTTAAGGAGTTGTTTCAGAGTTAGGACTGGGGAGTGCCTGGGGCTGATGTCTGGAGCTGTTACGTGAGGGGCTTTCAGCCCTTTTTGGGGGACCCAGCCCTTAGTGGGGATAGTGGGCTCAGGATCCTTTTCAGGGCAGCATTGCCCACCTCCTGTGGTGGAAACATTTCCCATTTTTGCCCCCACAGTGCAGGGGAAGGAAGGGAGGGGAGGAGCAGCACACAGCACCCCAAGCCCTGTCCTGCTCTGCTCTGACACCACCACCTTTCCTTTGCAGGGACTGTCAAGGTGAAGAGCTCTAACATACAAGTGGGTGACCTCATCATTGTGGAAAAGGTTTGCCTTTATATTCATCTTCCTGTGTAAAGCTTTTTCTTTTTTTTTTTTGGTAAGACCATAGAAAATGAGATCTTTTGAATTCCTACTTACTTTATAATAGGCTTGGAATAGCAGGTGTTGAACACGAGTTTAAATATTTAATCATTTTACAGGGTTCTCCCACCTCACCAATAACACCATTATCTTTACAAATGAGGGCAAATCTGTAGGCATGCACCTATAACCTCATTTTTTACTTATGCTAGAGCAAGATAAAGAGCTTCCCTATCCTTCCTGTGAGTGTTGGACACAGGTTTAATAGCAGCACCCAGGTGCTTCTTTGGGTATTGGCATTGCAGTTTTGGGAGACCCAGTGATCCGTTTGTAGGTACTGGTATATACAGGTATATTTTCCCCTTTCTACAACTTCTAATGTGATTTTTAAAAAATTTTTTAATAATAACTGATTTTATGTTTTTCCCACCCACTCTCTGCATGCAGCTGTGACCTCTAAAACCATTAGTATGAAAATACTCAGTGCAAAATGAGAAACCTGGTAGCGGCAGATTCCAGATACAACCTTTCTGCTAACATGTGACTCCTTGAAAGGAAACCAGCACTAGTTTAAGATTCCTTCATACTTCTAGAATTACTCTCCAGCCCTTTTGTAAACCTAACCCTTGGGTCTGGTCAGTGGGAGCTGGCACCAGTTATTATCCTGCACTTGGAATTCTGCAGGGAAGCGAGTTCAGGATTCAAAGCAAACTGAATCCCAGGCTCCAGGCTGACAAAGGAATCCTCTTTGTGCCTCTGCTGCTCTGGGAAGGTGCTGCACACGCGTGCAGGGCTGGCTGCACAATAATGGCCTTTCTTCTCCTCCCAGAACCAGAGGGTCCCTGCTGACATGATCTTCCTGAGGACGTCAGAGAAGAATGGTAAACATCTGGAACCAATTGTCAAAATAGCCATTAACCTTTCACTGGTTGTTTGGAGAAAATTATCTTTGGGAAATGTGAAAGAAATAGATAATAGTAAAATTTTAGAGAGAGGGGGAACTCAAGTGGTTTTATGGACCACCACTTCTCAGGATGTTATACTCTACTTTTGTTTGCTAATGAAAGAATGTAGGGGTTGAGTCCGGGGTAAATGAATCTGGTTGCATTTTAGATATGTTTACTTACAGTTCAGGCTTGTTTTGTTAAGTGTGGGATAAGGAAATATTTGATCAGAAGGGTTAGAAAACAGATTAGTGGGAACATTTCAAGTGTCTTAAAAAAGTATAGCACGGAGAATTCTGGCCTAGTGGAGGGAAGGAATGTGGTGCAGGAACGTCACCGTTCCGTTATGAGTAATGTAAATCGGACGCTGTTTCCAGAGGAAGAAGGATGTGAGTTCCCTGGAGGGGCAGCCCTGCCCTGAGTTAGCTGTAGGTGTGCCGTGGGCAGGGTGGAGGGATCCCTGACCGCTGTTCCCTCCGCAGGGTCCTGCTTCCTGCGCACGGACCAGCTGGACGGGGAGACGGACTGGAAGCTGCGGCTGCCCGTCACCTGCACCCAGCGCCTGCCCACGGCCTCTGTGAGCACTGCCCGAAGGGCTGGGCTGGGGAGCTGCAGGCAGGCTTTACTGGGGGCACGGGGGTGCTGCAGGCCTGCCTGCCGGCTGCAGCTCCGCTCCTGGCACTGATGAGAGCCGGGAGTCTCTGGGTGCCACCCCAGGCAATGCCCTCGGTGCGCCGCTACCCCAGGCGTCTTTCCTGGGGGACTCCCGGGCTGCAGCAGGTTTCCCGGGAAGTCAGTTCTAAATCGTGCCAAGTAGCTCTTGGTGCAGTGTTCTGGTAAAACTCCTGGGCATTGTTAGGCTGTGGGTGGCTGATAGGAGCTGGTGGGGCTGAAGGATGTGTCTGTTTGATAGGACCTGCTGCAAATCCGCTCCTACGTCTACGCAGAGGAGCCCAACATTGACATCCACAACTTCGTGGGCACCTTCACCAGGGTGAGTCTGCTGGCAGGGCCTGAACTCAGCCAGAGAGCCACCAGGCTTCATGAAAATTCTCCATCCTGTCAGAAATCCCTCTGCCAGCTCGCCCAGCATCCCTCCCCAAACACCTCTGTGGTCTCTTCTCATCCTCTGCTCTTCTCCATTACTGATGAGTTGGTTTATTTTTTTTTTTCCCATTGTAGGAAGACAGTGACCCTCCAGTAAATGAAAGTTTAAGCATAGAAAACACCCTGTGGGCCAGCACAGTGATTGCATCAGGTAAGGTGGACACCCATGTAAAATTGTTTTTAAGGGAATATGTTACCAATTTTTAAAGCTATTTCTGTGATGGAATAATAATTCTGTCAGTTGGAGAAATTAGCAGCTGGAATGAGGTCTCCCCCTTGTCCTGACACCTCTGGGGAGCTGAGCTGACATCTAATTGCCTCTTGGACATTCCTAGATGAGAAAGAAGTGGAGTGGCCTTTGGGGCCCTTCTTTAGCATCTAGGAGCAGAATAGCACTTAATTGCTCTGCACATTGACATCCTAATCTGTAACAGAAATGGTGTCAAATGGATTCTGGGAACAGAAGCTGAGATGAAAGATTTCCAGGTAAGTGCTTCCATTGAGTTTGTCCTATATACTCTTAAAAAAGGAAAAAAAATCAAGTCTTTGACAGATTTTGACTCATATATACGATAAACTCCCGAGGCCTGAGATTAATCAATGCCCCCATGTAGAGGCTTGTCAGAGTAAAAGCCTTGTTCCTCTCCTGCCCAGTGTGTTTGCTGGGCAGTAGCTGGAGGAGAGTGGAATTCTGGAGTCCAGCCCTGGAATGAAACTTGTCAAATGGAGAGACTTGCCAGTGCATTTGCAAATATCATTTCAAAGGGTTTATGCAACTGAGTCTGTTTGAAATGGCCATAAACCGACTAGAAACACTCCTTTTTTACAGATCCTCAAGCTTTTTCTAGTCCTGGCAGGTGCTTCCTCTCATTTTGACTGACTTATTCATTACAATACTGGATTTTGTTTCTCCTGTGGTAATAACAAATAGCATGTTGTAAGTTATTTCTGTTAGGAGAAAATGTGGATATTATTTTTCTTCTGCTGTGAGTGGAATCTGTCTGGCTGTGGTGCCATCTCACTGGGGCAGCCCCTGTAAGATGAAGCAGAGCAATGTGTCTTTCTCCATCTGCTGCAGGAGGGCTGGGTCTGACTCTGCCTGTTTGCAGTGGATTTGGAGTAGCTGTGCCATCTGCTGATCTGAATTGTGATGATCTTACCACCACCTGCCATCTGGCTCCAAGGATTTGTTGTTGTTTTTGGGGGTTGGTTTTTTTAAAGGAATGTTTCTCAGCATATTTTTAGAAACCACCTCTCTTAAATCAGCCTTATTTAAAAATAAGTCACCTGCAGCTTGTTAAAACTGATTATTAGTGAGAGCAGGGGAACAGTAGAGTATAAAGTAGCAATGTATTGACAGCAGTGCTTTTTTTAGAGTTGGTTTTCTTCATTTTTACAGACTCCAAACACTGGGCAATAGCAGCTTTTAAACTGTTGATGGTAGACAGCTTTTTCTTCATGGCTCTTTGCAAAGTCTTTAAGAGAAAACCCATAGAAACCCCCTATTTTATGGTGCTAAACTGAATTATGTTTCTGCAAGAAGAAAATGGAGAACTTCATTGCTCTCAGCTCTTTAGCAACTGTGGGACAGAGCATTCAAATTCACTGATGGGTTCCCAGCAGCTCCATCTGTTCCAGGAAGGCAGGAGTTGGTATGATTCACTTTGTGGTAGGAACAGTATTTAGATAAACACTTAAAGTAAATTGTAGATTTTAAAATGAGGTAATTCTGTCTTTGAGCTCTGGAGTTCATTGGATTTGCTCTGATTTTTTCAGCCTTTACCAATAAATAACCCTAGCCCAGAGCTGGTTTAATTTGGACACACAGTGAAGATCTGGTGGAAGGCAGCACCAAAGTGGGATTCCAAGTGGTGGGAGGAAATCCAAGAAATCCTCCATCCCTACCAATTTTTATTTATAGCGTGGACAGAGTGGATCAAAAGGGGGTCAGGGGAGGTAGAGCAGAGCTGGCTGCTCTTCCCATGAGCTGCTGGAGTCTGGGATGCTGCATCAAGCCCAGCCCTGAGACTGAATTACTGCCTGGGAGGATGTTTCCTGCTCCAGTCTGTGTTTTCATAGGTGTTTTGTTGCAGAGATCAGCTCTTTGAATTTCTGGTTGCTTCTGAAATTAGCCTGCTGAAAATGCTCTCCACCTGAGAAGTATTTTTCTGGAGAAAACCTTTGTGTGTGCAGGTACTGTGGTGGGAGTTGTCCTCTACACGGGCAGGGAGCTGCGCAGTGTGATGAATACTTCCAACCCAAGAAGTAAGGTATGGTGAAGAAACAGGTTTGTAATAAATTACAAGGGTCAGAAACAGATCATTTTTTAAAAGAAGATCCTTCCAAATACTCTATGTACACACTACAGGGAAAACCTCATAGGAATAATTCATGTTTTCCAGCCTGTGATTTTAAGATAGTTACCATAACAGAACCTATTTCTCCTGATTTTTTTCATCCTATTATACACATGTCCTGACACTCCTTTTAAGGTTGTCAAAACCATTGTTTTACATGTTTCTAATGAGACAGTCCCTGTTAGAACAGAAAAGCTACTTTTGCTGCATTCTTCCATTGAAGCACAGCTGAGACACGGTGCAGGGACATTTACTGAGCCTGCAGCTTTTGGCAGCCTGAGCCCTCTCACACCTCTGCATCCTCTGCTGAGCTTCTGAGGGATGGAAATCTCATTCAATAAGCTGGCAAGAGTATTGATTATAAATTTAAATATGTTTGTAGTGTTTTAGAAGAAGAGGAGCTGACTAGTGGGAATGGCTTTTTGAATGGAGTGGCAGCTCACTTCCTTTTGAGCATTGCACTGAGCTGACACCTTCATCTGTGTGCCTGAAATCTCTCCCCTGCTGTTCTAGATTGGCCTCTTTGATTTGGAGGTGAACTGTCTCACCAAGATCCTCTTTGGGGCTCTGGTGGTGGTGTCCCTGGTCATGGTGGCCCTTCAGCACTTTGCAGGCCGTTGGTACCTGCAGATCATCAGGTTCCTGCTGCTCTTCTCAAACATCATTCCCATCAGGTGAGGGGACAGCTGGGAGTGCTCCCAGCACAGCACAGCCTGCCCGGGCACCGAGCTCTTACCTGTTCCTCCTTCCACAGCTGAGCAAGGCTAGGAGTGAAGTTACTGTTCAAACACAAGAATTTCTTTGTTGTTTCTGCTGAATTTGTTCCATTTGTTAACCCATTCACTGGCTCAGGCTGTGGATTAGGTGTTTAAATTCCCTTCTCTGTGTTTGGAATACGTGGTTGCTGTGATAAGAACAGAGCAAAAAATGGAAATGGGGGGTGTTTTATACAGAATGTAGGGGAATACATTTAGAGGGCAATGAAACTTTGATATTCAATTGTACTGTGTTAGTAAGTAGATTAGTAACTTACTTTGGGTTCAGGACTGGGATTCATTTCAGTTCCATTTTTAATCTGCTCTCTGGTATCCATCACTGTCCTTACTTTGTCCACCCTCCCCTCAAATCATATTTGCTCTTCTCATTCAATTTTTCATCTATCTTTGAATCTGTAATTTCATTGGCCACCAGAGCACTGACTTTGAATAAACTTCTCCTGAAACTCTTCTTTGGCACCTCAGGTTCATGGTGGAACTTGTTGTCCTTTCATTCACTGTGGCAGTTCACAAGGATTTTTTCCAAAGTTTACCTGGTGATAACTTTTTATTTTCCTTTTTCTCTTTCTTCCTGTGCAGTTTACGTGTGAATCTCGACATGGGGAAGATTGTGTACAGCTGGGTGATCCGCAGAGATTCCAAAATCCCTGGCACTGTGGTTCGGTCCAGCACCATCCCTGAGCAGCTGGGGAGGATTTCCTATTTGCTGACAGACAAAACAGGTATTGGTGCAGAAAATACAGCTTTGAGTCATGGCATGTTGTTTGGATTTTGTTATGTTTTTGGCCAGGAAAATAGAATAATGTGAGATTTCTTTGGACTGGAAGAAATATGCATTTCCTGTCACTTTGACAGTAGGATTTTATCAGTTTTTGAAAAAAAAAAGTTCTGCCTTTCTTTAGTTCTGAATGTGCTGTAAGGAAGGTAGGACAGGAATATTATACTACTTGAAGGAATACTTAAAGCACGCTATTACAACAAAACCTGAGGGTAAAAATAAAACTAAAATCAACTTTTTAGAGCTGGTTTTCAAAGCCAGGTTAAGATAACTTACATATATAGGCAGAAGCTGTCTGCTGCTGCCCTTACACTTCTGAACTTGACGTGAGGGCCTGAGCTGTAACGAAAAGCTTGGTCTGACATAAAATCCTGGTCCCACTGAAGCAGCTTCCAACGTTTTTGGTTGCAGTGGGACCAGAACTGCAGCTCCTGCTGCATTGACAGTGAGGTGAATCTCACTGTGGTTTATACACTCCAGCTGCCAGGAGAGTGAGCCCTCAGGGCTGTGATTTTGGGTTTTCTGCCAGCCTGGGCTGTGCTGGCAGTGGCGCAGGGACGGGTTCGGCTGCTGGCCCACGCTCAGGGCTGTGTGCTCGAGGCACAGCAGGGGCAGCAGCTGTGCTGGGCACTTGTTCCCACTCCACGGTGCTGTTTTCCCAGGGACTCTCACCCAGAACGAGATGGTTTTCAAGAGACTCCACCTGGGAACGGTGGCGTACGGCCTGGACTCCATGGACGAGGTGCAGAGCCACATATTCAGCATTTACACACAGGTACCAGCAGCTGCATTCCCTGGCTCCCTCGCCCCAAAATTCCACTTCACTGGGCCAGCGGTGAATTCATGTGATAGGGATCTGCTTGTGAGCTGCTTTTGGGGAAGTGTGGCGGTCTCTGGATGCTTAATTCATAATTAATATTGAGATTAATTCATATTTAATATTAATTTAATATTCATAATTAATATTGAGATTGCTCGTTATGTTCTGCGGGTTGTTTCACATCACCTGCAAGTGTGTGTGCCTGTGTCCTGTTGCTGAGGTCTGAGTCTAAAATAGCTTTTATTTAGATATCCAGCTATCTCTTTTCTCTCTCCTTCCTGGCATTTGGTTCTTCTCTTTTGTTGAGATCCTTAAATGACAGAACCATATTTAAAAATAAAATACAACAAAAAAACCCCAAATCACAAACCCCCAGACTTCAGCTTTATTTGTCTTCACTTTACACTGAATCTCTAGAGAAAACCTGACTACTGATGGATTATTTGCCAAAGTGTCCAATAGTTGTCAGGAACATTTGGGTGACTGGCTAGTCCAGTGTGTGAGCAGTGACCAAGTGCACTTCAGCTGAAGTGTTTTTATACTGTTCTGTCTTTTTGCTGTTGGATTTTGGCAACAGTGCTGATGAGCAGTGATGCTAAATTTGAAGATCTTATGGGACCTAATCACTAGTGTAGAAAATAACATGTGGAATTACCCTGGTAATGGATATATGTCTCATAAAACTTTCATAATTACCAAGTAAGATTCCTTATAATGAGAAGCATTTGCTGGCAATGATTCATTTTGAACTGTAGATCTTATTCTTTGCTCTTATTTTTAACATGTTGTGGCCCTTTGACCTGGAAGTGAAATTTTTGTCCTCTTGACACTAAAGGTTAACAGAGCAGGAAACTGGATCACTGTGTGTCCCTTCTTCAACTGGGATAATTTAGTAATTGTGCAATTATCTGAAGACTCCCATTCTGATACTATAAATAGTATTAAAAAATAAATGAATGTAATTAAGATTTTCTAGCTCCATAGGAGTCATCTGTTTTGTGTTTTCACCAATTATATCCTCTTGCACGTGAAACCCAAGCGATTCTGAATTTCCCAAAGCGGTGTTTTTTTATGGAGTAAACAAGAGCTTTCTCTGAGTCTTTTGAGGCTGGCGTGTCACCCGTTGGGCAGATTTGCAGCAAAGAGGCTTTTTCTTGGTGCACCGTCCCAAAACTTCAAACTTTTGGGGGCTTTCAGGACGCTCCAGGAGCTGAGGCGCGCTGGAGCGTTCCCAGGGGGTGGTTGGTGCCTGGTTTTGGGGAGGGGGGCGTGCGCCGTCCGTGCGAAGCCAGCTGAGAGGTTTGTCCCTGTCCCCAGCAGCCGCAGGAGCCGCCGGCCCTGAAGGGGCTGTCCCTGGCCACCAAGGTGCGGCGCACCATGAGCAGCCGCGTGCACGAGGCCGTCAAGGCCATCGCGCTGTGCCACAACGTCACGCCCGTCTACGAGTCCAACGGCGTCACCGACCAGGCCGAGGCCGAGCGGCACTACGAGGACTCGTGCAGGGTGTACCAGGCCTCCAGCCCCGACGAGGTCAGTGCGGGGGGCAGATCGCCGGCGGGACGGGGCCGCTGTGCGACGCCTTCCAGCTCTTTGCTCTCAGCATCGCTCCCGCTGCATGGGTGTGACAATGGGAAGGTGCCAGCAGCAGGCCAAGGACTTCATGTTACAACTTACTTTAAAAGCTTTTGGATCAATCGCACAAAGCAAAAGCATATTGACAGTAGTTCTATCCAACCACTATCAATGCATGTAGCTTTGGTTAAAACAATGCTTGCTTTTTTCAAATACGATACTTGCTTGTAAACCTTAAGATACAATTAATTAAGCCTAGAACTTCCTAATATCTCACCAGATATACTTTTCTGCAACTTAGGCAGTTATTCTACCCAAGCCTTAATACACAGACCATTGTTTTGTTTGCCCTTTCCTTCTACTTCTTGTATAATTTTTCTGCTGATAAATCTTACAGCTACTGCTTTGCTCTAATCACCATCCTGCTGTCTCTGAGGCCTGCTTTTTGCAACGTGCCCAAAACTCTCTGATTTTCAGGAGTCCCACACGAGCCCTCACACCCTCCGTGTCACCTGGCTGGCTGCAAAAATCCCCACGGTGACCTTGGGAGCGCTCGGGTTTAGTGACAAGGGTGGTGTTTTAATGTGTTTGTTGCTCTGAGAAGCTGGGAATAGACTGGAAGTGCCCTCTCAGCTCTCTGCCTCTCTGCCTGAAGCTCCTGACTGGTATCTGGCTGTTCTGTCAGCCTCTGCACCACAGAATTTTTTTGTTTCTGCACCTTTTGTCCTGGGTATATTTTTCATTTCAACGCCGGGAATCCCTTTGCCCCCATTTGGTAAATTATGAGTGATTTTATCTTGTCTGGGGGAGGACAGTTGTGGAAGGGGGTTGGAATGCTCCCTCAGCTCAGCTCTGCGAGGTGTGTGACCTTCCAGACCAGGGAAAAGCTGTAAACCACTGTAACCAGGGCACATCCCACGGGCAGGTGGGCAGAGCCAGTGCCCAGGTTGGTTCTGGGGAGGGAGTGAAGTGCACAGGGCACAGGTTTATTGGAGAGCAGAGCTGGGGCCAGGGCTGTGCAGGTGGCACAGTGGGGAGAAGCTCTGGAACTCTCCAGAGACTTACTGAGTGTTCAGGAGATCAGGTTCAATGCAGCATTTACAGTTTTAAGTGCTGCTTGCCACCCCTTGCAAAATCAGGGAAATGTAATTACAGTGTTGCTTCCTTCTGTGGCAAAGACAGAGGAATAAAATGTGGTTTCATATATTGGTTATGCTTCTTGGATACACCTTTTGGTGCAACAAAAGTAATACATTTTTCTTTCTATTAATTTGTACAATTACGTTTGCTCTGTGCTGGAGGGACACTGAAGTTTGAGTCTTCCCCTGAGAATTCAGTGTGAGATCAAATCACCCTCCTGACTACACTCAAAGGGTTCTTCCATGTATTGCCTCAAACAAACCAGCTTTGCCTCTGATAACAACCTTCCCACCTTTGCCAGCAGAAGAGAAGCTGGCTTGCCTCATTGTTAGGGAAATGCTTTGCATGGAGTTAAATGCACTCGTTGGAAGCCCAGCTGAGTGAGGATTTTGGGGCTGTTGTGCTACTGAAAGACTGGCACAGAGCTGCTTTGCACATTTACATACATTCAAAATAGCCCCTATAGTGTTTTTCTCCCAAAGTAGGCAATTCATTTGTTTCATGTGCATTTTTATGTATTCATTTTCTTCTGTGCATTAGCCAAAGGCTGCATTTCTGCTGTGCCCCCTGCGTGGCTGGGCTGCAGTGAAGTGCAGCAGCACCTCCTCCCCGGGCAGGGTGAGGGTGTCCTGTCCCACACATGGGCTGGGGCAGGCTTGCTCTCCCCTGGAAAGGCAGTGTGCAGAAAGCAACTGCCTTTGCACTGGAACGAGTTCTCAGTGATTTCCAGATGGTCATTTTTGTCATCTGCATCTAAGTTTTTGTTGTTTTTTTTTTTTTCCTAAAGCATTTACAGGCTATTTTTGCACATATTTCTGTTTATTTACATATATACTGCATTATATAGTGAAGTCAGTGATTTTTCTTTTACTTTTACTCTTTATACTGTTCTCTCTTTAAAATATTTATACAGCAATTTGTCTGAAATACCCAGGGGATATTGTTTATTTACTTTACTATAGCATGATAACTAATCCTTCCAAGATTATTGTTTAAATTCTTTTTTCCTTTCTTGTGATATCTTAAGTAGAGAATTACAGCAGGTTCAGAAATCAGATATGCTTTGCTGCACTGAGGAAATCTTGTCTGTAGGTCTTGGATATACAAATATTATTTAGCCGTGCTCTGTATGTCATCCTAGATGGTACAAAATGCAGGAGCTACACAAGTGGAGCCCTTGAAAAGAGAGTAATGCTGTTAAATAACATTCCCTGTAGGGGAATGGCTTTGGACTCCTGTTAAAGGCAGCCTTTGAAATCCTATATCAATAAAATATTGCCGTGGCAGGGAAGGTCAGTTTATGAAATGAGTACAAAAACTTGTATTCTCTTTACTTTAACAGCAAGGGTAATTTCTACCAGTTGGCATAGGATTCATTTCCTGTAACAGAAAGCAGGATTTCCTAAATTTGTTTCCTGTGCACGCTGCCATTTAGAAGTCTTGAAGTATCTTTATTCAGATATCAGTTACAGCCTTGGGGCTCTTCGGGCCAGTTGTCAGTTGTAGCCATACAGTAACTAACAGGGGAAATGAAATAGATATAATCTGATCAGAGATAAGAGGGCCTGGGATTCCTGGGCAAACAGTCTTTAACCCTGAGAAGGCGGCAGCTGCCAGGACATGAAAGGGTGCGGGATCAATTGGTCTCTGCCTGCCTAGGCAACCCAGAGGGGACCCCGCAGAGCAGCTCATGGCACAGGAGGATCAATTTGTCTCTTTAGAATGAAATTTATGAGTCGATATTCACTTCAGTGGTGGCTTGGCTAATTTAATTGTCGGGGAGAGCAAAGCTGGAGGACACTGTGCTGGGCTGCTGTGCTTTGAGATGCTCAGGTCTGCATCAGGCCTGGCCTAGCTGGGGCTGCAAAATGCTGGCAGGGACTTCACTGATTTCCCTCATCAGTGAGCACGGGCTCCCTTTAAGGTGTTGGAGGGATTTCAAGCCTGCTTTTAATTCTTCTAAGCTGTAAATACACTTTTGCATCTTGAATATGTCTCATCTCTGAGCAGCTTGAGTTACATGTTTGCAGGGGCAGAGCGAACCCGTTGTGTCCGACCTGGGGCTGGGCTGTGCTGCCCGTGCCAGCCCAGCTCCAGACACTGCCAGGAGAGCTGCGGTGCTCCTGGTGCCACCCCGACCTGCTGCTCGTCCCTTTGTCCCTCTGCACGAGGCTCTGCCCTCAGAGCTGCAGGGACTGCAGTGAGATGCTGGCAGGGAAGGAGGTGTCTGTGCAGGGGAGATCTTCACCAGGCCGAGCACAGGTTTGTACCTGCAGGCGTTTGGAGCTCACCAGCCCAGGCAGAAGGAGAGCCAGGGCTGCACACGCCGAACGTCACGCAGCGTCGTGCCGGGAATAATTCCCAATAATTCTTTATTAACCAGAGTATTAGAAAGCCAAGCTCCATCTCTGCTCTGGGAGGCTGCTAGGAGGATTATCTGAATGCACACTTTAATGCACTGTGGATGGCTTGAAGAAACTTCTGAGAAAGATAAGCTTGAAAGAGCCTTTGATTTGTCATAATCTTTGTGAGTAAGCCTGCACAAACTTGTTAATATTAAGCCAAATATTGATTCAAATTGACTTAAAGGTCTTTCAAGGCAAAGCCAACTCAATTAGTGGTTTTTTTTTTTTTTAAATCTGACAATTTAAGACTACTTTGTGAAAGGAAAAGTTTGGTTTAGGTTCTCTTTTAAGCTTTTGGATGAAAAGGAGCCAAGTTCACAAAAGCTTCAGTTAGTCCCAATTGTATCAATTCATTAATAAAATCTTAACTCGGTGCAAGTATTTACAGGTTCTGATTTTATTTGTATCTCTTGTATGTGATTTTTCCAAGATCAATTTCATTTTTAACTGAGGTATTTGTGGTCGCTTGAGGCAGTAGAGGCAGAACCTGAAAGGCAGAAGGGATAATTAACCTTCAAGTCGACAGCAGCCATGTGCCCAGCACTCTTGTGCCTTTGAAAATGTCACTGTAAAACACTTCCAGTATTTCATGTCTGTTTAGGGAAAGTATCCCTTGATCCTTTCTGGGGGTCAGTGATAGATGGGCTTGTGTCAGCTGCTGCTCCATCTGTTACTGCCCAGGCAGCTTCTGGAGTTAAATCTCAGCAAGCTCAGGCTGAGATGGATGTGTCAGCTGAGCTGGGCATTCTCAGGGAAGCAAAATAAAGGCTTTGGTCTGCTGGCATGGCTCTGGTTGCAATTGAGTGAAAGCTTGCAGAGAACTCAGTTTTGTAGGTCCTGAAATAGTAGAGGCTACAATCAAAATGATGCTCACTTCAGTTCAGTTAAACCTTGAACAATCTGGGGGTGTTTTGGGGGTTGTTTTTTTGTTGTTGTTGTTGTTTGGGTTTTTTTGGGTTTTTTTTTTTGTTTTGTTTTTTAATATTTAGGGAGAAAGTTTCTCTGCTAAGAAGTGCCTGAGCCAGCCTTCAGCTGTCTTGCTGATCATTGCAAAATCGTTGAAATTTGTTGATGAGCTGTAACTACTGAACACATAGAGAATACCACAGACCTCATTTTGTTTGGGTTTTTTTAATATGAATTTTTAATGTGCTGCACTAGTGTCTCTGCTTTGAAATTGTAAATCCAGGGTGAATGTGTCGTTTTGAATTCTTAATTCCATAGACAGCAAGCTGGGAAATCTTTCCAAAAGTAAGTGTTTGTAAAGGGGTTTCCCTGATGTGCCCATGGAGGTTTGGGCACCTGAGGGCTGGGTGGAGGATTTCAGTGCCTGCCCCTTGCTGAGGGTTGTCCTTTGGGATGAAATCATGGAATCTTTGAGACTGGAAAAGCCCTCCCAGTACACCGAGTCCCAGCTGTGCCCAGTGCCCACCCTGTTCTCAGCCCAGAGCTCTGAGTGCCACCTCCAGGAATTCCTGGGACACTTCCAGAGTGGGGATCCAAATCTCCCTGGGCAGTTCCAAGGCCTGAGCACCTTTTCCATGGGGAAGTTCCTGGTGTCCAGTGGAACGTGGCAGTTGAAGGCGGGGAGGTGACCGTGGGCACGTTGGCGGTGCCACAGCAGCACCAGACACAGGCTGGGCTGCCCAAACCCTGGCAGGAAGGGTGTGCATGGGGAACAAGGTGCTTGGAAAGCCGTGGAGGAGACCTGTGTTTGTCCGTGGGTCTGTTTGATAGCCCTGCTCATGACTGGTGGATGAATGACTGATGGAGCCTCTGCAGCCCCCCGCCGTCCCTCCCCTGGGGACGTGTGCCAGGAGCCCTCACCGTGCCCTTCTCCTCTCAGGTGGCCCTGGTGCAGTGGACGGAGAGCGTGGGCCTGACTCTGGTGGGCAGAGACCAGTCCTCAGTGCAGCTGAGGAGCCCTGGGGGGCACATCCTCAACTTCACCATCCTGCAGATCTTCCCCTTCACCTACGAGAGCAAGCGCATGGGCATCATCGTGCGGGTAAGGGCTGCCAGTCCTGGGGCACCTGGGGACACCTGGGTCACCTAGGGGGGCACCTGGGGACACCTGGGGCACCTGGGGACACCTGGGGCAGCCTAGGGGGGCACCTGGGGACACCTGGGGCACACCTGGGGACACCTGGGGCTCACCTGGGCTGGCCTCCTGCTCAGAGGTGTCACCAGAGCACAGCAGAGCAGCCAGCCAGGGCTGTATCAACAATCCACTCCCTCCCCGGGCAGCACGAGGGGAAAAACTTGGGAGACTCTGGAATATGAATGAGGGGCTGAGCTGGTACAAAGTAGTCACTGTGCTAAATCTGGGAGTTGAGAGAGCCAGGGGATGCACTGAACATACACTGAGTGTTCCCACAAACGCCTTGTGCTGCTGGGATACCTGCAGCAAGTGCAGTGTGTATCCAGTTCAGTGTAAATTCTTCAAATTAATTACTTCTAGAATGAGCATTATGTGGACACTCTTTTCATGACCTAGAATAAAAATCTTATCAATAGAAGAGGGAAGAACCTCCCTTCCCATTGCTTTTATTGCAAATGCCAGCTTTTGGTGAAATGCTGTTTTATCAAAGGTATGAGAGGTGGACAAACCATCAAAGCCAGGGTGAGTTTCATTAAGTTGTGGTTTTATGCTCAACAGAATTGAACGCCCTGAAATTTTATCATGAGTGCTCCTTTTTCTTTTCCCTTCTTTGAAGTTTATTCCTTTTACATTACCTACTATTTATCTTCTCCCCCACTAGAAATAAAAAGGTTTCTAGTTTGTGTTTCTCTGTTTGGATTTTGCTCTTTGTATTTTAGGCAAAACCAGCAAAACTCCCACTTGTGGTCGGTGGGAGCAACATCAGGCCTAGATCCTGACTGGAAATACCTTTAAAGAAGCGTTGGTCCCTCTCTGTGAATTGTCTTTATTTTGTAGCCACTCAGCTGCTCCCAGCCACTAAAACCAGCTCTGTGTGTGCCCTGTGCAGAATTAGGGTTGAGTAGCAGACTTTGACTGCCTGGGTATTACTTTGCCACATTTCTCTATACTCCAAAATAGTATCATCAAGCAGGGTTTTAGTTTCCATTTAAAAACCAAACCAAAGCATTTATAAATAGGTAGTTATCAAGTAAAGTTTGCTTCAATTAAATATTTATGTGTGTATGTGTAGGCACTCCATTTGGTTTGATCCACAACTTGAAGGGTGTTCAGCTTTTCAGTGCTTCTCCTAAACTGTGCTGCTTGTTTAAGAAACAGAAACAGGGGGAGGGAGAGCAGCATGAAGCATCCAGAAGAAAATACACCCAGGGAGGGAGATGAAGCTGCACCCAGCACTGCAGTGAGCAGAACCCAAAGGGAAACATTCCTGCTCACCTGCACAGGTATTGCCTGTCCTAAAAACTGCAATTTTTGGGCCCTTGAGAGCCCTGTGAGAATTTTGCCAGGCTTCCTGCCCAGCCTGGAGACAGAGTGTGAGCAGAGCTCCTGTGTCCAGCCCAGCAGTGCTGTCCCTGCAGGCAGCATCTCCCTGCACATCCTGTCTGCTCTGCCCCTAGGAGCAGACCTCCTTCAACACAGCTTCCAGTAAATAAAGCAATAGTTAATAGTGGAAACAAGTGGCAGATGTTGTCTGCTTGGGGATATTTTTACAATATCTGAGTGTTTCCTTGCACTCAACTGTCATTTCTGTACCTGATTATTTCAGTTCTGAGAAACCCTGTTCTACCCAAGCAGCCTCCTCAGCATAGTGTGCACTGACTTATCTTCCTCTTTGAAGAAGGCCTGTTTGTTTGACCACAATATTTTCCATCCTTCGTTTTCTTTGGTTTTTTCCCCTTACCCATGTGGAATGATCTTTGTTGTAGAGCAGAGATAGTGCTATTGTCATATCTGGATTTGAAAGGAGCCTTTGAACCGTGGCCAGAGGCAGCCCATGGTGGAAAAAGATGCTTCCCCAAAACAATATAACTGGCAAATCTGTGTGCAGATTTATAGAGTGATGCTGCTGTGATCTGAGAACGCACTAACCTCCTCCTGAACTCGTGCAGAGGAAATGACTAATGCAAGGAGATAGCTGATGCAGTATTTATATTGGACAAAAAATCTAAACTATCCTGAGCCAGCTCTGCAGCACGGGAAGTGCAGTCTTTATTCTGTTTCCTACAGAGATGTTGTTAGACACTCTTTAATCAAATTATTTCATAGATAAACCTTTACCTTTGGCTACTGGCAGAAGTGGTGTATTTTATTTAAACACATTCTGGTAGTTTTGGAAGAGTGACACCCGTTTTCCTCTGGGAATGTAGGATGTGTATCACTCTGTGAGGGCTGGATGTTCCAGGAATTGAAAACCATACTTGGGCTCAATTACAAGCATCTTCCTTGTGAATATCTCTGTGAGCTTGGCAAAAATAGTCAGCAAAGGAGCTTCATTATCCTTGGCTACTTCTTCATTTCCTCAGTTTTAGTGTCCACATCAGGTGCTACATTTTGCCTTTTTTTTTTTTTCCCTGTGGATTTAAACTCTCTTTTGCCAGTGCCACAGAAAGCCTGGGGCTTTTAACCTATTCATGTGTGAGAACCTCCACCACTAATTTCTGTAATGGTGGAACAGACTCACCCAAATACTAGGTGAGAGAATGAAAAAGTATCCACTTGGCATTTCTTTAATTTCTCTTATTCCTGAAGTACTTTGGTCCCTTCATTCATAGCTGTTTATTTCAGACCTTCCTGGGCTTTTTGGTTTTGCATTTTAAGTTTGTTTTCCTCCTATCCCTGGTGGCTGTCTAGATTTACAGAGCAGCTTGTTCCTTACTCATAGTTTCATCTCCTTTGAGGAAACTGCCAGGGTTTCCATTAGCTTGTAATACTCAGAGCTGTGGCCTCTTTATGTGTTTGCCTGCTTAGAAGGGGCTTTTTAATTTGTGGTAATGTAAATATGCTTTGCTTGCAGCCTATAAACTCCTTGTATCTGATAAGGCAGGCAGCAATCTAAGCTTTCTGTGGCAAGCTTGAGCTCTAATTAAACTTATTCCATATGGTGCAAGAGAGCAGGTGAATCAGAGTGGTTTTTACTCTGCTGTGCTTTGTGCATCTGCTCTGTTGTTTCAGGTGAGAGTGGTCAGGTTTCAAGGTGAGGGCTGAGGTTATTCTGGAGGCACAGGCAGGGCTGGGAGGGGTCTGTGTGGAGATGCTGATTAAAAATCTGATCCCCCTTGTCTAAAGCATGAATTCCTGCTGTGAGGAGCCGAGTTGCAATTGAGTAGGCATCTCCTGGCCCCAGACAAGAAGCTGAGCTGGTGGCCCTCCACCTGCCCCGGGTCTGTGAATGCCAGCCCAGCTGAGACTGCTGTGTTGTGTCTGCAGGATGAATCCACGGGAGAGATCACGTTCTACATGAAGGGGGCAGACGTGGTGATGGCTGGCATCGTGCAGTACAACGACTGGCTGGAGGAGGAGGTACGGGGGGCTGTGCCAGGGCTGCTGTGTCCCTGCAGTGTCCCAGCTGTGTCCCAGCTGCTGTGTCCCTGCAGTGTCCCTGCAGTGTCCCAGCTGTGTCCCTGCAGTGTCCCTGCAGTGTCCCTGCAGTGTCCCAGCTGTGTCCCAGCTGCAGTGTCCCTGCAGTGTCCCTGCAGTGTCCCAGCTGTGTCCCAGCTGTGCCAGGGCTGCAGTGTCCCTGCAGTGTCCCTGCTGTGTCCCTGCAGTGTCCCAGCTGTTTCCCAGCTGTGTCCCAGCTGTGCCAGGGCTGCAGTGTCCCTGCTGCTGTGTCCCTGCTGCTGTGTCCCTGCTGTCCCTCCTTCTCTGTCCCTGCTGCTCTGCTCCAGGCCACAGCAGCATGGGTGAAATACCCAACTAACTGCTGAAAAGTCTGCAACCCAGAAGGTTCTGATCCTGGCAATCCCTTGGATTAGCCAAATGCATCCACAGGAGCAAGGGCGTCAGTGGCAAATTCAGCACATTTAATGTAGAAGAAGTCCTGCGAATAAAATGGGTTTTGCTCAAAACTGATTGACGCTCACCAAATTTGTGCTGGGCTTGATTCTGTGTTTGGGTGTGTTTTAGCCTGAAGGGTCCTGATTTCAAAACTGCATTTGGCAGCTTTATACTGGGGTGTTTGTCAGGGTAGCAGTCGTGGTGGCACAGAGTTCATGGAAGCCCAGGATGGTTTGGAATCTCATCCCATTGGAATCTCACCCCATTGCACCCCTGCCATGGCAGGGACACCTTCCACCATCCCAGGCTGCTCCAAGCCCTGTCCAGCCTGGCCTGGGACACTGCCAGGGATCCAGGGGCATCCTCAAAAGTAGCTTCATTACTGATTCTCTGCTGTTCAGAGAAATAATAATACCTTGGTCTTATTTCAAAGAGTTGCTTGCCAAAGATGTGAAGTCTACAAATCACAGGCTTGTGCCTTTTACTTAGAGACAGAGAAAATCTAATCAGTGGGGTTGTTTTTGCTGCCCTGCTGTAGCAGAGAGGACATTTTTCTTCCTGATCACTGAGCTAGGTCACAAACCACTGCAGATCCCTTCTTTCCTCTCGAGTTTATCATGCACTTTATCAGATATTGCAGACTCACTGGGGTTGCTCAAACGGGATGGTTATTTTCTTAACCTGCTATCTTACACTGCCATCTCCCGCTGCTGTGCATAAATCATTTCAGTGGAGATTATGGTTTACAATGTGATCCTTCTTTGCAGTGTGGTAACATGGCTCGGGAAGGCCTGAGGGTTCTTGTCGTGGCCAAGAAGTCTCTGACAGAAGAGCAGTATCAAGACTTTGAAGTAAGTTTTTATTTGGTTTTTTTTCCCTTTGTTTTTAAACAAACAGTCATTGAAGTGATTCTCAAAAAAACTCTTGTGATAGTGCTGCCTCTCACCTCCCAGCTCTCTGCTAGAATTTTCTGAAATGTCTTGATATTCTTTTTATCAGAGTTGTTTTTCAAGTGATAGGTATGAAGTGTTTATCCCAGGGAAGACCCTCCCAAGCAGTTCCTGAATCCTCAATAACTAGAATCTAAACCAGGCAGCTCCCTGGCAACACAAGCTGCACATGTGGGGTTTGTGTCTCTGCCCAGGGCACAGCCTGGCTCCTCCAGGCAGGCAGAATGGGAAGGGAACTGTTCAGTTAATGCAGGGATGTGGTGCAACTGCTTAGGGTTCTGTGGTGCCATCGTGTCTGCAAGTGCTGCCTGTGGTGGGAGGGAGCTGCTTGCAGGCTCTGCAGGCGCCACTGCAGCAGCTGCCATGCCTTTGTGTGGCTGTGCTGCCCACCTGCAGCTGCCAGGGACAAAACAGCAACAGCTCCCTGAAGCCTTTTCCACCTGGAGCTCAGCAGCCCTCACAGGTTCCAGCTCTGACTCCTGGGATCAGAATTGCGTGGCTTGGAAGGCACCTGACATAGGATGTGCTTCCAAAATGTGTCCCCAAAGCCAGGCAGCTGTGCTGTGTGTCCCCAAAGCCAGTCTGGCTGTCCCAGGGTCCTCAAAATCAGGCTGGCTGTGCTGTGTGTCCCCAAAGCCAGGCTGGCTGTGCCGTGTGTCCCCACAATCAGGTGGCTGTGCCGTGTGTCCCCACAATCAGGTGGCTGTGCTGTGTGTCCCCACAATCAGGTGGCTGTGCCGTGTGTCCCCAAAGCCAGGCTGGCTGTGCCGTGTGTCCCCACAATATCAGGTGGCTGTGCTGTGTGTCCCCACAATCAGGTGGCTGTGCCGTGTGTCCCCACAATCAGGTGGCTGTGCTGTGTGTCCCCAAAGCCAGGCTGGCTGTGCCGTGTGTCCCCACAATCAGGTGGCTGTGCTGTGTGTCCCCACAATCAGGTGGCTGTGCTGTGTGTCCCCACAATCAGGTGGCTGTGCTGTGTGTCCCCACAATCAGGTGGCTGTGCTGTGTGTCCCCAAAGCCAGGCTGGCTGTGCTGTGTG
>QUSF01000058.1:2265911-2288457 GCA_003676055.1 Chloebia gouldiae
ATCAGGTGGCTGTGCTGTGTGTCCCCACAATCAGGTGGCTGTGCCGTGTGTCCCCAAAGCCAGGCTGGCTGTGCTGTGTGTCCCCAAAGCCAGGCTGGCTGTGCTGTGTCCCCAAAGCCAGGCTGGCTGTGCTGTGTGTCCCCACAATCAGGTGGCTGTGCTGTGTGTCCCCAAAGCCAGGCTGGCTGTGCTGTGTGTCCCCAAAGCCAGGCTGGCTGTGCTGTGTGTCCCCAGGCACGCTACGTCCAGGCCAAGCTGAGCGTGCACGACCGCTCCCTCAAGGTGGCCACGGTCATCGAGAGCCTGGAGATGGAGATGGAGCTGCTGTGCCTCACGGGGGTGGAGGATCAGCTGCAGACGGACGTCAGGCCCACGCTGGAGACGCTGAGGAACGCTGGCATTAAGGTCTGCCCAGCCCAGGCTGGGACCCTCTGGAGTGCGTGGCACTGTCCCACAGTTGGGACATTCAGAGTTGGGGGGCCTTGTGGGGGTTTTAAACATCACTTTGGGAACAGAATGTGCTGCAGGTAGTGAATCTTAACACCTCTTGTGTTAAGTGTGTCATCTCTGGTGCTTTTCATCCCCTCACCTGCTCGGGCTCCTCTGGCAGTGAAAGGAATCGTGTGGGCACGAGGAGGGGTCCAACAGGAAATTTTGGGGCAGTTCTTCTCTCAGGGAGTTGCATGAAACAGGGCAGGTTTGGTTGTGCTTGCTTTCTGGTGCATGAGCCCCCGTGCTGGGCTTGGAGCTGTGGATATCCACGTTTTCAGTAGCCACTAGAGGGGAGTCTGAGCCAAGAGAATCAGAGACTGGATTTTTTTTTTTTTTCCAGCTTTCTGGGCGTCTGTGACTCCACAGCTACAGCCTGAGCTGTGCTCAGCAGTGAGGGGCGCTGCTGTGGTGCCTCTGTAGGTTGTCTCTCTGAAAACTTTGTCAAGCCTTGCAAAAAGGGGGAAAAAATGTATTAAACATGCAGATTTGGGTAAGAAAAGTAGGTGAGAGGTCCTGGTTGTGGTTTCTCTGCTGTAAGTTGCAAAGTGACCAAAAATCCGAAGCAGTGCTGTGAATGCAAAGCAGGGCAGCGTGTCTGGGGCTGAGGTAGGAAAGGCAATTCAGTACTTGGGATGAGCTTCCAAAAGTGCTTTTTGTTTGGGGCCACCCCTGTAAACAGAGACTTCAGCAGGGAAGCGAGACCAGGGGAATCAGAGTTCCTCAGTGATGCTGTAGCCCTGGCCCAGCACTGCCAAGGGTTTTCCTGCTTCCCTTTCTCCTCAGCTTGGCTGGAGCTGGGCTGGAGGTGTGGGATGTGCTGAGCACTCCTTGCACTGCCCTGTTCATCAGGGCATTGCATGTGAGCAGTGAATCCACAGTGGAGGGGGTCTGGCAGTTCATGACAGGGACCAGCTTAGGATCAACTCTCTTTCCAGCCTCAGATTATTTAACAAATGAATGAATCCTTGTGTGGGTTTTTTTGTGGATGTGTTGGGATTTTCTTCAGGATTTTGTATTTTAAATATTCTTGGGCAGTGTCTTGAAAGAATAAAAACACCAGTGGAAAAAAACACCCTCACTGTGATATATTTACACTGGAGAAGGAATTCCCAGCCATTGCTGCTGACATTGCTTTCTAACTCCCTCCCCTCAGCAGCACAAAATAAAAGGAGCAGTGTAGATTTAAAAAAAAAAATCTAAAAAAAAACCCTCAAGCGAGTTAGTGTGTTCCAGACGTACACATCAGCACTGAGCTAACCCCAGTTGCATCATCCACATTTCAGGCTGGGCCAGGAGGGATCTTTCTGCAGCAGGGCCCGGCTGAGAAATGGCCGGGGAGGGACACATTAACACGCAAATACACTTTTTTTTAGCTTGCATTTTGTGGGTTTATCAGCAGAATCTTGAAATATTGCAGGCGGGAAAAATGTTACACAGAGTTTGTAACTTCCTTTGTGTCTCAGCCTCTTTAAGAGCTTTGCTTTCTTTCACATGTGAGGATTTTCCTGCGTGTTTCAAAATAGGGTTTTTTAGAAGAATAATTTGTACGTGTATTTCACCAGTCCTTTTATAATCCTGAAGAGGCAGGTGGTACTTGCAGAGGTCCTGCAGACATGGCTGTTAAGCTTTACTTTAACACGTGAAATGTTTGGATTTTAGGTGTGGATGCTGACAGGGGATAAGCTGGAGACAGCCACGTGTACAGCCAAGAACGCTCATCTGGTGACACGGACACAGGACATCCATATATTCAGACTAGTGAGTTCCACCCACAGACCCTGTCTCGAGGGGCCAGGCCCTGGGACAGGAGGAGGGCTGTGAGATCACAACTCTTTTCCAGCAGGGAATTTTTATTCTTTTGGCCCAGCGTTCTACCCGAGTTTCTGTTTCTGTGACTGCGTGCCCTAACCCAGTGTGCTGCCTGTCCTGGCTGTGTCACTTCTGTTCCCTCTGGGATTCTTTGCTGTTTTCTCACGCCAGTGAAGCACACCTTGCTCAGTTCCATCCTCCCCCAGGTGACAAACCGAGGAGAAGCCCACCTGGAGCTGAACGCCTTCCGCCGCAAGCACGACTGTGCCCTGGTCATCTCGGGGGACTCGCTGGAGGTACTGATGCCCTGAGGGTTGGCTTTTATCTTTTCCAGATTCTGGATTGCATTGGTGTATAACCCTGAATTCCATATAAAGTGTCAGCAGCTCTCCTCACAGCTCAGGCACACAGAACAATCCTTTTCCAGCCCCAGAACCAAGGGCACCGCTGCAGCTCCAGCCCCAAAAAGTGCAAACAGCAGGGGATGGAGGGGAGCAACCTGGGAGGGTGGGACTGCAGCACCTGGAGCTGGAATTGGACAATGAACCCCAATATGGAAACGGCCTAAAACTTATAAAAGTGTGAAAACTTGTGACACGCTGTCCATCTTGGCCAGAGCCACGGCCAGGCTCTCCTACTGCCCAAGATGTATCCTTTGAAGGCCTTTTAATAAATCCCTACTTCATGAAATATTTCTTCAGCATTTGCAGTCTAGTTGAGTAACTCTCTGCTGCCTAGCCTCTGCTCTAGGGAGTTTCTCGTGAGCGGGAGCAGCCCCGGAGCGCGGGCTGGAGAAGGCTGGAGCAGGTGTAAGGCGGGTGTGTGCTGTGTGTAACCCAGGTGTGCCTGAAGTACTACGAGTACGAGTTCATGGAGCTGGCGTGCCAGTGCCCCGCGGTCGTGTGCTGCCGCTGCGCGCCCACGCAGAAGGCCCAGATCGTGCGGCTGCTGCAGGAGAGGACGGGCAGGCTCACCTGTGCCGTGGGTGAGTGCCAGCCTCCAGCAGGGCCACGCAGGGTGCCACTGCCACTCCTCCCCTTCGCTCGGCTGTCGTCTCACGTGCGAGTCCAGGAATCCCTCTGGCTGCCCTGGCTGCCTCCAGACCCCACCAGGGGTCCCAGAGACCGTGGCAGGAGGTCAGAACCATCCGTGGCTTCGTAGGAAGCTTTCAGCTCTGTTGGGGAATTGCAAAACACAAAGGTTTTAGCAGTGGGATATTTGAACTAACACAGGGTGGAAAAAAATAGAATTTTAAGATCTTTAGAATGAGGTTCAAGAGGGTACAAGATAGAGGAATCTAGGCGTGTCTTAGCCTTTTTCTCCTTCTTCTTGTCCTCCATTCTTAGTGTGATAGTAGCACTTTTCTATTAAAGATGGATTCACACTGTCCAACATAGATTTTAAGTCTTAGTACAAGAACTGCAAACATAGTACACATAATTTTGAGTATATAATGTAGGAGTTAGCCAAAACTTGAAGCCAAACTGCTATAATTTCTGTGCTAGGCAGACCACAGCAATTCAAAAAGAAAATATTATAGATAAGAAGAAATAAACAACCTTAAAAACACAACTGAAAGCATTCCAAGATTCCTCATTTAACTGCATTCGGGCTAAAGAAGCGAAGACTCTTTCAGCTTTCTCTTAGAGTCACCCTAACCTGTAAGAACCCTGAGAGAGAGAAAAAACCCACAATCTCACTCCTCCTGGAATGGTGATTTAGGGAGTCGTGGTTTTGTGGGGTTATAGAGAAAACGATTGAAATTTTGCACATGGAAATTCAGTGCCAAACTCCTCAGCACCCTTTCAGGTGGCATCTTTGCAAAGCAGAGCTTGGGCCTCATCTGTTGAAGATTAACCACCACTGTTAACCTGAGCTGTGTTACAGCACTGCAGATGTGCCACCTGCAAGTGAGGTACATCAGTCACTGATCTGGGGGTCTATTAAAATAAAACTTAAGAGCTTAAATTCATGATTTCTGTTTAAAAGCTTGCTTTTGTTGATTGGGTTAAGTGTTTCTTATAATATTCCAGTGTGCTGGAGACAACTTTGGTGGGGTTGCAGGTTGCCCCTGTTGCTTAACTCCCAGTTTTGTTTGTGCTCTGCCCTGCAGGTGATGGAGGGAATGATGTTAGCATGATTCAGGAGGCTGACTGTGGTGTTGGAGTTGAAGGAAAGGTGAGATTACCTCATCTTTAATGAGAATTTCTGTGGCCAGTTTTCAAGCAACTCTTAAATTAATCCTCAGATATTTGTGCAAGAAAGGGAACAAGCTCCCACAAGAATCATCATCAGACCAGTAGCCCTATAATGAGAAATAATTTGGCTATAAAGAAGACTACTGTTTAAAGGGAGTTTAAATTCATTATTTGGTTCTTGGCAGAATCCCTGAATTTGTACCCTCATGGTTAGTTTTGGGGGTTTTTGGTGCTCCAGGTGCTGGAGTTACAATTACACTGATAAGATACACCCTACATGCACAATTAAAAACTGCTCAAATTAGTTTGCAAAACAAACTGTGGATTAGAGCTCTGATTCCTGCACCTGGGGCTGTGTGGAGCTGCAGGACTGGATTGGCAGCAGCAGACAGACTCTGCTTGCAGTGAGCCAAAATTGTGTGAACTTCTGAGGCTGAGAATTTGTTTAGCACTGACTTGATAGGAGTGTCACGTTAACGTGTGTGTTGTGAATCAGAATCCAGAGGTTGCTTAGAATTGGAGGCCAAGGTTCAAGTGGGAATTCTCCTCATGTTTTTGCTCTTTGCTTAAAACCCACAGTGGAAGGAGAAGCACTGAGGCAATGCTCTCCCTCACCTAACATACTGCAAATATTCCTGGAAATTCTGTCAGTGATAATTCAATAATAACATGACATTCTTTGTTTCCAGTGCTGAAGTGGTCTCACTGTGCTTTTCCTGGCTCTTGTTCCCAGGAAGGGAAGCAGGCATCGCTGGCAGCTGATTTCTCCATCACTCAGTTCAAGCACCTGGGTCGTTTGCTCATGGTCCACGGAAGGAACAGCTACAAGAGGTCTGCAGCCCTCAGCCAGTTTGTGATCCACAGGAGCCTCTGCATCAGCACCATGCAGGTAAAGGGGCTGCCAGGAGGGGCTCTCCAAAAGAGCTGGAGAAGCCAAATCATAAGGGAAAGGTCCTGTGTCTCATTTGGAATGCTGCTATTTCTTCTGAAAATTTTCATGGGTTTGGACTTGAGGTTGTTACTTTGGTATGAAAACACATGAGCAAACTCCTGGTATTGGATAAATACCAGCAACTTCTCCAAAGGAATAAAAAGGGTTGATATTGCATTAGTCTATCTTCATTTCAGGAACTGGGAGAACCCACTGTAAGAATGTTTCACTTTGAACAGAGTGTATTTTAAGCTGTTACTTTTACAGCAGTATTTCAGTGCCTAAAAAGCTCATTTCTTTTCTAGGCTGTCTTCTCATCAGTGTTTTACTTTGCTTCAGTTCCTCTCTACCAAGGCTTCCTCATCATTGGGTAAGAGCTCAGTCTTTGCTGGCAGTGAGGACAACCTCTGCACAATGAACACTTTTGGGCTGATCTCCACTGCTCACAGCACTGCTTCAGGAGCTGGATGTGAGCCTTGTGCCCTTCCACGCAGACACTTGCAGAAACCTTTCCAGCAGGAGGTTTGTCATGTGTGTGAAGCTGCCCATCCTCCAGGAATGTTCCTTGGATCCCAGTAAGGAGCAGAGGGGCAGCTGTTGTGGGCTGGTGTCTGCACAGCAGTGAGAGGCAGTGCCCAGCTCCTGGCAGTGCCAGGAAAGAGACAACCCAACCTTAGTTCCTGTCCAAAAACTGTCTGAAACAGGGCATTGCAACTGTAATCCCAGTATGGCTTTTTATACTTTCAAGTACGTAATTTAAAAACCAGCAAATTCACCTCCATTGCCTTCTGATGCAAACAGAATCAGGGCTGAGCTGCAGAGCAGACTTTGGATGGGCACGGGTCAGTCCCTGGCTCCATTGAGAACCCACTGCAATACTTGAACCAGTCACCTGTGTGTGTGTTCCTGATCAAAAGTCACTCAAAAAGCCAATCCTGATGCTTTTGCCCTACCTGCAGAACTCTGGTGTGCTCCATTTGCCAGTTTTTATAATGTGTACATTATTGGGCACTTAAAGAATATGATATTTCCTTTCTGGAGCCTAGCATTTGTTTGC
The DNA here is from genome assembly GCA_003676055.1 of Chloebia gouldiae. NCBI lineage: Eukaryota > Metazoa > Chordata > Aves > Passeriformes > Passeridae > Chloebia > Chloebia gouldiae. Next base: position 2,272,399 of record QUSF01000058.1, read on the forward strand.
TCATCTACCCCTGAGATAATTTACTGGTCTCCTGCCTTCTTCCCAGGTACTCCACAATTTACACCATGTTTCCCGTGTTTTCTCTTGTCCTGGACAAGGATGTGAAATCTGAAGTTGCAATGTTGTACCCAGAGCTCTACAAAGATCTTCTTAAGGTATGGGAGACTCTTGTTTATGTGTTTTGCTTGAAGGCAAGATCCTAATCTTGATCTGAAACTGTAAATGTGTAAAGTCATATATATTGCAAGGAGATCCAGAACTTTATCAGGCATTTTCAGGCAAAATTCTGTTAAAGTCACATTTCAATCAACAGATAGAGCAAGAATTCCTGGCAGCTGTTTATTGGATGCTGCATGAAATGCAATTTATTAGAAACGGCTGGGCAAGTAGAAGTTTCATTCTGTGGGAAATTCTAGGGATTTAATATTACCAGTTTGTTCCATACTAAAGGGAAAAGAGAAATTGTTGGGGATTTGGCCCTGTCCTGAAGCCAGAAAATAGAAGAGGGGAAGGGATATGCTCATTTGATGGAGGCAGGGGGTTATCCCAGAGTTTCTTCAGTAGAAATTTGACTGGAGCATGAGCTAAAGGTTTGCTTGCTGTGCCATTTTTGTAGCTTTAACATCTAACTCAGGTCCTTCTCCTTAAACAAAGAAAACTTTATTTTATGTTTACCATAGAAATATCAGGAAGGTAAATCTTGTCTTAGGTTCCTTTTACTTTTTTTTTCTTCCTCCCTGGAAAATGTTTTGAATAACTGGGGTATGCAGCTTGGGAACATCTTTCTTAGCTGGAGGAAAGGGTGGACTGAATCTTCCCCAGATCCTTTCCCTCAAGGATTCCTGTTAAACAGATACTCTGAGAAGCACAGCCTGTTTTTCCAGAGCCTCAATAATTCTCCATCTGGTTTCACTTGGATGTTGTCTCTTATGTCATAAACCACTAATTCTTCAACCATCCTTAGGCCTGGTCTAAACATAGGGGGTTTTGTGCTGGTATAGCTGTGTTGGCTGGAGATGGATTTTTAAAATCTATCTGCCTTCAATATGAGGGTGATTTGTGTGTGTCTAGAAATACAGTATTAATGTGTTCACATGGATGTGTGTGCACACATCTTCTGTTCCACAGTGCAGTGATTAAACTCCTGAGGCATCTTTGCACAGGATTAATTGTGTGTGCAGTGAGGGCCAGGTTGTGCTGGGGCAGCCCTGAGCTTTCACAGCCCCTTCATGCACCCAGAAAAATGAGAATAAAGGGGCACTACCTCAGCGTTGCTTGATTTGGTTTATTTTCTTTTCTAAAGCACCGTTCAATTATGTTCTTAATTTCTAAGTTGATCAATAAGTGAATTTTCATAAAAGAAAACCCCAATGGAGCTTTGTCCTTTTTTTTCCCTACCCAGGGACGGCCGTTGTCATACAAAACATTTTTAATCTGGGTCTTGATAAGCATTTATCAAGGTAAGAGATCAACTTCTGCTTTGCCTTCAGATGTTGTAGTGTGTGTGGCTGTCTAACTTTTGGTATTGCAGAAGTAAGGCACGAAATGAATTTCCCAAAGCATCCTTGTGATGATGAATATATATATTTTTTTTGTCTAGGAAAATATCGGTAGCGTTACCAAAGGAAAAAATTATCTAAACCCAAATATTGGCAGTAATTGGTCAAGCCTGTGATGTAGAATTCAGACCACTGTGCCTCTTCCCAGCAGACCCATCCACTGTCACTCTGTGCAAGTTCCTTGCAGTGCTGTAGTTACCCCACCTGTAAAGCCGAGCTCGTCACTCTCCCTCTCTTTTGGGAAAAGTTCTCCAATCTATGGATTTTGCAGGTTTTTGTTGACAGGGAAAATGCAGCACCTGTAACCTTCTGTTTTACCCAAAACTGGACGTGGCAAGAGTTCTGGTTGCTTCTCAGGCATCTGTGATTCAGGGTCACAGTCAAGCTCACGTTCTTGATCATATCTCATACACTCCAATTAGGCTGCTAAAGCAATTAAGTAAATGCCTTAATTACAATGCATTTTCAACAGTGGATGTAGTGATTTGGGTATATATCTAAGAAGGTCTTTTCTTTCAATTTGTCTTTTTTTTTTATCAACTACCCTCAAATTCAAATTCTCTCTATAAGTATTAATCAGGGAATTTTAGAAAACAGGTCAATAATGTGGAGCTAAAAGCTGAAGTGGCAAAATTCCTTGTTTCCTCTTTATCAACAAGAGTGATAATTGTCACTACAGGACACGTGAAAGCATGACGTGTGCCGCTGCTATTGTGAAGGTAAAAAAGGCAAGTTTATTTTCTGACTCCAGCATTTATAATTTTCCAAAGGTGACAGTGGATTGGAGGGTGAAAGTGCCACTTCTCTAACGACACTGGACAAACTACTATACTAGTCCATTAAATTTCTCTGCCTCCATGAAGGAATGCAAAAATAATAAGTTATTTACAGAAAGCATGTGAGAAAGATTGTTACAAGAATGTAAACTCAGAAGGCTTTAGAAAATATTCAAAAGTCAGGGCAACATCATAATAAGGGGCTGAAATAACCAGGTAATTCCTACAGATTGAATTGACATTGCCATCCTCAGCAGGGAGTGAATCTAGGAGTCTAAAACCTCTGTTGGCTTTATTTCCTGAAGTCTATCGCAGGGTTCGACAGCTTGGGATGCTGAGTAACACAATGGCAAAGCCAAGGCATTGAGAGAACTCTCCCAAGTGTGGAAGGCTGCAGCCAGAGGGTGATGCACAGGGGGAAAGATTCCTCCTTGAGCTCAGAGCACTCTCTGGTTACAGGGTTTGGTTAAAGTGACTTCACCAGCGCTCTGCTGGAGAACCAGCAAACAGCGGCCAAACAGGGGCCAGTTGCTAGCAGAGATGAGCCCGACCAAAACTTGAGCAGTGCAAAGGTTTGGAAAGTCCACAGCTGGGTTTGAACTCTGTGGCTGGAGCTGGGTTCCCTCGCAGGTTTTCCCTTCCCAAGTGATGGATGTTGGTGTGGATTACTCATGCTGCTCACATGAGTTATTTGTGCAGGTGGCCTGCAGCGAGCCCTGCCAGCCAGCATAGGAGCACAAACAATGCCTCGTTAGCAGAGCTCTGATGGGATTCTCTTAGGGGGAGGTGTAAAGGGGAGAGACCTCGGCCCAGGCACTGCAAATTGAGCCTCACTTGTATCCACTGAGCTTTTCAACACTTGGCTGCCTCTTGGCACCGAGGCAGTGTGGTAGGATATAGAGGAATTTGATATCTTTTAGCTTCTGAGTAGTGACCAAGTGCTTTTGTGGGAGGATGGAGTTTCATGATGTTAGAGATCCCCAGTTGCCAAAACAGCATGTATTAATTTCCTATCTCCATGTGTCTATGAGCATGATAGACTGTTAGAAAACTTTGGGTACCTCTGCTGTAACTTTTCCCTGCCTTCTCATCAGTTCTGTCTCCTAAACAGTAACTGATTTGTTGTCATTACATTCATCAGGTTTCATGAAAAACAGCCTCAACACAGGGTTGTTTCAGCCTTTCCAAGACCTAACTGTGGGTTTTAGGGCTGAGCCTGGTGTTTGACTGAAGTAGTTCCATTCCCTTGCAGGTAGCATCATCATGTATGGAGCACTCCTCCTCTTTGAATCCGAATTTGTGCACATTGTTGCCATTTCCTTCACGTCCCTGATCCTCACCGAGCTCCTGATGGTGGCACTGACAATCCAGACGTGGCACTGGCTCATGATCGTGGCTGAGCTGCTCAGCCTCTCCTGCTACATCGCTTCCCTGGTCTTCTTGCACGAGTTTATTGGTGAGGTTTAATGCTCTCCTCCAGTCAGTTCATGGCCTGGATGGTGACAGGACTGAGCTGAGCAAAAGGCTCGTGGTGGGGCCAGCACTAGGCACAGTGGTACCACAGTAAGCTCTGTGTGATTTGAAGGCATTTGGAAGATATTTTATAGTTTCTTCCCACAGCAAAATGCTAGAGGAGGTACAGGTGGTCAGCAGAGTTTGCTACCCAGTGAATCTCATCCATTCTTTGAGCTCCAGCACGTGGCAGCTGTCTCATGTAGCAGTGACCTTTATTTCCATATGGGAATTTGAGATGGAAGATTGAAGTCTCTGCTGTTGGATTGAAAGATGTGGTCTTTCAAACTGGGAGAAGGAGCTGCCTCTAAAACTTACCTTATTTTCTCTGTTCACTGGGACCATTCTCTTATGGGTTTGGTTGTTGGTGTTTTAGTTCCCTGAAGCAGAGCTAACTCTTCCCTGGGTAGAGGAAGAAGGGTGAGGAGTTCCAGATTCCCCCAGTAACTGTTGAGTTGCAGAGCCATGGGCTTGTTCAGTGTTCATTCAGGAACCACAAGATGTCACTGCTTCTTCCATAAAGCTCTTTCCTCACTGCAGGCAGCAGGGATCACTTCCCCCTGCCTGTCTGTCTCTTGCATGTGGTTATACCAGTTCCATTTTGAAGGATGCTTTAACTCTTTTTGTAAGGGTTCTGAGGTGTTTTGAGTCAGGAGCTGTGTTTGCTGGGCTCAGGCAAGCAGCAGGGGCAGCTCCCAGAGTGGGAGGAGTGCAGGGCTCGGCAGTGCCTGGAGGATGTCCCTGTTTCAGTGGGGTTTGGGAGGGCAGTTACTGTGCGAGCCACATTCCTTACACCCCACTGCTCCATACTTCTCTGCATCTTCTGGGGAAGAGAAGGGCAGAGGAGCGAGGAGCCAGGTGTCGTGTGAGCTTTGATCCTGGGGTGGGGCAGCTTTAAGAACTGTAAAATCATAGAATGGCCTGGGCTGGAAGGGAGCTTACAGCTCCAACCCCGTGCCATGGGCAGAAGGGAGCAGAAGCAGTGGTGGACTGAGCTGCTTTTCTGCAGCCCTTCCCAGAAGATCCTCCCGTGGTTTTGACTCCGTGCTCGTTTCTCCACACAGATGTTTACTTCATTGCCACCTTGTCGTTCCTGTGGAAGGTCACTGTCATCACCCTGGTGAGCTGCCTGCCCCTCTACGTCCTCAAGTACCTGCGACGGAGGTTTTCTCCGCCCAGCTACTCGAAGCTCACGTCCTAGGGCTGCTCCTGGCACACAGAGACAGGCATTGCCCCGGGCCCAGAGACAACCCCAGCTGTCCCCACAGCAGCACGTCCCGTCCCTGCCTCAGGACCCGTGGTGATCTCTGTCCCCTGCTGCTGTAGTGACAGACTTCCAGACTGCCCTGGACAGAACCTAATGCCAAAAGGGAGTGTTTGGAGGGTGGAGGCTCTGAGTTAATCCAGTTCTTGGCACTTTTGTTCTACTTAATGGGGGACAAACGCATGGAACTGCGATGGCAGTGGGTTTCTCTTGCATGGTTCAAAGTCTGTGGAAGCTACTACCTAACCTTGGGATTTACATTTGGCAATTTAAAGTGAATTAAGTGTCTGCGCTGTTCTTTGCATTGTGTTACCTTTTTTTAAGTTTATGTTATTTGTCTTTTTGATTCAAGTAGTTACATTCTTTTTACATCTTGGAAATCCCTTAATGTAGGTGATGCACTACACTGCTGACAGCTGATTCCTGATTTATGGCATGTTGTTTCCATAATGGGGCTCCAGCCTGTCGGATCTACACACGCTGGAGAATCTGAGCGTGCCTGAGATTTTCCTTTTGTTGAAGTGTGGTCACCCCAGTGATTTTGGAGGTATCCAGCCATTGATAAAGATAGAGAAGTGGTAGCTCAAAACGAGAGAATTCTGTTTTGTTTAACTTTTTTGCTTCCTGTTAAAAGGAGCAGTGACATAATAGTTTTACTGTGTATTTATTTGTGTAGGAGAAAATTATCTAAACTAAAGCAAATCCTCTTTGGAGCAGAACTTTGCAGTTGATCATCCTTGAAATGTGTCGACAACGTGAGAAGAGGCTCGTACTGTTCTGCAGACAATGTGGCAGACGTGTCTTGAATCCTTGGAGACTGAAAGGAGAGGTCACAGAGCTGCTACTCCTCACAGCTCCATGAAATCTGTTTCCTGTTAGTGTGAAACTTTGAGGATGAGCTGCAAGTAAGCAGAGGCATTCCTAGGTGGATGTTTTAATGACATGCCCCTGCAGAGAGGCAGTTTTTGGAGCCTTGCACTCGCTTGACTCTAAAAACCAAACCTGACTCACGGGAGTGGGTTCATACAAAGGCATTAGGCTTGTGTGCAGAGCAAATTTAGGCATTTTTATTTTTCAAAAATTAAACTCAATGAGTTCTGCCATTATTATAAACTTTGGTCCATGTGATAATATAATGAGGAGAGCCACACATACTTGGGCTTCTCAGTAGGAGGACAGAGACTTCCAGGGACCTTTCAGAGCTGGCTTGGTGCATCAAACACGGATGGGTTTTTAGTGGCAGCCATCCTTTTCTGAGGCTCTTCAGTCTGTGCTAAATTAGTTGCTTGCTGTCTTCTTCCCACATCAGAGAAACCACGGGCTGAGCTGGCACTGCTTGGTGCCCTTGTTCCTTGGCTGCCCAGGAGGGAAAGAGCCCAGGGCCTGAGCTCCTGTCCCAGAGCAGGGCCTGGGCTCCCTTCTGGGAGGTGGGCTCACAGCCTCCTGTGCACTCATTAATGCCATTTTGCCAGAAAATTCCATAGCATTGTCTTCATCATGTCTGGGTAGTGTTGGCCATATCACTGTTCTGGAGTGCCCAGACAGCATTTTACAGAATCATGGAATGGTTTGGGTTGGCAGGGACCTTAAAGCCCATTCAGTGCCACCCCTGCCATGGCAGGGACGCCTCCCACTGCCCCAGGGGGATCCAGCCCCATCCAACCTGGCCTTGGGCACTGCCAGGGATCCAGGGGCAGCCCCAGCTGCTCTGGGAATTCTGTTCCAGGCCCTGCCCACCCTCCCAGGGCAGAACTTGTTCTCAGTATCCCATCTAATTTGCTTTCATTGGTTTAAGTACAAGAACCAAGAATTCCTTTTGTCCCCAGGTGGGACTGAGCAGCCCAGAGGGCTCCGGTGCCCAGCCCTGCCCCTCTCCTGTGTGGTGGTACTTCAATGTCCTGCAACAGCAGCAGTGCCAAGCTACTGTGTGTAAATATTTGAGACATATAAATGGTAGAATTCACTGTTTCCTCAAGTCAATACAGTTTACACTGAGTGGACCATATTTGCAAACTATTAGCTTACACCAAGAAAGGGAGTGAACTGTGATTTCATTTGTATTTATTGCATCATATTTAGTAGAGTTGATAGTGATCTAGAGCTGTGTTTCGGGGTGTGGATTATGTTCTTTGCAGTCTGTGTTTTTGCACAAGGTAGTAAATCCAGAAGTCATCTCTGCCTGGATATACACTACATTTTTTCTAAGCAGTCAGAGACTAAAACTGCCATCTAACAAACAGCAGGAAAGAGGAAGACTTCTGTTTTTCAAGTTCAGCACTTTATGTTTGAAACCCATTTCTCTTAAGTTATTTAAAAATGTTTTTAAAAGCAAAATTTAATACACCTGCTCCTATTTACTGTACATTAAAATAAATGGATTCTCTGCTGGAAATTTCATCTTTTCCTCTAGTGCGCTCATAATTTGTACTTTTGGGGAGTGAAGCATTGTTTTCTTCTTCTGTGTAGTATCTTGTTTGTGGCCTTAGTGTTCTTGCTGCTCCTTTATCTGTGTGGGCTCTGCTGTAGCAGTTCCTGTGTGACCTGTGTGCTTTGGGGCTGCTCCAGGGGATGCCCCTGGGTGCCCGTGGAGTCTCACCGTGCTCCTGCTGCCCGTGCTGAGCTGCTGCAGGGTGGGGTTTTGTGGCACACTCTGTTCTCTTCCTGCACCTCTGCAGCAATTCCAGGTGTGTCACAGCCCTCTCTATCCCCTTCCCTCTGGACTTCTCCTCAGAGCTTCTCCTGTTCCTCTGTGCAAACGTTTGTGTAGCTCAGCTTGTGGGGCAATGGAAACCCAACATTGTCTGTGCAGGGTCTGCTGAGAGCTGGCTGAAGGGTGGTCAGGACCATCCCTGCTGCCACTGGGGCCATCCCTGCTGCCACTGGGATCATCCCTGCTCCCTCTGGGGCCATCCCTGCTCCCTCTGGGGCCATCCCTGCTGCCTCTGGGGCCATCCCTGCTGCCACTGGGGAATCCCTGCTGCCTCTGGGGCCATCCCTGCTGCCACTGGGGCCATCCCTGCTCCCTCTGGGGCCATCCCTGCTGCCACTGGGGAATCCCTGCTGTCACTGGGGCCATCCCTGCTGCCACTGGGGCCATCCCTGCTGCCTCTGGGGCCATCCCTGCTGCCTCTGGGGCCATCCCTGCTGCCACTGGGGCCATTCCTGCTGCCTCTGGGGCCATCCCTGCTGCCACTGGGGCCATTCCTGCTGCCTCTGGGGCCATCCCTGCTGCCTCTGGGGAATCCCTGCTGTCCCCTCGGGGTGAGCCCTGTGTCTGGGGCTGCACCAGGGCTGTTCTCCTGTTCTCCCCAGAGCTGTGCCAGCCCACCCGGGCCAGCCTCGGCCTCTGGGGCTGCCTGGGAAGCTGTGCTGGAGCTGAGCTGGGCTTGTCAGGGAGCCCCAGGGCAGGGGGGACTCCCTAAAGCTGCCCTGTGGGGTTTGTGTGGGAGGAAGCTGCAGCTCTGCTGCATCACCCGGCCCTGGTTTGTGCAAGCAGGGCTCTGCCCCGGGGATGTGCAGCTCAGTGTCCCCAGCCCACGCCCCACTTCAGCAGGGTGGGCTCTTTATTTATTATTAGTTATTTCATGAGGGTTAAACGCTATGATTTGCATGAAATCCTGTGGTTCACAGCTTTGCCAATATGGTCCATTACTACTGCCTACGACAACTTGTGTACTTACATGCCTTTGAGAACATTTTTAATTGTTAAAATTGTTGAAAAAAAATCAGTGTTAAGTTAATTTAATTTTTATGGGGAAATGGATTCTGGTGTCAAAATGGTATTTACTGTGATGCTGATGTTTTGTACCTGTCATCCAGCTAAACAACCTGTAAATACCCTGAGTTCAAGAGAAACATGAATGCCAATTATTTATTGTTCTGTGGAGTTACATGTCGCAGATGTGCAAGACCTTAAAAGGGAATGTTGTAAAACAAGGAAAAAATAAATTTTATGCAACTTCTTTACTTCACCCCTCTATGATGCACCTGGTTAGTCCTGGCATGATCAGTCCCAGATGTGTGGGAATTGTCAGGATACAGGGGAGTTGTACCCTGGGCTTTTAACCTGTGTGGGGGAAATTCATCTCCAAGAAGTGATCAGAGCTGCTTTGTTAAATTCCTCCTAGAGCCAACTTTGGTTTTAACAGGGGTGGTCAGTGCTGCTAGCAGCCAGAGCTGGGAATGAGGAGGGGATTTCATTGGAACACAGATCTGTCCTGCCCTGGGAAGAGCAGTGGTGCACAGCATCAGGAACAGCTATTTTGGGCATCTTCTCATCCCTTGGACATTTGACTCACTGAGTGGCTCGGCACGAGAGCAGTCCCAGGGTCAGGAGCAGGGGGGAGGCAGGATTTAACACTGAATATTCTCCACAGGGGAAATGTTAGTAGGGGTGGGTACAAGCCCAGTACAGCAATTTTCTACCAAAAATGTAATAGAGCCATAAACACTCTTAAAAAAAAAAATTAAGAGTGCAATTGGATAAAGTAAATTTCTAACTTGGGAGGCTGTTTTACTGAAAGCAGTGATAAACTATCCCTGGGATCATTGACCATCTATGGAAGTGTTTCTTTTAGATTCTATAGGACACAGATGCCCTTTTTAATGACTAACTTTTTTTTGGTATAAAGTAGTTAATGGAAATATTAAATAAACCATTTTTGTGAAGTTTGCACACATCAAATGAATGGTCTAGACTCCAGAAATCACAGGAACAGACTTTGCTCCCAAGTGTTACCAATTTCCCACTCTAAATGGGTTACATAAGGCCTGGCTAGTGGTTCCTTTAATTTATGGACGGTTTCTTTTTAATGGTGAAATGTGTAATTAAAAAAGCTAGAAATAGTTTTTCTAAACTCACTCTGGAAGGGAAGGAGAATTTCAGCAATTTTTTTTTTTCACCCAAGCATTGCATAATAGTAGAAATGTCAAAGATTTCCGTGGGGTTTCATTCCATTCTTCATGTGGCTGTGGTCGTGCAAGAAGTTTGAACACTGCAGGGGCTGGCAGATTTTTGGAAGATCACACATCCTGGGGTAAGTTTTTACCAAAGAATGCCAGTGGCCTTGTTCTCCAAACTGGGCTTGTATTAGACACTGGTGTGGCTCTGGTTTTGCTTTCTTCTGAGGAGAAAGAAGAGGTGCTGGCTGGAATTGGGTGTCTCACTCTGCCTCTGGGCCTGATGGAGCTGTGGAGGCTTCCCTGCACATGAAGCATTTGGGGAGAGGAAAACCTCTTGGAGCTGCTCTGTCCTCGCCTTCAGCCACTGCCTCTTCATCCCTGCGTTGCTGTGGCATTAAACAATTGGCTTACACCTTCACTAGAGGGAGGGAACAGCTCCTGCTCCCCTTTCCCAGGTAGGAGATGGGGCCAGGGAGAACCACTGGTCTGGGCTGGCCTCACAGGCAGAGCACAGGAAATAAAAAAATAATTTTTTTTTTTTTGGTGATAAGATTTTCTCAGCACCTTAAACATGGGAAAGTTCCTTCTTCCACAGAGTATTCAGATGTCTGTTTTTAAATGAGAAATGTAACTGCAGGCTCTAAAAACCTTCTGACTGGGAGTGTTGATAAGCCCCAATCCAAACCTTTCAGCAGATTGTCTTCTTCTGGAGCTGCAGACCCACATCACATCTGTGCTAAAGGTTAAACCTAAGTGTCTGTGGGAGCTGTGAGACTCCCGTGGGAGCAGCAGGGGAGGGAAAGCACCTCTGCAGCTGTGCAGGCAATCCAGGCAAACCTGGAGAGTGCCAGCACCGAGTGCTGCTGCTGCAGGTCCTGTTCAGAGCCCATTCTGCTGCTGCAGACCCTGTTCAGGGGCACTTTCAAGGCTTCCTTAGTCCATGAGTGTTTGATGGCCTTAAAACTCTCAGGGTGCTGTGGTGCATCTCCAAAATTTTGCTGCTGTAATTAGAGATGATGAGCCTCTTGCAGGATCTGCCTGTGAGAAGAATGTCCTTCCCTCTGCTGCTCTTCCTCCCTTCGTGGCCCAAGACCTGAGTGGGTTACAAAAAGGGCTTTAAAATCACTGCATGGCCACGTTAACACCTCCCTCTCTTGGCTTGCTGGAATTGTCCACGTAAGGCAGAATGTTGTCTGCTCTTCAGATTCTCTCAGAAAGGAGGAGTAACAAGAACAAGCTGTGCAAAAGAATTCAACACAGTAAAGATGGGAGTAATAGCCATTCTCATTTGTCCTTTTATGTGAAACAGATTTTATTTCAAATGTACACTCTGAGCAGCTTAACCATATCCAGAGAGCTGTTTACCAGGGTAAAAGCAGAGTTCCCACAGGGTGAACTGAGCATGGTGGAGGTGGGCGGGCTGCACTGAGGGTGGTGCTGAGCTCAGAGCACGTCTGGTGGCACTGGGACACAGGGATGGTGGCAGGCAGCAGACTGACTCCTGTGCTGCAGGGAGCTGTGCTGGAGGGGTCTGTGGCACTCCTGTGCCTGCCCTGGGCTGCCTCTGCTGCCTTTAGAGCCTCACCTCAGATTCCTTTCGTGCAGAGGCCGCCAACCTGTGACAAAAAGTGATGCAAATTGCTATTGACCAGGACTCCTATTAAAAAGAAGAACGAATCAGATTTCCTGTAATGGTCTCACTGAAGCATTTCCCTGCTCCAGCAGCAGCGGTGTCACTGCCATGGGGAGAAGCTGCACTCAAAAAAGCTTTGGGAAAGGCAAGGGAGGCAGAACTCCTCTGCCCCTTTGTATTCAGAGATTAGGGTTTGGAATAAAAAGGCATTTATTTATTACATTTATAAGGATAATATACATTTACAATAATATTTATTGCATTTATAAGGATCAGCATTCCCTCTGTCAGATTTTAATTTTTCCTAGAGACGCTCCAGAGGACAAATTCTGAGTGAAGTCTCTGTTTGCAGCACTGACCCCTGAGGAGAGGAGCTTCCCGAAGCAGACGGAACGTGAGCACGGTGTTGGTGTCCTGCTGGAGGGCCCGGGGCTGGTGGAATGAGCAGGTCACACTCACCACCCCTCACACAACCCTCGGGTTTTGTTCGAGCCCAGCTGAATTCTGGCTCATTACTGTAGCTTGGAGCAAATTCTCATGTGTTGTCCTTCAAAGAAAGGAACCTCCTGTGCTTCACAGGCGAGTGCCAGCCCCGCTGTGACCCCGAGACATCCCTGTGGTGTCCCCTGGGTTACACAGCCCCTGCTCATCCTGCCCTCAGCTCCTGCACCCCTCCAGCCCTGCAGAGTGCCACCAAGCCCCCGGAGCAGCAGAGCCTGCAGGCAGTGCCAGGTGCTGACACCCAGGAGAAGCTGGCACGCCTGGCTGAGCCCAGGCAGGCCTGACCCAGGGCAGAGCTCTGTGGAGGTGGCAGGTAAGGACTAATTACAGCCCCTGCACTCCATCACGGGCTGCCTTGTCAGCCTCACTTAGGCACCGAAGTGCCTACGGTCACGCTGGGGGCTCCCTGCCCCTCTCGTAACTGGATGCAGTTGGCTCCTAAAGAAACGTGGGGAGTAAATCTGAGGTGCTGAAAGAAATACTGCGGCAGAAACTACACTGTGGGGAAGGTTTTATATGTGTTGGGGTGAATTAATGAATGGGTTTGGGGTTTTTGGAAAGAAAAAAAAAAACACACAACAAACTTTGTGCACAAATACATAGTTTAAAATATATTCTCTTTCAAACGCCAGCTATTTTAACAACAGTGTAAATCAGATTTTACAGACCACATATTTCAAGTATGAAGTTCATTAAATGTGTGAAATTCTAGATTAGCTGCCGGGTGTGGCCAGAGCCCCAGTAATGAATTGTGAATTCTGTTCAGGATATAATATCAGATTCCCTTGCCCTGGTGCTGATATGAAAGGACTAAAGCCACCTTTTCAAAACAGTCATAACCTTTCCTTATTATCTTTATTTAGTTTAGCCATCATATGATATAATGAATGACTGCATCAGTATTTCCATCCTGAACCTAATGCACAGGTGTTTAACTTCATTAATTTGTGGGTTTATTATTATTAAACCAACTTATGTCACAATGTAACTGAAATTAATGCTATCAATTTTTATACACATTTTTGCCAGTGCCCTGATAGTGCATGGTTGGCTGTCTTTGGATTGAAGAATATCACTCTAAACTACAATTCCCTTGGAATTTGTGTGGAAAAAAAATCCATTAATTAATGATGCTGTTCTCATTCCATAAACCCTTCCATGAGCTGGGAGCAAGGTACCAAAGGGAACAGATCTGCCTTGTGCTGTTGTGTGCAGTGACATTCTGGGACAGGTCTCAGAGGTGTCCAGCTCCACTGCACAGAGCAGGCAGGGCAGAAATCCGGGTGCAGCTCCAGGGGTGGATCCAGCAGTGCCTCTGGACCTGCACGGCCTGGCCTTGTTGTTTCTTCCTCTCCCTTTCCCTCCTGCACTACCCGAAGGGAGGGAGGTTCACAAGACAGTTCTAATCCTGACAGAACCAATAACGGGAATTTCCCAGGTAGCTGGGCCTGAAAACCCAGGGCTAAGCAGAAGAACTGGCACCTCTCATCATGGCTGTTGGTTGCAGACCTCTTCCCAAAGCAGAATTTCCAATGGCAGATGAAAAGCAAGTTCTCATTTGGAGGAAATTCAAGCAGTTCTGGTTCCAAACCCGGAGAGCTCTGGGTGGGTGGGAGAGCTCTGGAGAGCTCCCGGTGGAGCTCAGGACAAGGTCAGACGCTCTGTAACCCAGCCAGGGGAGTGACCAGGTGGTTGACCCGAGTGCACGGTCAGGAAGGAGCCTGAAGCGCTGCCGGGCTGTGAGGATGCTCCAGGCTCGGGAAGGGGAGGGGAGGGAGCTGCCGCACCGCAGGAGCGGCTGCGGGGGCCGGGAGGACGCAGCGAGTGTGGGAATCCTGCTCGGCCCCGCTCCGCAGCGCGGCTCGGACGGGTGCAGCCTGCTCCGGAGCCTCGGGAGCCAGGGCACACGCGGGGAGAGCACTGTTTACTTTGGAAGGGCCAGCAGCTTTTGTCAAAAATACTTATTGTTGCTGTGAGACTGAAGTACCTTTTGCAAGTGGAAAACAGAAAACAGAAATGTCTCCATGAAGTCTCTAATGATAAAATCCAGGCAGCTGCCCCGATGGCCTGAGAGCACATCCTCAGGAAGCCTTGATGCCTTATCTCCTAAAGAGCATGAGAAATAATAATAATTTTTAAAAATAATGGGTTTTATTGCCAAAAGCCTGCGTGGAGCCGGGCAGGGAGGCTTATCCTCCGGCAGGGCGATGCTGTGGGCAGCTGCCAGGGGAAGTCAGGGACCACCCGGGACCCCCGGGACCCCCGGGACCGCGGCTCCGCAGAGCCCCCGAGCCCACCGGGCCGGCCGCCGGCTCTCCCCGGCCGCCTGCAGCTCTCCTCTCCGGGCACGGAGCTCCTCGCTCGGCCTCCTGGGCTGCGAGCCCGGCGGTGAGCACCGGCCGGGCTGTCCCGGGGACAAGTTCAGCTTCCAAATCCACCCCCCGAGCCAGGGAGCTGCTCGGGGTCGGGGCCAGCAGATGCATCTCTCCCTGTCCCCGAAGCCAGGCATCCGCTGGGCACATCCCAGAGGGTGCCGTGGGCATGGGGGGAGCTGGGTCGGGTTTTGGGGGGGTAGGGATGCAGTTCAGAATGTGCCCCTAAAAGGAAGAGGAAGTATTTTCCTAAAGAGGGAATAAATAGCTAAAAATATTAGCTATTAATAGCTCCCTACCTCCAAAAATAAAATCCCTTAGTGATACCAAAATAAGAAAGCAAAGGAAAGTCGGAGGTATTTGGCCTTCCTTTGAAAAAGGAGGCTAAAAATAACGATATATATATAAAAATCTCTCGTTTCTAGGGAAAGTCTCTGCCCCCGCATCCAGCTTGCACAGTTATATAAGACTTGAACTACATCCCCCTCTCCTCCGCGGCCGCTCACAACGCGCTGGAGCCGCGGCCAGATGGAGAAAGGTTCCGTCAGGAAAGTTTAACTCAGCGGGGAAGCTGCAGCCAGTGGAGGACACGATTCTCTCGCTGAACTCTCCAAAAGCCTTGGAAATCTTACAGTTGTGTCATATGCTGGTTTGGGGAATGCTAGTCCGGAGGCAGCCGCCAGCCCTCTTTCACTTCTTTATTTATTTATTTCTCTTTTTTTTTTTTTTCGCGTTGCACTGAGTTTAATTTGGGTAGCAGGATTCAGCAGTTTTAAGTTGGAAAAAACTTAGTGGAAGAAGATATTTTCGGCAAAGCCTGTCATGTGAACTAGCGGGAGCCGATCAAACCGAGCTATTAAAAGAAAGACATTGTATTTTTAAACGGTGCAGCCCAGGGCAGCCAACCTGCGTGCCCGGAGCCGCGGGCCGGGGCCGCTGCCCCGCGGCCGCTCCGCGGGGGCGGAGGCCGAGCTTTCCGTCGGGGTGGCCCATTCTCCGCTCGCTCCGGGATCCCCTTGGCCGGGTGCCCCCGCCTTGTGCCCCCCGCCTCGCTCGCCCCCCAGTTTGCCCCTTCCCGGCTCTGCTTCACCGCCCCCCTCGCCCAAGCCCCGTCCCCGCTGCCCTGTGCGCCCCCTCTGACAGGGGACTGGGGGCGCTGGGCAGAGCCGCAGCCAGAAGCTGGGGCGGCGGCGGTGGAAGCGGGGCTAATTACGGATTTCTCCCGACTAGTCATTAATTAAATTCGTTTTGCTCTCCACGCAAAGCAGCAGCTTCGGGAAACCTCGGTTTCTCCTAACTGTTCCCAAACGGGGATCCGGCGATTCCGACTGTGCTGCTGCCGGTGGTGGATGCGCTCAGAGCCGGCGGGGAGCTCGGGTGTGCCACCCGAGAGCTCAGGTGTGCCACCTTTTCTGGGGATGTGGGGAGCTCGGGTGTGCCACCTTTTCTGGGGATGCGGCGAGCTCGGGTGTGCCACCTTTTCCAGGGATGTGGAGAGCTCAGGTGTGCCACCCGTGCCGGGAATGTGGGAAGCTCAGAT
>QUSF01000058.1:2302418-2324322 GCA_003676055.1 Chloebia gouldiae
AGCTCTTTCTGCCCCGCACCCTGCACAGCGTGCCCCGGAGCTCCCTGGCAGCTCTTTCTGCCCCAGGAGCTCCCTGCCAGCTCTTTCTGCCCCGGGAGCTCCCTGCCAGCTCTTTCTGCCCCGCACCGTGCACAGCGTGCCCGGGAGCTCCCTGCCAGCTCTTTCTGCCCCGCACGGTGCACAGCGTGCCCCGGAGCTCCCTGCCAGCTCTTTCTGCCCCGCACCGTGCACAGCGTGCCCCGGAGCTCCCTGGCAGCAGAGCTCTGGGGCGTGCAGCCCTCGGAGCTGCTCTCCGCCCTGAGCCCGACCCTCCCGCAGCCCTGGCAGCGGGCCGGGCACAGCTGGCTCCAGCTTGGGGCAAACACCACCAGCTTCAGTTAAAATTGAGGAAAAAAGAGAGGTT
This sequence comes from Chloebia gouldiae, assembly GCA_003676055.1. Classification (NCBI taxonomy): domain Eukaryota; kingdom Metazoa; phylum Chordata; class Aves; order Passeriformes; family Passeridae; genus Chloebia; species Chloebia gouldiae. The sequence continues at coordinate 2,302,822 of QUSF01000058.1, forward strand.
TGCAGACTGTTCTGCTTTTCTGAGCTTATGCTGTGGTACTTAAAAGTGCAGCGACAAGTGTTGCCTGACTTTCTGAATGGTAATTCTGTCTGTTGATGGTACTGGGCAGGGATAGTTCCTGTAAAATGTAGATTTGTGTAAACCAGACAAAGCTGAAAGAGAGGACCCAGAGGGATGATTTGTTGGGATGTTGTTTCTAAGATACATTGGTTTTGATTCTGCACATTGCAGAGCTGGTGTTTCCCTGGGGCATCTCAGGGATGTTGTGCTCCTCTAAAGGAGACCTTTGAGGCCTGAATCGTGGTGTCATCAGTGAAATGGAGAGCTGTTGCTGAGTTTTATGCTCTCTGCCCTTGTTTAAGTGTACAGATGTGCACCAGCATCGAAGCTGACTGGGGATGGTTCATGCCATCAGATGGACAAAGCTGAATTTTCTTTCATGGCTTCATGTAGATCAAAATAAGCTACAATAAATCCACGATGGGGAGGGGTTCGTTAATGGTTTAATGAAAATACACTGAATGTCAGTGAAAGCTTCAGATGCTGGTGTGTTCACATCTTTACAGTAGACTGTGCTGCTGTGAAGCCTTAAGTGGGAAGTTCTACAGAATATAATCATACGTAGGTGGGGGGTAGAAAGTTTAATCTTCAAACCACATAAATGCAGAGCAGTGTGTGCTTGTTGTAGAAGTAACTTCTTTCTTGAGCCTGCTTTCTTCACTTTTGAATGACTGGAAACCATAATTAGTAGTAATTTTGTTCCAAAGATGGAAATCATTAGCATTGAAAAAAAAAAAAAAAGAGAGAGAGATCCCAAGCATATATAAGAGCATTGTAATCTGGAGAACATTCTCCCTGGCTTTGAAAAGGCAGCAGCTCCAGTCTGTAAGCAATCCAGGATACATCCACAAACTCTAATGTACAAAAGATGAAAGCATGTTTACATGAGAGCAGAAAATGGTCAAATTGTGAGCAAGGGCTTTGTCCACAGGCTGGTGGTAACTGGTGCTCATTGTTTGTGTGCAGTCCTGGCCTCATCTGAACTGCACTTGGGCACACAAGTCCTGTGCAGAGGAGGATTCAAAGTGGAACTGAAACCAAAGGAGTGGGTCCCAGCACTTCAGTCTGGTTCCTGCATTTGGAGCCCTCCCAGCCTGGTCTGCTCCACCCACTGCTCATGACAAATCCTAAAATAACAAATCTATAAGCATGTTCAAAGAGATTTTTTTTTAATTAAAAAAATATGGGAAAACGTACATTTTGGGCTCTAGGAATGGATTGGGGTGAACGTTTATTCCTGATAAACATTTTTTTTAAAAGGTTGGAATTTGGCAGTATCCATCCAAAGTTGTGTTTGAAAAGCAGGACCTATATCACAACTTGTTGTCATGGGGATGGCAGAAATATCCTTCCTGAAGGTGTCTGGCACTCAGTAGTGCTTGTGTTTGACTGGGCCAGCAGGAACTGGGGCTGCTATAAAAGCAACAGGGAAAAGAAGGGCCAACAGAAATCCTGCAGTCAATATTATTAATATTAGATGTTCCTCTTGAAGCCAGCCATTTCCAAAAGCAGCAGTGCTGTAGAGAGTGCTTTTTACCTTTACTTGCAGACTTTAATTAGCAATCTTCTCAGGGTTTGCAAACAAGAAACATCTGCTGAACTCGGGGGCCTGCCCAGGTGAACAGGATTTGGGGAGTGTGGGCAAGGCATTCACTGCTTTCAGGTGGAAGCTGTGATTTCATTTGGCCTTTGAGGGCATTTCTGTGTCCTTTAAGCAAAAAAAGTGTTAGCTGCATTCCCTGCAGAGTTCCTGTGCAGGTGTTGGTAGTAGTATCAGTGATAGCCCAAATTTAACTCGTTTCAAACATGCCAGGTGAGTTAATGAGCATTTCCAAATGAGCTCCTCCAAGCAGAGCTCCCAGAGGAGTAAGTTCTGATAACTGCTCTGTGTGTTCTTCCCTAACACCTGCTGTTGGCTGCTGTGAGAGACAAAATGCTGAACTGCAGACAGTTCTCTGCTCCAGCAGCTCCTTCAGGTTTGTGGGGCTCCCTGTGTGCTGATCTGCTGAGAGGTGAAGCTGCCACATCGTTTTTAGTGTTTGAGTTCAACCCTTCTGGGAGCTGCTGCTCTGAGGGGTGTTCTGCAAACCCAACCAAAAGCTGTGTTTAAAAAAGATTCCAGATGAAACCCTGCCCTGAGACAACAGGTAAGAATGCAGATTTGCTTTTGAGTATTTTCTCGAGGCTCAGCCCTTGCTGTAGCTCATTAGACTCTGAGACTGCCTCTGGTGATCTGAATCTACAAGGTCTGTTTGTGTGTGGTGTAGAGAGGGGAAGCAGGGAGCATCCATAAATATTAATATTCCTCCAAATGCTTGTTTGTGTGTAGACAGGCTCCCAGGGACATTGCCACGTCTTGTAGGTGTCAAGCCCTGAATAATTTGCCTCGTTCCTTTTTTTTTTTTCTTCTCCCAGATGCAAAGCTATTAAAAGGAAAAAAACTGAACGTGCATGCATTGGGTCCTGGGGCTGGCTCGGGAACACAGGAGGCAGTGTTCAGCCCTGCCATAAAGAAATAAATATGCACATCTAGCAGAGAATTCCAGATTTCACTCAGGAAACCAGCTCTCACTTGGAGCTTCCAAGCAGTTAGTGTAAATAGCAGACAACTCAGCTTTTGAAAAATGCAAAGTAGCTCTGGGCTGGCCCCTTCAAATGACAATAAGCAAGTTAATTAAAGAAAGAAAATAGACTCTTTTACTTATGCAAATAAGGGACTCCAGTTCAGTCTCGGGAGCTGCAGCCAGCGGATGTGAGGTCAAAACCCAACTCGTGCCCCTGGCCTGCACAGGGCTATCTTTAGCTTTTCCTAGAGGATGGTTTGGATAAACCCAGCATGGAATGCAGCTGCTGGGTGGGCCTCTGTTCCCTAATTTCACGCTGATTGTCACATTTGGCTGAGCGGCTGGCTTTGGAGGCGCTGCCTTGTTTTAAACCAGCGCAGGGTGGCCCTCCCCAAGCCGTGTGTGCTCACACTGCCGTGCCCTGGGCTTGGGGAGCCTCGGGAGCCTTTTCCTTTTCCTTTCTGCCGTTCAGAGAGGTGTGAAAAGGAGTTTGGTGCATCAAGGGTCAAGTCTTTGAAACTGAAATCCCTTGATCTCTTTCACCTGTGATTGAACTCTCGCTGGGTTCCGAAGGGTCACTCGAGGGTCTCCCCCTGGGGAGGCTGCCTGCACCTTCCTGGGCCTGGCCAGAGGGGCTGGCTTGGTGGTTATTGACAGTACAGGAGCATCCAGACCCCTGCTGGGTGAGGGAGGCACTCATGTGGGTGAAAGCTGTGGAGAAAAGGGGCAGTGAGAGCTGGCAGCTTGTAGGCAGTTTGGGTGGGATCCCAGAGGGCTTGGGCATCACACTGCTCTGGGAAGAGGAGCTGGGTGACACAGGGAAGGCTCTTTGCTGGCAGCAAAGCTGACTGAAGGCATGAGGCAGTGCCAGCGCTGCCTGGGTGTGAAACTCGCTTTCTTTTAACCCCCTGTCAAAGCAGAAGGATCCTCTGGGAGTGAATCAGCAGTGAAACCTCAGGCTGGGAAATGCTTGGGTGCAGGGAGGGGGGAAGTGCTGGAGCTGCCGGTGCTGAGGAGCTGTCTGTGATATCCATCAGAAGAGCAGTGGAGAGGACAGCCCTTTGCTGCAGTATTCCAGTCTGTGTTCTGGGATGCAATGTGCAGAAATGGATGAGCTCTGGAGGGTGGCACAGCCTTGGGAGCAAAGCTGCATCTCCGAGTCCCTTCAGCCCTTGGAAAACACCTTTGCTGGGCTGGCCATCCTGTACCTGCTCTCTTGTGAGGGCTCTCCCTGCCTGGTGAGCCCAGCTGGAGGGTGGCAGGGCTGTTCCCTGCCATCCCCAGCGCGGCAGAGTGCCAGCAGCGTGAGGTTTGCTGCCCTGAGCTCCTGCAGCCCTACCCAAGCTCTTCTTGGCAGCTCAGGGAGAAGCCTGAGTGGTGCTGGGGCCATCACCTGGAGCCATCGCTGCGTCCTGGCCTCTGTGCCCCGGCGGCGTCCGCAAGGGCAGAGAAGGCAGCCGGGCTGCTGGCCAGCAGCCTCTGGCCCTCGCAGAGGCAGGGGCTGCTCGGAGAGCAAACCGCTGCTGCTGCTCCTCTCCTGGGGCTCCCTCCGCCCTTTCCTCGGGCAGATCCTGACCTCGGCCGAGCTGGCCGGAGCGGAGCAGCCAGCCCCCTCCTGCTGGAGCAATAAGCAGAATTGCTGCTGATTTCCCGGGCAGAGCCGTTCACCCGCGGCAGCGGCGCTCGCCGCATCCCTCGGCGGTGAGCTCCGAGCCCGCCTTGCGGCATCCCCGCCGCTGCCGCGGGGAGCGGCCGGGCCGGGACAGGGATTTCATCGTGCCCGCAGCCCTGCGGGGCCGGCACAGCTCCCCAGAGCCCCGAGCCGACGAGTCGGGGCTCAGGCTGTCTCTGCCTGCGGGCACCGCAGGGTTTGTGTGCTGCCAGCTGCCATGCGGGGAGAGTAAACATTGCTGCTGCACAGGAGCTGTGGGTGTTTGCTGTGCTGGCAGGGGCAGGCTGGGGCTTGCTGCGTGTGTGTGAGCGTTGTTGTGCGCGCCCGGGACGTGGCTCCTCCGGCAGGGGCAATGCCAGCGTGAAAGTGCTCTTTGAGACACTCCTGGACTGTTTCAGGGATAAGCCGAGAAAATGCAGGCTGTCGAAGCCCGGGTTTTGATGGGCTGTGGGTGAGGGGTGTGTTCGTTATTCAGCAGACTTTTGAAATCACACGTGCACTTACCAATGCATTTTCTTTTCCCGCACCCCTCAGCAGGAGCCTCCCCCGCTGGCTGTGCCGCTGGCTGTGTTGGGTTTTGGTTCTGTACTGCTGTCTGTACCTGGCACAGCCAATGCGCTCTGCGGGCTGTGGTGGGGCGGGTGTGCTGCGCGGGGGGCTGAAAGGCTCACCTGTTCCTTCAGGTGAAGCTGTTCGGGTTCCTGCTCCCTGCACAGCTCCTGCCTGGAGCCTGGCAGCCAGCCTGGCTCTGCCTGGGGCTGGTTTTGCCCCCTGGCACCGGCTGGGATCGGGGTGCTCTCCGCACAGAGATGGTTTGCGATGGGTTCTGATGGGTTTGGCGGGGGGTGTGTCCCTCGGGTCACTGCGAGACGTGACGAGCTCTGCTCAAAGGGATCTCGGCGGCAATCTCGAGGCTTGATGTGTCAGACCTGAGTGATGGGGATGACACACGGCTCCAGGGTGCCAAGGCTCTGAGATCAACCGCGCTAAAAATACGTTTGGCTCAGCATTCAGTGACTCGTTGCTGCTTTCCTATCCCCAAAACAGCTGTGTGCTGCGATTAAAGGCCAGAGGGAACCTTAAGAAATGTGCAAGCTGGGCTGTCCCGTGCAGCTCCCCTCCTGCCCCAGCCGTTCTGTGTGCTGGTTTGTGTGCTCGGCTCGTGGGGTTTCCCGCTGAGCACAAAGGCTCAGCAGTTCCTAAAAATGAACAGAAGCCTGCTGAAAATAAGTCAAAATCTCTCTGCATGTAAAAGTTTCACCAGGAACTTCTGCTACTTTTGCAGAAAGCACAGTCAGCTCCTGGCTGGCTTTCTGTATGGTATTTTCTCATGGGAATTGCTGTTTCATGTCATGTAGTAGTAAGAGAAAATGCTGGAACAGTAATTTAAATATTAAAATATTTAAATAAAACCCTCTGCCTGTGGCATGCACTGATCTGTGCCCAAAGCTAGCAGATAGGGTGAATTAATCCCAAATTGTGGAGCTGTTTCAGGTATTTCCTGCTGGATACACTGAAATCTTTAAAAACACATAAAAATCCTGGTAATGTTTCGCATATTTTTGTGTGATAACAAATGTTCTTCAGCTCCCAAGCTGGGCCAGCTCCAGGAGCTCCTGTCCATGGGAATACCTGCCATGGCTCTGCTCTCTGGGATGCCACTGCCTTTGCACACCCTCAGGTACCTGCACCAGAGTGGAGCTGGGTTCTGCAGGGCTGGTTCCAGGGAATTCTGTGTTTCCTGGAAGCATCCCTGTGCTCTGCAGCCTGGACAGAGTTTGCAAAATGGGCATCTCTGAAAGCTGAAGATTTTTGGTACCAGCAGAGAGACAGTTCTATTGAACACTTACTTGTTATTTTGTATTTTATAATCCCTGTCTGAAAATGTTCCCTGGGCTGAAATTGGAATGTGATTGCCCTTAACCACAGGGCTGGATTATTTCTCCCCCTCTCTCTTCTCTAACAAATATTTGTGAATGTGTTTTCTGACTCACATGAACCCTGTCACCAAACTTGCTGTCATGACACAGAGCCAAACAAATCATCACACAGAACTGACTTTTCAGTTTAAGAGTTTGAGCTCAGCTTTGGTTCACGAAGCCTTTCCTGGCTGGGTTTGGCTGTGTAAGGAAGGTGTTTCTCCCTTCTCCAAAAGCTGCTCCTCAACATTTGATTTTCTGTAGACCTGGTTGGAAGCGATTTTGTGATGTTGGCAAAATGTGACCAAAGTCACAGCACCTGAGGTGTCCCTTGGCTGTCCTTGGCAGGAGGGCAGCCCTGCTGTGGACAGAGGGGCTGACACGCTGCTGACCTGCCCAGGGGATCCCTCGGGTGAGGCTCAGGCAGCAGGAGCCCGGCTGGAGGTGTCTGCAGTGCTTCAGTCCATGCTGCACCTGCCCTGGGCACTTGAGCTTCCCTGGCTCTTAATCCAGTACTTCTCACGGGCATTAACTGCAGTGAAAAAGAATTAAATACTAAGCGAATATCAGATCACAACCAGTTTATAAATATGCATTTTTTTAATCCGTGATTGCTCAGCTTCTGTAACAATATTTACAGTCTTAAAGAGACCCTTCTTTTTCCAGAAGAACCGACTCCACATAAAACCAGCAGCCCACCCTCTGGAGTTACATACGCTCATGATGTCTTGGACTGTGGCCTCAAGCCATGCCCCCTGCCTTTTGCTAGCCTTTCTGCAGACCCCATGGGCAGATATGGACAGCCAGATAGCATAGGGCCAACACCTACACACCCTGCCAACGCCGCAGGGGCCTCTGCTCCGAGCCCTAGGATTGAAATAACTCCATATCACGAACTGATTCACTCGGGGGGTCCCTTCCGCAGCAGAGACACAGATGTTCTGTTGGCAGAACATCAGCCAAACTCAGCCACCACTAGCCCGAGGGTTACCCTGCCCGTCCCTGGCTTTGAGGGCTACAGAGAACCACTGTGTCTGAGCCCAGCTAGTAGCGGCTCCTCTGCAAGTTTCATTTCAGAGACAAATGTATCTCCTTGCACGTCACCATGTGTTTCACCAAATAATGGGCCTAGTGATGACCTTTGTCCACAGTTTCAAAACATCCATACTCATTATTCTCCTAGAACCTCTCCAATAATGTCACCACGAACAAGCATCACGGAGGAAGCCTGCTTGGGACGCCACTCACCATCCCCCTGTCCCAACTCAAGGTCTTCGTCGCCAGGTGCAAAGCGGAGGTACTCTTGCACCGGGCTCTACAGCACTCAGCTGCCCTCCAGCTCTCCTCGGCACTCACGGACCCCCTCTCCACAGCCCTCTCCCCGCGGCCCCCTGAGAGAAGACAGCTCTGCAGTCACGTACACGCAGCTGGCCAGCGCTCCCCTTTCCATGGATGCTATGAGCAGCCTTCCCTCGGATCCTTCCTGCGGCGTCCCCACGAAAATCTGGAAAACCAGCCCCGATCCTTCATCCATGTCTTCCCACAAAAACAGCATTCCGTGTCACGTCTTTCAGACCGTTGACTTCCACGGGCCTTGCGAGCAGGAGGACAGGAGGAACTCGGCTCCAGAATCCATTCTGCTGGTTCCTCCGTCCTGGACAAAGCAGCTGGTGCCTGCAATACCAATCTGCAGGTATGTAACGTTTCCTGTGGGTGTGTTTTCCATGTTTTGTCATGGTTTGGTGATCCCTAGGGAGGGTTTTCTTGGGCAGGTCCTGCTGCACACCAGAGCTGAGCGCTCAGGGACAGCACTGGTTAAGGGGAGCCTAATGGTCCATCGGGATTCTGAGATGAAAAAGTCAGGGCTGTGAAAAAACATCACCAAAGATGTTCATTGATAGCACAGTGCACTACGAATTTCCAAATGATTTGTCTAAATAGCAGATTGCAGAGAGCTGAACACTCTGGTGCCATCCTGCTGCTCTTAAGATGGTGGCACTGCTTTTGTGAAGTCACAAATTTCTATCAAGGAAATGCTTTAAATAATCCTGATTCAAAACAGAGCTCCAGGTCAGACTGAACATGCGGCCAGCTCCAGTGACTTAGTGTTGGCTGTTAATTTGCCAGTTGTCCCTTAGCCCAAATCTCAGCCCTCTGTTGTCTGTCTCTGTGGCAAGTGCCAGCAGCGAGGGTGCCAAGTGTGTGACTGTGCTGCCAGTCTCTGCTGGCACCCTGTCAGTGCCATCCCGCTGGCCACTGAGGCTGTCCCCACACCGATGTCCCAGGGTGTTCCTGACCTGCTAAACACAAACTGTGAGTGGAAGGGCCCAGGCTGTGGCTGCCCTTGCCTTGTCAGACTGGTCCTGGCAGCAGTCTGGGCTCACAGAGTGGTTTAAAATCCAGTGCAGGCTTTAGTTGTACATTGCAGTGCATTCATTTCATAAACCCTTATGTGTTTTCATAATAGGGAAACTAGTACCAGGTAAGAATATTCAGCACTTTATTGATGTGCATTTTAAACTTTGTGGAAATCATAACAATTGTTAAATTGCACAACTGGTAGGTAATGGCAAAAGGAGTTAATATTTCACAATACATATTCTGTCATCCAAGCTGGAGACACACAGCAAAAGGTAGATAAAAAAAGGGGGATCTTTGGAAAAACAGAAGCTAGGTAAAAGAGGGGGATCTTTGAAAAAACAGAAGCTAGGTAAAAGAGGGGGATCTTTGAAAAAACAGAAGCTAGGTAAAAGAGGGGGATCTTTGGAAAAACAGAAGCTAGGTAAAAGAGGGGGATCTTTGGAAAAATGTAACTGCTGCAGATATTTCTGTTTAAGGAACAGATATATCTTACTCTCTTCTGCAAGGAGATGGGCCCACAGAAATTGTCTTCTCAGCAGAGCTCGCAGTGAGATGTGAGCAGCTCAGCAGCATCTCGTGGGAATTCACAGCAGACACCCGAGTGGCTCAGTGGGGCGCTGGGGGGAAGGAGGGCTCGGGCTTTGAGAAATCGGGTTCTCAGGGGTTTCCCTGGTGGTGTGTGTCTCTCTCTGTGTCCCAGCTTGCCCGTGCAGTCCCTGCCTCCCCTGGAGTGGCCCCTGTCCAGCCAGTCGGGCTCCTACGAGCTGCGCATCGAGGTGCAGCCCAAGCCGCACCACCGCGCGCACTACGAGACCGAGGGCAGCCGCGGCGCCGTCAAGGCTCCCACCGGGGGCCACCCCGTGGTCCAGGTAAGGCTCTGGGCACCTCCTGGAGCAAAACGGGGGCAAGTTCATCTCTGAGAAGCTCCTCGCTGGGGGCTGTCCCTGTAGGAGGAACTTTTGGATGCGCTTGAAGGGACTGAGCTGAGCCGTGGCGAAGTCCAGCGCTTCGGGAAGGTTGGTTTGGATTGGTTTGTGAAAGCTCAGAAATGTTGGGCAGTGTGCTGGCTGCCTTTTCTGGGCTGTGTAAACCTCGTGTGATCCCCTGTCACGACTGTCATAAGGTGCCTGGGAAGTCACTGCTGAAACAAGTGAGCAAAATTCAGGCTGCCAGTGGTGGAGAGAACGAATTTGTCCCTTTGCTGACCCGAGGGGTGAATGAGCTGAGCCCTTCTTCTGTTTAGAGTGTGAACAGCCTTTCCTTCACCTTTCAAAGGGTGCTATGAAATACTGGCTGAGTGGCTGCAGTGTAGCCAAGCGGGGGCACATCAGTCATTTCCCTCATTTCCCCTGTTTTCAGCCCACGTTTCCTGAAGGAAGCCAAAGCCAGGCTGGGGTCGGGGCTGTGCTGTGTCAGTGGGAGAGTGCTGCAATGATGTGTGCAAGCTGAACAGCCACAGCTCCAGCCTCCACTAAACAAAGCTGGCTGCGTCCCGCAGATGTTCCTGACACACTCGGGGCTTGCAGGAACCAGGAAAACATTAACATTTATGTGTAATTTCAAGCATGTGATCAATACCACTAATTTCACTGGGTTGGTTTGTGCTTAACTTCAAACATATGTTCAGTATTCCCCTGCAGGCTCACCCCCTTTTAAAATCAAGCCATAAATTGTTAAATCAATGAATTTGTTTGCTTTGATGGGGCTGGACTTGCATGTATGGCCTGGGTATTTGAGTAAAGGGTGCAGGGTAATAATAAACAGCAGTCCCATTTTCTACCTCAGTAATGCAGGCTTTTTGGGTTGGGTCTGACAAGCCTGTAGCCTCCTGTGGTGTGTTTGAAGCTGCCTAGAAGCAGGAATGATACCAATCAGCACTTGCTCTTTTCTCAGTTTACTCACAACTACAGTATCACTTACCCTCCCAAGGTATTCCTATCAACAGGGTCCCTATTGCAATGAAGGAGTTTCTTGTGACATGGGGAAATAGGATTTGTTTCCTTCCTGCAATCAATATCAATCAAAGAGGCATTTATATTTTCTGTTGAAGACAGGAACCAGTATTGCTAGTTTTATCATAATTTGCCATCAAGCTTCAGGATCTAAAACTATAAATTCAAATGTCCACGTTAGTTCCCCGAGCAGATGTGCCTCTGCACAGCTGTGCCTGCATCTGGGGAAAATATGGACAGTTTCTTTCTGAAGGTTTATTGTAAAGCTGGAAGTATTTGTTGGATTTGTGTTCACTTGAACATAACCAGGTTCATATGGATGCCAAGTAGTGAGATAGTTGCACCTGTATGGTTTATGACATCTCAGACTGGGGGATGCTAGTAAAATCCAAAGTTTTCATGTCAGAAGTTATTTGGCTTCAAGGGATTTTTTTTCCTTCTCTTTCTTTCCCCTCTGTGAAGTTGAACTTTTTTGTTCTTGTTAGATGTAAACAGAGTATTTTTCTAAAATACAATCTCTCTTGAAACAAATCAGATATAAAAAAAAACCCCTTCCATTTACCCTCCACGTGAATAATTACTCAGCTGAACCTGCTGGCAGAAGAGATCCTGGCTGGTTTTTGCAGCACAGTGTTGGTCTGCAATATTTATTTTTTGGAAAATGCATTTTGCATGCAGATTTCTTCTTTTGGGCTCTCTGAAGCTACAGACCAGCAGATCTCATATCCTCCAAGCCTTATCTTGTGGTTCATCTTTCTGATGCTGCTTCCTCTTCACGTGTCACGCCTCGAGTCTGTGCTCAAGGCTCTGCACCAGCCTTGCACTCCAAGCATGGCAGGAGGAGGCTCTGGTGGCCAAAGCCTCTGGGAAGCTGGGCAGGTGGAGTGGGACATTGGCTGTGCCAGGAGGAGGGGGAGAAGCCGTGCATGCCATGGAACGTTCCCATGTCTGATTTCAGGGCCGTGGAGAAGCACGGGCTCCCAGCTCAGGTGTTTGGGTCACTCCTGGGAGGAACCTACAGCTCGTGTTAACAGTAGAGCAGCCCAGGGTTTAGGGATGTGAGTGTCCCCTGGATGTCAAGGTGCTGAGAATAGCCAGGAGATGCTCTGTAGCCAGGACAAAGCTGAGGTTTCCATGCTCCTTCCATTCTGCAGGTTCCCCTGGTCACTGAGACCACAGAGGAGGGGGAGGTGGCTTTGGTTCCCAGCTCTTTTATCCCAAAACTGCTTATTTGTACCCAGCTGCTCCAGCCAAGGCTGTGCAAGAGCCTGGCCAGCAGGAAAGGCAGTGGCTGCTCCTGTGCAAAGAGCTTGTGGATGTGCGTGGGAGAGAGGTGGCAGAGCAGCCCCAGCCCTGGAGTGTAATGGCAGAGGTCACATCCCCAGCTGTTTACCCTGGTGAACACCCCAACACAGAGCAGGGCTGCAGAACCCCAGGGCTCAGGTGAGGGCAGGGGCAGGCACAGGGACCCCCAGCCCCTCCAGCCCCGTGTGCCACGCTTCTCCTCTCCAGAGCAAGAAAGCTGTGCAGAGAGGGGCTCCTGTTCAGCACAGCCAGCCCAACATTCCCCTGGGCTTTAACTTTTAAAATTGTGGTGACTTTCACTGCCTCTTTTTATTTTTCTTATTAAAAAGAAGCTGGAATGGGAGAGTTGTTAGTGGAGCTCACAGGAGCTGCTTTACAATAACAAATGTATGTTCCACTTTCCTTTTATATTTGAATTTTGCCGTCTGTGTTTTCTTGTGGTTTCGCAGTCAAAGGAGACATTGTTTCTTAGCCCGGGCTTCCCATGGGGCGCTGACTTTTAACTGTATGTGACTTCCAACATTCAGCTAATTCATTGGTGTGTCAGTGAAACCAGAGCCTTTGATGGAAACTCAAAACCAAATCACAGCTCACGGGGCGATTCGCACCCTCACACTGCAGCCCTGCTGAAACCCCCACAGCCCTCCCGGGGCTTTGCTGCCGAGGGCACATCCCAGCAGCTGAGTTTGTCCTTTTCCCCACCTTCCCCAGGCCCTGTGTGGGGAAGGGCGAGGCCAGGCTGTGCTGGAGCAGCATCTTTGTGCCACGTTTGTGCCCATCACTTGCCTGGTCTGGAGCTGGGTTTGGCTCCTGCAGGCGTTTTGGTGAGATGAAGCACCTGCACCCTTCACACCTGATTTACCTGCACGACTACAGGGCTTGTTTGCACAATGGGATCGTGGCAGGGGCCTCGAGCTTTGGGCTCTGGCCGTGGATTGATTTACCTCTGCTCCACGTGCTGCTGCAGGGATTGATGTGCAGTGGCCAAACCAGGGATTTTGGCTGCGTCTGGGAAATTCCATTCAGAACCAATATGCATCAAATGTAAGGGTAGGGCAGCAGCCCCCTTGCTGTGCTGCAAGCAGGGCTGTAATTCTGAGCGGAGGGGAATGAAAAGCTCTCACTGAAACTGTCGAGCCTAATTAAGCATGCATTTCTTTTGATGGCGAGGAGTCTTGGCAGAGGTGAGGGGAAGCAGCGTGTACCAGCTGGTTTGAGGGGCATGCCCGTGCTGTGCAGGTTTTGTGGCTCACAAATACTCCTGGAAGAGGCAGATGCAAGGTTTAGTTATTATTTCCTGTAGGTTCTCGCTGCAGGACTGTGTAAAGCAAGACTGGAATTTCAGATGTGGGCACTTCCAGCACGGAGCTCCCCCGTTCAGAGCCTGCTGGAGTATCTGCAGGAGTTCACACAGGGTGGGCAGTGTCCTGTAAACTCACACCAGAGCTCTCTGCTCAGGGGCTTCCCTGCCCAGCTGAGCCTCCAGTTCCCCTTGCTCTCTCAAGTCTGATGCAGCTGGAAGTGCCCGAGCCAGCTCAGGGCTCCCAGCCAGGTCTGGGCAGTGTCCTGCTCACCAGGCTCAGGCTGTCTGGGGGGACAGGACTCCTCCTGCCTGCTGCTGCTGCTCAGGGAAAATTATCTGGGGTCTCTCTTTCCTTCTGAAACCACTGCTGAACCCTGCTGCTTCCAGCAGACCCCAGTTGTTCTCTCTAACCATGCCTCATGTTGTGGGTTTCAGCATGAAGGAAACTGAGGAGGAGAGAGGTTCCTGAGACTTGCTATTTTTTCTTTTTTCTCTTTTCCTTTTTTTTTTTTTTCCCCACAAAATTGCTTTTTGGCCAAGATACTCTCAAGATCTGGCTGACACTCAGTCCATTGCCCAGAGCCAAGGCCATGGTGGGTCCCTGGGCCCCAAATCCACCTTGCAGGAGGCCCTGGCAGAGGGCTCAGCTCCGGGGATTTGGTTCAGTGCAGTCAAATCGATCATTTTGGACTGGGATTCATCTCCAGGATGCTCTTGGTGCTGCCATGTCCTGCCCCTTGTCACCATGGCTGCTGTCAGGCTTTGTGCCACACCGGGGTGGCACAGGGGGATGCTCCTGGGGAAGGGTGAGCTGAGAGTGGCAAAGAAGGTGAGGTTTTAGAAAAGCCCTGCTTGGCCACCCTCTGCTCTGCTCCAGCTGGGCTGGGGCTGGTTCCACAAAGCCTCTGACAGCTGGCAAGGGCCCAGCTTTGCTAACTGCTGCCAGTGCTGAGGGACTCTGCCAGTGTGATTCTGTCAAAATCATCACATTTTCACCCTCTGGTTTCCTCGTGGCACAGCGATTCTGTCGTGCTGGGGAGGTTTAGCTCTTTTGTCATGAGTGTGCATGGAAGAGCTTTAATGACACTGTTGGTTTTCTTAGCCTGCTGTGAAAATGAGATCTCCAAATCCTGCTCCCTGTACATGGACAGATGCTCTGTGCCTCTTCTTTTAAACTGTCATCTGAGATAGTCAAAGCATCCTGAAAGCAGGAGCAGCTCTTCACAGGGGCAGGGAAACTGGAGCCCAGAGAGGAAACAACGTGCTTACACTGCGGTGTGAGGTCAGCCAGGAGCAAACCCTCCTGACTGCTTTCTCCCAAGAGCTGCTGTCTCTGTCTCTGTCCCAGACCTGTATTAACTCCATCTGAAAGCAGAAATCCCAGTCAGGCACTGGGAGTTTGGTTGTCATTTACTGTAGGGAGCAGCAGAGCAAGTGAGATTTAGCCCTTGGAATTTTGTCTAAACTTTGTCACCAAAATAAGAAACACTTAAAACAGAGTATCAAAAAAAAATCATAATTTAGCAGAATCAGATGTTCAAAGGGTTGTCTACAGAGCCTTTTTAGACAGCTTTGGTAGGGAGCAAAAGGAACTAAGCAAAGATTTCCTTCTGGTTTGCGTTCTTTTGCAGTGTCCCAAGTACATTAAATTGAACAAAACCATGTGAGAAGATTCAGCTTTGTTGCTCAATGTCAGCTCTAACTGAGGCAGGCAGAGGAGCTGCTACATGATACAGTGGCTGGACGAGACCTTTGTTGAATCCCTGACAGTTATTGATATGCCACTCTCCCTGAGACAATGCAGTGACATTTTCCATCTCACTATGAGTCTTGTTGAGCAAAGACCTCCCGACAAAAATCCCTGCCATCATTGTGGTCAGCGGGGATTAACGATGGGGATTAACGATCCAAATCCAAGGCTGGAGCTGCTTGCAGCAGGAAGAGGGGACAGAAACGGGGCTGTTGGCCCAGAACAGCTTCTCAGAGGGTCTGGGAGGCTCAGAGAGTGTGTTGGAGCTGGAGCAGGGCTGTAGCAAAGCTGTAGCACCGAGCAAAGCCCGTGTCACCCTGAGCCCTGGCCAGCTCAGTGCTTTTGAGCAGATAAAGCCCCAGCCTGGAGAATCCTGTCCCCACATTTATTCTTTCCTCCTGGCCACAGCTTGCGTTGTCTGGACAGGAAGGAGCTTTAAAGATGCAGCTTTGTCCATCCCAGGGAGAAAGAACCAAAATGCCTGACAGGCAGAGCTCTGTTAGGGTGAATGGGGAATAAATTAGTCCCTTGTACTCTCTAGAGCAGTCGGTCTCACAGACTCTTTCTGGGGCTCTTCAAACACCCCAGCACAAGTTGCAGACGCTGCTGCTCTCACCGTGCAAAGCCCAGCTGTGCATGGAGGATTTTGATGTGCAACAGCTAAATTAGAAATCCCCATGAAAATTCGGCTCTGCAGCCCAGCAGTGAAAAGGCAAAGCTTGCAATACTGCTGGGAACTGAGGTGCTGAGTGGTGTCTGAAGTGCCAGTTTGGGGTGCTTGGAGGACAGGGTCAGCATTCCCTGTCAGCATTCCCTACAGCAGGGCATGGGCACCACGGGTTTCTCACTGGGCTTTGGCTGCTCATCCCTTGAAGGACCTGGGAAATCATCTTATTTCCTATGAATCTCTCTTTTTTCCTGCTAATAATGTAATTCTACAGAAATTATAACAATATTTAAATTCAAGAAAGCATATCCCAGACTGAAAGATCTAAATTTCAAAATTGCACTGGTTTCCACCCTGTATAGATATGTTGTATCTACAGGTGATCACTTACAGAATCTTTAAGGAATTTGCCTTGCTTCCTGACTCTGCTGGCAATTTATCCCTTGATTTTAGTACAGTTAAGCAGAGTTGCAGCCTTCACCTGTGCAGAGATCTGCTCTTTGTGCAGCACAGCAAAGGTGAGCCTGTGTTTCACATCCCCCCAGGCAGGGGCACTGCCAGCTGGTTGGGTCATCTCAGCACTGGGTAGGGGATGGTTTAGAAGGGCATTAACACCTCTGGCTGTGAGTGCTGTGATTTGGAGCTGGGGCTGCTGAGTTTTGGGACAGAGCAGGAGAAGAGGAGTGGTTCACGTGCCTGGTCTGATGGCTGCAGTGTCAGGGCCATCACGGGCTGGAGCTGGGTGCATAAATGCACAAACTCAGCAGCTAAAGGCACATCTGCTCATTTTTGCATGCAGAATTACACAGGTGCCTTCTGCAAATGGCACTCAAATCCCCCCCTTTCCCAAATTTGACTGGTATTGGTCCATGGATGGGGTGCAGAATGAATTTGATTTCTGCAGAGGTGAGATGATGCTTTTGATCGTGCCACACATTTCCATTTTGTTTAGAAACCCAATCATAGCAGCAAACCAAACAAGAAAAGTCTCCTTGTTTTTGGAATGATGTTATTTGTTTATCTGCCAAAGTGCTTTGCATTTCCTCAGGTCACAGACCAGCCCATGTCTGGCTGTGTTAATATTGTAAGAGTCGGGTAAAAGCAAAGTTTAAGAAAAATCTTTCAACTGAAAGAAATAGGATCTTAAAGTCCCAAAATAGAGTCTGGAAAGGTACACATCATGTCTGGCTTCTCTTTCCCCTTGTGGCAAATGTGACTCAAAGGAGTTGGGTTTTTTCCAGCTCGATCTGTATACAGTTTGGGGGAGTTTTATTGTGAATAGGTCACCTTATAATACACAAAAATATTTCCTCCCAGAGTTCTATATTCATAAATCTTTCTTGATCCTCACTCTCTTGAAACTGAAATCCAGATGATTTTGTTTTCTCCATGGAAAGAAGAGTGAGAGAGAGTGAAAGCACACCTTGGTGTGGGGCTGGTGCTCCCCTGGAAGGGCTTGGAGGGAGCAGCTCTGATGAGCAGAACACAGATTTTGGATTTTAGATCTCTGAAACACAGAGATTTTAGAGCAGCTTGGTGGTTGCTAAGGGAAGAAAAAATGAATTTCAGAGTTAGTGTTTTAAAAAGCATTTTAAAACTTCACTTCTCACAGTTTGTTTAAGGGTCAAATCTATTCTCCTTTGCTTCTCCAAAGAAAAGGTTGGCGCTGTGGTTAAATATCAAAGCAGCTGCCTGGGATAGTGGAGGGGTTTACTGACAGTGACAATCTTCAGCAGTTCAGTTTTAAGAAGAGACATCTCTGAAGCACAGATTTGATGTATTCATTCCTTCATTCTTGCTCAGAGTGATTTTTCTCTACACAAAAGCAGCACAAATCCCCTGTCCCTGCCGAGCAGGGTGAGCATCACTGTTCCCTGGTGAAGAGAGAGCTGGTGTGACATGACCAAAGCTCTGTGAAGTAGGTGGTGAAGATGAGTGTAAAACTCTGATTTTAGAGCTCCTGGTGTGTTCACAGCAAGTGAAAGGTAGATGGAAATGGTTATGGTAAATGATCACCTATATTAGCCCTGAAAATGCAATTAGCTCAAGGATAATCCCTTTTAAATGGGGACACTTGGCTTTTTTTCATATATTTTTTTCTCTTTGTATTTGAATTTTATAATGCTATTCTGAATTTACAGTTACCTCATCCTACAGCATTGCCATAATACCATAAATTATAAAAAAAAGTAATTTTCTTCCACTGGCCAAACAACTGATTTAAAATCTGGTTCTGTGGAGGATCAGGAGGCCTTTTACTCTGTGTTTTATGCCCCTGGGCCAGCAGATAATGCAGACAGTGCCATATGAGCAGGGAATCAGTTCCTCTCTTCTTTAAGTCTGTATGCATTTATACAACACACACCCACAGACATGCACATTATTGGACAATCATGAGCACTTTTGGCTTCGAAACTCATTCTGTATATGAGCAAACACCACTTAAAATTACTTTTAAAGGTGACCAGTATTGAACCCCGTGTACGTAGCCAGTTCTGTTACAGCTGCTACTGACTGTGCTCACTGGGGGCAGATTTTCTTTTGTAATTTATTATCTGTTTTCCTCCCTTTCAGTCTCCCACCCATAACTCTGGGATTTTGTTCTGCCAGGACAGAGGGGAGAGCACAAGCTGCTTTGCTGTCCCTGTAATAACCCCTCCTGTCCAAAGGATGCTCGTTGTTGTAGCTGGATCCACCAAGAATTACTCTGTCAGGCATGACAATAAACACACTCAGGGCTCAGAAACTGCTCCCTTGTGAACACAGGACGGGTTTTGGTGGTAAAGGGGCTTTGCACTGAAGGCAGGAAATGCTGGATTTTGGAAGTCCCATGCTTAGGGTGAGTTTCCACGTGGCTCCCAGTGGATCTGGGCTGTGGATCAGCAGGGGCTGATTGCTCCATCAGCGCCTGTTCCCAGCAGATCTGTCATTTTGGCCTCTGGTGCCTTTCATCTCCCATCTGCTTTACCCATTTCTAAATGTGCCTAGGGCTGCCGCTGTGTTTATCACATTCCTCCACGCCAGCCCTGGCAGTGCTGCCCCTGCCCTGGCTCCCGGAGCCAGCTGAAGTTTGCACAGAGCCTCCTGCCCCGTTCCCCTCCTCCCCATCTGCGGGACACCGGTGCCAGCGCGGGATGGGAGCGGCTGGGCTGGGCTCTGCAGTCTGCTCTTGCTCGGTGCCCTCAATGGAGCTATTCACGGAGCTGCTCCTGCCAGGGGAGGCTGGAGGGGTCTCGGGGGCACAGCCCTGCCTGTGCTGCCTGAGGAGCGACAGCTCTGGACAGCGAGTGCTGCTTACATTTGCCGTGCTGGAGGAAGGCTGCCAGCACTGCAGTGATGCTGCATGTGGTCCCATTCCAGGGGGGGATTAATCCTTCTGTGCAAGGATACCTCCTGCTGACTGCTGAAAAGAAAAAAGAGGAAAAAAACCCTGCTTTGGCCACGAATACCATTAGCTTAATCTTAATTTTCTCTGATCTTCCAGTACTATTTGCTTTGTATGGCTTCATCAAGGTTTTGTATGTGGACAGAGTAATTGAAAACAAATTTAGCATGTCTCAGACCATGAGGTTCCCTTTCAGCTCAATCCCTGGCTATGTGGTAGATAAATGTCTGGTTCTCATTTTTGGTTATGTGAGAAATTTAGAATGGTTTGATTTGTAATTTTGAACGTTAATAAAGGAGGAGAAATTTCCTTGTCTCCTGCTCTATGGAGGCATTCTGGTTCCCCTGCAGCAAAAAAAAAAAAACCAAAAAGAAACCCAAAAAAAACCAAAAGAGAAGGATCTGTGTCCTTGAGGCCTAGAAACCCCAGGCTCTAAGGTCAGCTAAGACATCCTTGTGCTGTTGAGTCCCAGACCCAAAATGCCATCTCTGCCTGTACAGGTGGTGCTTTAATATAGCGCAAGAAGAATGGTTTTAGGTGAACCAACACCTGGGGGAAGGGTGAGCTTCAAAGAGCAGCGAATCAAAGCCAGATACCCCCATTTATCTGTGCATGTCTGCAAACCTCCTGGGTTTCCTGAAGGCACTGCAGGCCCGGTGTGTGGCAGCAGATTTTTTGTCTCGCCAGCTGCACGGGTACATGGAGAACAAACCCCTGGGGCTGCAGATCTTCATCGGCACGGCGGACGAGCGCATCCTCAAGCCCCACGCCTTCTACCAGGTCCATCGCATCACGGGCAAAACCGTCACCACCACCAGCTACGAGAAGATCATTGGCAACACCAAAGTGCTGGAGATCCCCCTGGAGCCCAAAAACAACATGAAGGCAACGTAAGTAGATTATTTTTTGTTAGTAACGCTGAGGTGGATTTAGTTGGCACTGAAGTTCTTGCTCTTTGGAAAGGAGTCACTTAAAGGATAGTGATGCTCTGGAGGGACTCCCCTTTCCAGCACGTTGGGGTGCTTTATGGTGGTTTTTGACAAAAGCAGCTACAAGCACCTGGGTTAAAGCTGCTGGTGACCATGCAGGCACTTCTGCTCTGTATTCCAGCTTCTGCAGTGACTGTGCTGTAATCACTGAGTGGTTTGGGTGGGAAGGGACCTTAAAACCCATCCAGTGCCACCCCCTGCCATGGCAAGGACACCTTCCACTGTCCCAGGGGCTACAAGCCCCATCCAGCCTGGCCTTGGGCACTGCCAGGGATCCAGGGGCATCCAGTGTCTCACTAATCCATCATCTTCATGGTCACAATGGGTTTGTAGTGCACTCAGGAAAGGAAGACTTGAATCTCAAGTCCTTGTGCTGCTGGGACGCAGTGAGGAACAGGGGTAGGATGCATTTGACATCATTTAATGGAATACAAAACCTCTCTTCTGAACTCAGTCAAGTGCTTTGGCCATGAGATCTCCTCTTGTAACAGTTTAACAGAAAAGCAAGTACAGGCACATCTTGTCTGTATTACTCCTTCCAGTTTTATGGAGGCAGAGGGATGAAGTGGGCACCGGTCTGAAAACTTCAGCCTTGAATGTGTGCCAGGCATGAGAGTGATTGCTCTGCAGAGGGAAGAGCTGTATCTCCATCCTTCAGAGGAGCCTGACAAAATTGGCAGAGCAGTTATGTTTTTAAGCCCCCCTACTTCATTGCAAAATCCACATTCTTTCTTCATATTTTTAGAGAAAATATACCTCATTCCTAACAAGGAACCCTGGAATAATAAACCCCTGCACATATGCAAGGGCAAGGAACAGTGTGGGTGTAGGAAGCAGCTTGGGGTTTATACTTCCCCAAATGTGATTTTAATTCATATCAAGAGAAGAGAAATGATGTGTTTTTAGAACTGATATCAAAATGGGCTGGCAGTGCCTGTTTAATAGCAGTGCTCACTGCCTGCTTTGAGAACTATTGCTGAGCTTGACAAATAATTGTCACATTTTCCTAACACAGGCAGGTTTGCAAGGTTACACTGGACTCTGGAGAAGCCAGCCTGCCCTTACACCAAATATTAAGTTGCAGTGCTGATTTAAGCAATCCTAATCCTTCCATTGCTGCTCAGCCCCATCCTGCTCCCTGCAGCCTCCCTTTGTGCAGGGACACAGCAAATGGGAGAATGAACGTCTGCTCCTGCCTTGCCTGGGAGCAATGTCCCCGGGCTTTGGAGGATGACAGAGGGCCAGGCTGCAGAGCCCACCCTGTCAAGAGGAGGAGACAACACTCTGGTCCCTGCTTTGGAGATGAATTCCTGTGCCTGGCTGGTGCAGGCAGTGGGATTCTGCATCAGCTGCTGTGGTTCCGCACGGGGCTGAGCTGCTCTGCCCAGGTGTGGGAAGGGCTGCTGGGCAGTCCGGGGAGTTGGGCTCTGGGGAGAGCTGCTGATGGAGGCTCCTGCCCTGGGGAGGGCTCTGCCTTCTGCTCTGCCGTGCTTGGCACTGGGGAAACGAGATTTGGGGCTTCAGGGCAGGAGCTCTGCCGTGCTTAGCACAGGGGAAACGAGATCTGGGGTATC
>QUSF01000058.1:2324332-2365086 GCA_003676055.1 Chloebia gouldiae
TTGGGGCTTCAGGGTAGGAGCTCTGCTGTGCTTAGCACTGGGGAAACGAGATTTGGGGTTTCCATGCTTGGAGAGCAGCTGCTGCTGTGGCCAGAGAGTGGGGCGAGGTGCAGCAGCGTCCCCCGCGTGCTGCACGGCTGGAGTTCCTCCCCGGGAACGTGTGGACCCTTAGCAGAGCAGGTCCTTCGAGCAGCTCGGGGCGCAGGAGCCCACCCCGAGCAGGGCTGTGAGCGGGGCCGTGTGTGTGTTTGCAGCGTCGACTGCGCGGGGATCCTGAAGCTGCGCAACGCGGACATCGAGCTGCGCAAGGGCGAGACCGACATCGGCCGCAAGAACACGCGGGTGCGCCTGGTGTTCCGCGTGCACGTCCCCGAGCCCGGCGGCAGGATCGTGTCCCTGCAGGCGGCCTCCAACCCCATCGAGTGCTGTGAGTACCGCGGGCTGCTCCTCGCCCCCTGCCCCGCTGCTCGCGCGGCGCCTGCGGCTCTTCCCTCCGGCCTGGAAGAGGTCTGGGGGCGTGATGCTGTTGAGGCAGGGTGGTATGAAAGGGCTCCACGTCAGGAGGTTTGAGAGTAGAACTCTGATCTGTTTCAAGTACGCTTCTCTTTTATAGAGGGTATGGTCTAGACACATTTATCGGTCTGAAGTAAAAACACCTGACAGCATTGGTGTGCAGTGAATGATGCTCACTGGCAGAACTTATCTATAAACCATGTGAACAAGAGAGATAAAGAATTATTTACATTCTTTCCCAACTGCTTCCCAGGCTTCTGCCTGGTTACAAACCTTCGTTTTTCTCTCTGACTGAACTGAGAAAAGGGCAGGCAGCTTTTCAAGGTGCCTGGGACTTGTGAGGACAGCAAGCTCCGTGCTGAGAGTCTGGGGGCTTCTGCAAAGTTCATTTGTTAGTGCATTGCTGCAGGGTGCATTTGTTAGTGCATATGTTAGGGGTACTGCTGGCTCGTGGGGCTGCGTGCAGGGACACAGGTGTGCTGTCCCCAGCCTGTCTGCTTTCCTGGCTTTATTTCCAGCGGAGGCACAATCAGAACTTGTCCTCCACAAACCGGCAGGTGGCTGGAGGTTTGGATTCAGACTGGGCTGGCTCCAAGCACCGTGGCCAGTCCTGTGTGCCAGAGTGAGCAGATCCGGGCTGAGCCGTGGCAGGAGCACGGCTGAGATGCAGGGACAGCTTTGGTTCTGAGGCTCAGGTGCATTCCAGTCATTGTTTGTTCTAGCTGTCAGTGCCAAAGGGTGCACAGCTCAGGAGGCTGAAGCAGGGAAAACACAGGTGCTTCTGGTATTCCCCTGAGGGACAGAAGAAAACTGGCAGTTTTGATTTTTGAAGTGCAAATCCCATAAGTGTGTGAGCTCAGAACCTGCACCTCCCACTCGTTTTAACTGACTGGATCCTGAGAAAGAGCAGCCTCTGATGAGGCCCCCGGTGTCACAGTCATTTCTGGAAGGGCTGTGCCCACTTTACTGGTTCCTGTGCATCCTGTGATGCTTTTTGTTGTTAAATGGCGCCTTTTTGGTGGTTTGGGGATTTCACAAATATGTAATGAACAGTTTTCCTCTGCCTTTGCTGAATGACTCACCCCTTTAGCAGAACCTGTCTTGCCATAAGTCATGTGAAGAAAGCCATTGAGTCTCTCACGTGTGAATTGTGTTTATTGAGATGCAGACTTTGCTTAAATACAACTGCTTAGAATGAGGAGCCAGTCCTGGGTGGGAAATCGAACTGGCTAGTCAATTATTGAAAGCAGCTTTTTAAAAAGCAGTACAAATGAATAACCCAGGCAAGGCTGGGAGAGGATGATGGCTATGGGTGATCTCTTGGCAGCGTTTCTGAGAAGGTACCACTGTCAGAGCCTTTCAGCAGCTGAGTGAAGCCTCTGGGCTCTGTGATGGGGAAGGGACAGCAGTGGGAGTAGCCACCACCTCTGTCCATAGGAAATTGTCCCGTTCCTCTGTGGGAGCAGATGGCTGAAACAATAGTGGCCTCCACCCCAGACGTGTCCCTGCTGGAACAAAGCTCCATTTGCTAAAGGAAGCGCTCAGTGAGGAGCTCCTGGGGTGGGGAAACTCCAGGTGTGACTCCTACAGCCTGTGGGCAGGAAAACAGCACCGGGCAGGGGCAGGGGAGGCTGGCCCTGGGCCCCGCAGGGAGCCCCACAGATCACCCCCACCTACTCAAATTCTCCTCAGGAAAAGCAAGCATGAGTAAGCCAGGCATTCCCACAATGGCACGTTGTATTTGTGCCCATCACTGCATTTCAAGCAGAAATCCAGGCATGGTTTGCAGAACAAATCACATTTTTTTTCTGAGCTGTATGCACACACCTAATTTGCCTGTGCAGTGACTGCTGTGGCAGAGCCTTGGTTAAGATGTTGAGGCATTTATTCTGAGATGTCTTTGCATTGATGAGTCTTAGGGGTATTAAAAAGCCAAGAGTGGAGATACCACTATAAGTGGCTTATTGTTAGCGATTTTTTTTTAATAATTAAAGTATTAAAATGTTGGCTGCATAGAAGACAGCAAAGTTTCTACAAGAAAAATAAAGTATTTGATCCCCAAGGGAATAAAATTACAAAGTTTTATTTTTGGAATCATAGATATAAAGGCAGTTTGAGGAGATATGACTGTGCTTTTCTGAACTCAAGGAAGCAGGGAATGAAGTGATCTGGAGTACTAAGCCTCTGCCATTTAGTGTGTATGTTGCATATTTAGCACAGTTTTTCATTTCAGTGGCACTTCCTGATCTCAGCCTGGTTCTGGGAAGACAGTTGAAAACATCAGGGGGCTCAGCCAGCATTAGCAATGCAGCCTAAATCTCACTAGAGGTGGTAAGGTGAGCTTGTCCCAGCCAATCTGCACTCCTTGCAGAGCTCCCAGGCACTCCCAGGCAAGCTCAGGTGCCCTGCCAAGAGGGGGCCCTGGGGCTGGGGGATGTTTTCTTCCCATCCCACCTTCTGTGCTGCTGGGGTTCACTTTTCTCCACCTTGTTTTCTGGTTTGTTTGGGTGTTTTTTGGCCTGGCCACCTGAGAGCCCTAATCCCAGGGGCTCTCCTGAGGACCCCTCCTGTGTGGTAGCAGTAATGATGTCCCTCTGGGAGAGCCTTGGTGAGCAGCAGCTCCAGGATCAGGGCCCATTTCCCTTCCCAGGGCTCCCACCAACACTGTTGCTACCAACAGAGTATCCGAGCTCTCCTCCCCAGAAGCTGATCCCGAGGAATTCCCACCAGTGTCAGCAGATCATTAGCTGCAGTGAAGCAAGAACTGTGAAACAGCTGCTTTTCAGAGGGCTGCTTGATTCCACCTCATCTGTGTCACATTCAGCACTTGACAGATTTTCAGAGGGGATTTCACAGGTTCAGAGCATCATCCGGAGCGGTTCCTCCCCAGGCAGCTGTGTGGGAGGACGAGGGGGTGATGTGTTGTTAAATGATCAGTCGTGCCTTAAAATGGACCTCAGACCCAGACAAGCCTGCACAATCCAGCAGCTTTTTCCTGCTGTTGCCTGTTGATTCATCCTGAAGCCACGGAGGAGGCAAAGGCATTTGAAATCCCTCTGATAATTGCAGCAAGGGGCCGTGGCTCAGCCAGCTGAGGGAAGCCACGCTGTTGTAGGTGTGTGCTGGAAAGGTGAGACAGGTCCCTTCTCCTGGTGCAGGCGGAGTCAGTGGAGCAGCAGCGAGCTGGGTGGGTTCAGAGCCCATGTCCTGCTCAGCCTGGCTCCTGCCCCTCGCTCTGGGGGCTGTCCATGTCCAGGTGTCCATCCCTGCTGGGACATTGCAGCCGAGGGGTGGCTGAGCTCACCTGTCCCTTCAAACGCAGCCGCCTGGGAAATCACTCCTGGAGAGGTTTGGCACTTGCAGCCCGTTGTCTTTGAGCCACGAGGATGGTTTCTGTAACATCAGCTCCATTCCCTTGCCTGTCACCAAGAGCTGGAGCTCAGTTCCTGGGGAGTGGGTGGGCTCTGGTGTTGCAGAAATTGCTGACACCAACAGAGGCTGCCCCTCCAAGAGAGATTTGTCCTGACCTCTGGGAGCTCAGGCTGGGTGCCCCAGTTCTGTTTCCACTCCTCAGCTGAAGCATCCTGGAGCAGAGCAGGAGCAGGATGGAATCCAGGGTAGTAGGGCAGCTTGTGGTGCTCCATGCTCTCAGCAACCAAAAGCTGCTGCATGCAAATGTCTCAGTGTGTCCTCCACTGTGCCCCAGTTTTTATTCTAATGAATCCTTTTCAACCTTCCCAAAGCCTGTCACAGCTCTTGCTTTGTGGAATCCATGTTTGCTGACTCTGAGCTGTGCTCGTGAATGCCTTAAAATGCAAACTTAAATTGCTCTTGGCACGAGAGAAGGACACTAAAATCTTGTTCTTATAATAGATGTTCCGAGGTGGTAAAAAAGCAAAACAAACAAAACTTATTGCTAAAGAACCGTGTGTCCATCTAGAGGAATGTAAATAGTTTCTATTATTGACCGTATTTTGTTCCATTAAATTGGGTCAAATTTCTTATTTCCCTTTAATCAATTTCCCTGGAAGTTTCCTTTATTTTTCTCTCCTTCTAGTAGATTTTCCCATAATATTAGACAATCTGAGCCTGTGATTTGTGACACATTAATAACTACAGAGGAAAGAGCTAGTCATGTAAAAGAATGTTGTCTTGGCAAGGCAGGGAGTGCTTTTCCTCAGCGGGGAGTTGTGCTGCTTGGAACTCAGCAGCGGGCAAGAAGGAGCCCTGCTTTATTCAGATAGAAAAGCAGAAACAAATGGTCTCTTTGCACTTGGGAGATACCTATTTGCAAGTGTAACCATAACCATGATAGTTGTGGGAGTGTCATGGTTTCTGGTTGAATTAAATGAATTTTTCCCCCTTTCATTTCAACTTCAAGACAGTCCCGCAGCTGGCTGCAAGTGCAGCTGACAGAAAAACTGCTGCTTTCTCTAAAGAACATCTTCTCTCTCCTGAAGCACAGAATGTAAAAGCCAATCCTGACAACATTTGCCACTCTGAGCGTGCAACCGAAATATTTCAGTCTTTAAAGCTGCAGTCAGAGCGAAGGGGGTGCCTGCCCCTCCTGCAGGCTGCCAGCCTTGCTGTGGGCTGAACTGCTGCTTCCCTCTTGTCTTTGGGGGAAAAGCAGCCAGCAGAGCACGTGGATGGCTGGGCAGCCTTTGGGCTGGGCAGGTCCCACGGCAGGACTGAGGGAAGAGCCCTGCGTGCCCACGGAGGTGACTGGCACAGAGTGAACCCAGGCCCTGCCTGCCACCCTTCAGAGGCTGCCTTGTGAGCTGGCTGCAGTTCACAGACAGCAGCACACTGCTCTGACACTGCTGCCTGGCTGCTTGTCACTCCTCCTCTGCGGGGACATCGTAAATTATCTGCAGAGGAGGAGGTGGAGAAAAGCTCTCTATTTTTGGTGCTTTTTGCTTGGATGGCTCTGCACAAACTGCTGATTAAGTCTTGCTGGCAGCAAATTAGAAACTGTTGTCAGTCACACTGCGTTCTTCTTTTCAGAGTGTTTAGGCCACATTCTCAAGGTTTCCCCACGAGGGCTAGAAATTAGCTTTATTTACTTGGTTTGTGCATCTTCCACTTCTCCATGCTCTTACCAGGAGGGAAATTATCCTGTCCCTCTGGTCAGAAATTTGCTTCTCTCTAGGGTGCTTTGCTGATGTCTCCTGCCCTTGGTCCTCCCATGCCTGCCCAGCCTTTGTCTTTCCCCCCACTGCAGAGCTCAGGATGCTTCAGGGGGTGATGGAGGGGACCAAAGTCTCTCAGACATTAATGAGCTGGATAAGTGTTGAGCACAGCAGCTCTGCTCCTGTCAATCCTACCACAGGCAGCTCGTGGTAAATAAACCCAGCGTGACAGCAGGAATGAAATATTTGCTTTGGCTCACTGAGGTTTGCACCGAGGTGGAAGAATTAATCCCATTACAAATTACACCTCTGCTATTGCTTCCAGGGGTCAGGGTTCCTTTAGCAGCAGACATCCTGCTCTATCTGCTCTTCTCAGACCCAACAGGAATCAGTGGCTGGGTCAAGAGCCTTTGGAGGTTTGGAAAGACATGTCAGGGGTGGTGAGTCCCAGCTTGAAGGTTTCCAGCAAGCTGGGGTGAACTGGGGCTGCTCTGGGCAGGGTAAGGACAGAGGTGTCCCAAGAGGGATCTGAATAATTGTTCTGGTGAGGCCACTGCACTGGGGTGCCAGTTGTGACCACCCCTCTTAAGCAGCCACATTTTTGATTATTGGCTTGTCAGTTAATCAGAGGTAGCAGTGGCTTTGTCCTTGCTGAGCTGCACGTGAGCCTCAGTCCTGCTCCTCCTCATCAGGTGTCACAAGGACAAAGCTCTGATGTCTCATTGTCAGCAGGGGGACAGCAGAGAACCTAAGCTCTGGAGTCAGGTGTTGGAGAGTGTGGAGGGGCTTCACTCCAGCAGAAGTTCATCACAGAATTATAGAATGTCTTGGCTTGGAGGGGACCTTAAAGCTCCTGCAGTCCCACCCGGTGCCGTGGGCAGGGACACCTTCCACCAGGCCAGGCTGCTCCAGCTGAGATTGTCCCTTGTCACCTCCCAGCAGCAATGAGTGGCACCCTCCTGGGGGAGATTTGGAGCTGCATCAGACTTCTGCAGGTCATCAGTTTTCTCAAAACAACCTCTTTTTTCCCCTTAAAGCCGGATCTCCTCTCTGCTGCAACAGGAGAGGTCTGGATACTGTGGGGAGGCAAGAGCCACCTTTGCCTGCCTTGGCCAGGTGTGCATCCCCTGGGAGCTGCCCAGAGACTCGGGCCATGCTTCTCTCCAGCTGCTGGCACAGGGCTGAGGGCTGGAGCGGGCAGGAGAAGGGTGCAGGGAGCCTGGGTGGGCTGTGGGCAGCAGGGGCTGCTCCCTGCAGGCTGAGCTCCCTGGAGCTGCTGCAGGGCTCTGACAGTGGCTCCCTTTCTGCCTTGTGTCACTGCATGCATTGTATTTCTTGGCACCACGAATCCATGACATCTTGATTTGCAAACAGTCAAATAAAATAGAAAAATAACGTCCCCTGTTAATAGGTTGACACACTGCTTCAGGCCAAGTGTGAGTATTTCTATAGCATTTGCTTTGCTGCCTTGTGTCAGTAACTGTTGCTATTGAAAGTAAACACCCCAACTGGTTAAATCAACAGTGTTTTGTTTATTCAAAGCTCATAAACTCCAGTAGCTGTAGGTCACTTTATGAAGTGCCAACCCCTGGGGGAAGAGAAGGAATAGTGTGAAATTATTGCATGCAGTGCACCCATCATGAGCCTTAGAGGAAGGGGATTTATTAGCAATTAATATTTCTTGCAGAGGGGAAAAAAAAAATAATCCTATTGAGGCAGCTCCACACTGAACCCTGAACCTCTGTACTGGTGGAAATGGGGAAGGGGGTGAAGCCTCCTTACAGGCTTAGGTGAAAAAAGAGACTTGGAGAATGAAAAGTGGCTGGGGTTTTTATTGTTAGAAAAGGGTTTCAGACCACCCAGAGGGAGGAGAAGAATTCTTCAAAGGTCAAACAGGGCAGGGGAAGCCTCAGTGGGGTGTGTGGGGAGCCCAGCTGGAGCTCTGGCACTGCTCTGCAGCACAGCTGAGGCACAGCAGCGTTGCTCACCTCCTCTTGTCTCAGGGCAGGCACTCCTGGGGGTGCCCACAGCCCTGCCAGGTGCAGCAGCTCCAAATGGAACTCAGTCAGAGTCACTTCCAGGCTGAAATTTGTCCTTCCTCATGCCGAAAAAGCCTTGGAAACCACTGATCTGGGATGGCAGGTACCAAGCTCTCTGTTAACACAACAAAGCCGGAAGGAGATGTAGGTTAATCTGGAATTTTGATGATTTAGGATGTTTTGGAAGTGAAATTTGGTGATTGAATAGGAATAAGGAGTGTCCAGAGCATTACTTAAATACTTAAATGTTTTCTCTTGACTGTTGTAGACATGCTTTTTAATGATTGCTGTCTGCTCTTAAGCCTTTGAGGTTACAGATATGTCTTTGTGATAAATCCAATTAGGAACTCATCAAAAATGTTCGTATTTTGGGAAATAAATTAATCCTACAGCCATGTGAAAGAAATTATCAGCATCTTTGAAAGTAATCTGAATATATAGTTTTTAACTGGCAGTATATTAGCCCAGATGTTACATACTCGAAAAGAACAATGAGTCCTAAACTAGTTTTAAATAGATTTCAAAAATGCCTCTCAAATGGCATAAGAAAGTTACAACTGTTGAACTACCTCTATTCTTTAATATGACCAAAATCTGTCTCGTGACTGAAGGGTTCAGCAGAGCTAGAAAAGTTGCTGTGAAAGGTTGAATGCTTGAGTTTTCTCACCAAAGCCTCCAACATTCTCTCCAGGTGACAGGAGAATTTCGCCTTTGTGAGGGTTGCAGAGCAGCAGAGCAGTGCCAGGTCAGGCCAGAGCCTGCCTGGCTGTGAGTCAGGGCCAGCACGGCACATCCAGGACCACATTCCTCAGCTCTGCCTCGGCAGCCAGGGAAGACACAAGTGCTCAGGGTCTCTGTCAGGGAGAGCTGAAACCCAGCCAAGGCAGCTGGGAAAGAGATGAGCAGGATCCTCTGGAGGCCTTTCCAGTTGGGGTGGATGGATCTGGAGGAGTTGGAGTGCAGGTCATGAACTCGCAGCTCACCAGCCCCAAGCTGCTGCCCACCTGGTCTGCTCACAGGGAAGCTCCTGATGTTTTCCAGCTGTCTGTGTTGTAGGGAACGGTTCTCACATCCCCACTGCCTTCAGCTCCACTGCTCGACAGCCAGCAGCTGGGATGGCTCTGCAGGGACGGTCACAGGGCTCTCCAAGGCTTCTCTGAGCATGCACTGGTTGTTTTAATGGCATCAGAGGGAAGTAGCTGGAGAGATGGTGCTGTCCTGGTTTTCTGGCCGGGGAAAGAGAGAATAACTTGCTAAAGTCACGCTCCAAATTGGTGGCCAAGAACAGTAAAGACCTTAGAAAGCCTTGCTGACGTCCGTGTCCATCTGGATCCCACCTTACCTTTCCTTCCCTTGCCTTTTACAGCCAGCCTCAGTCTGTGTCACAGGGCCCTGCAGAACATGCCTGGGGAATCTCTGGGCTGCAGCAGTCCTGGGGTGACCCCTCCTGATCACCCCTGGGGCTCCGTGGCTGCCCCACCAGGGCCCGCACATGGAGATGGAGATGGAGCCGTTGTTGGCAACCCCCTGTGCCAGGCCCTGCCCTGTGGGATTTTGGACAGGAGGTTCATTTTTTTTTTTCCCCTCTGAAGGAATTCAGTGTTATTCAGTGGAATCCTCTGTGCAGGTGGAATTTTTGGGCTCTAGGGCTGTAGTGTGCCTGCACTTGAAAATTTGGCCGTTGGCTTGGAAACAGGCATGGGCAAGTTTCAGCTCATTCATCCAAGCTGTCCTTTCTCAAGGACAAGGAGCAGGGCCAGCACAGCTGAGCCACTGCAGCCAACTCCTGAATGTTTCCAAATAAAATGCCTTGAGTAAGTTTATTTTTCCCTCTCAGACCTAAATTTAGCACCCTGGAGAAGCTGCTTTGGCAGTCAGTGGATGGTAACAATGACAAGATCAATCTGTGGATAGTTCTGGGAAGATTTGGAAAGTCCTGGTAAAACAGAGTTGGTTTCATTCATGTTTGCAATTTGTCCACAGCCCAAAGGTCTGCTCATGAGCTTCCAATGGTTGAAAGACAAGACATTGACAGCTGCCTGGTTTATGGAGGACAGCAGATGATCCTCACTGGACAGAATTTCACAGCAGAGTCCAAGGTGGTGTTCACAGAAAAAACATCAGGTAAGGCAGGTTTTTCCTAACTTTCCCTAATGGGATAAGGCAAATCTGAGGTGCCAAATCTCATCATAAGATTTGTGCTCATCATACTCAAGTGAGTCTTCCCATTCAAGTTCATGTAACTAAAACCTTGTGAGTAAAGTTAGGCTTGGGAGCAACTGTTTGTGTTGTTGCTTCACAGGAATCCAGGCACTGGGAATCGGCAGGGACAGGATTTGTTATCAAAGCAAGGAGATGAGCACTACATGTTCCTCTGTGCTTGTTTAATCTCATGTTTAGTGAATGCTACTGTAGAAATCACCATTGAAATGAGCATTTTTATTGATGTGAACTACAGGCAAAGATAGTGTTTTCTTCCCTTTAGAAATCTGTGGAAAAAAACTAAACATAATGTGTCTTTTTGTAGAAATTAATTTTTATACAGAATGAGATACAAGAATGCATCCCTTCTCCTTGCATATTTTTTAATTGTAAATTTTGTGTTCCCTTTTTGCTATTAAGAAAACCTGGGGC
Organism: Chloebia gouldiae; assembly: GCA_003676055.1. Taxonomy (NCBI): domain Eukaryota; kingdom Metazoa; phylum Chordata; class Aves; order Passeriformes; family Passeridae; genus Chloebia; species Chloebia gouldiae. The sequence goes on from QUSF01000058.1 coordinate 2,334,651, forward strand.
TTGGAAGTTTTCTGTGGGTGAGCCGAGGTAGAGGAATCTTAAATGATATATCCAGTGCCTTGCAAGGAGTTTAAGAGATTGCATTGCCCAAGTGAGCAGCATGTGCATGACCTATGGGGTAATGCCATTGGAAAAAAAGTGAGAATCGAGCCAAAAATGAATGTACATTCATTAATGTACATGGGCACCAGCTGCTGACATGGGGGGAAAAAATCATCCTGTGGGTCCCAGCTCCTTCCTACACCAGCAGCAAGCCAGGCTGGTTTTGCAGGTATGAAAGAGCTGTGGAGGTTCAGATGAGCCTGTGCAGTCAGAGGATTTCTTTTGGCACGCTCAGTTTCCTTTCAAGCCCATGGATTAATTCCTTCCCACTGGGCTGCCACTGTTCCACCATGTCAGCGCCTTGGGAAGGTACATGGGAACATCTTGGCAGCCTGCAGTGCTACCTGTCCCAAGAATGTTCTGCAGGAGCTACAGGAGATGATCCACTCAAAGGAGGCAGCTCTTGGTGCCATTTCGAGGAAACATCCCAAACGCCCTGCCCCTGTTTCCATATGAGAGCAGAGAAGGCTCTGGCTGGAAGAGATGTTAGAAAGTAAAAAGAACAACAACATTTTCCACACTAAATCTAAAGCTTTTCTTCGCTGCTGGGGAAACTGCAGCATTTTTTCCTCTTTTTTTTACCTCCTGGTAGGGGAGAGACAGGTCTTATCCCAGCAGCAATGCCCAGTCTGGAGCAGGGATTTGCTTGCTGGTGTTCCATATCCTGCTTCCCCCAAAACCTCGGCCTCTTCAGGCAGTCTCAGTCTGCTGGGCTCTGAATAAATGATTGGCAGAAGGGGATTTGGAGGATGGGAGGTCCAGAGTCAAATGCTCAGGCTGAATCAGAAGTCTGTGTGGTTTTCAGTGGGGTTATCTGGGGGACTCTGCTGAGTGGTGCTCTCTGTGTTCCATAATGCAGCAGCACCTCTGGCAGAGATGCCCTGAAGTGCTTTTAAATTAAGATTTCTTTATTTAATAGTTATATCCTAAGGTGAGGGAGGTTAAGAAGCTGAGCTGGACGTGCAGATCATGCCTGGGCTGAGTGCAGCAAACTGAGAATTGCTTTGTGCCTGGCTTGTCAGAGCTGATGAGTGACCCAGCTCACCTGAGAACAGGATCCTGTGCACCTGAGGCTTTCAGCCTCCTTCATTCTGCCCTGTGGGCAATTGTAAACACCTCTGGGATGTCTGTTCAGAGCTGCCAGTGCCGTGGGCTGCAGGAGCCCAGAGCAGCGAGCGCTGCTCTGCAGCCCCGGCTGTCGATGCAGCAGCGCCTGGGTGGAAGGGGGAGCAGCTCACCCACGGCTGCCCTGCCCTGCACAGCCCCTGCAGAAAGTGCTGATGAGCTGCTCAGGGGCAGGGTAAGCCACAGCACCGGGGGTGGAAGGCAGCCCAGCCCTGCTGCCCCAGCTGCAGCAGGCTGTGTCTCTTCCAGAGCACACCGCTGCCTGTGACACAATCACACCTTTGGCAGGGCAGGAAGATGCAGCAAGCTCGCAGGGGAAGCTTGGTTTGCTTAGAGTTTCATTTTAGCAGCTCACAAGCCTTGTCAGTGCTAGCAAGTGGTGCTGGATTTCCCACTTTTGCCACCAGTTTTTGCTGTGCTGGTAACAAGAAGGGTGAGAGCAGCGGTGTAGGCGACCATCCCACTGCTTTTGGCGTGCCAGGATCCACAGAGCCCCTTGGCTCGGGTGTTTAGGGTGAGAGTGGCAAGGCTCTTTATTCCCCAGAAAAAAAATCTTTCTTCAAGTATATTTGTGCAGCCAGATTTTCTGCTGTTCATTGTTCCACAGACTCCAAATTCCAGGTGCTGTGGATCTGGGATCTGGGTGAAGCCGTGCTGGGAAGGCATCACTCGCTCGCTTTACAGAGCTGAGGGAGCTGCTGATTGGGCTCACAACTGTAAATTAGGCTTCATCCCTCAGGGGAACGCTCAGAACCTCTTTCCATTTCCTCTGGATCTTGTAGACGATTCCTCACCCGCCACTAGCAGTGCAGAGGAAAGTGGAACCGGCCACATGTGTGACAAAAAATGCGTGTCTCCGTGAGCAGTAACGAACAGGCTTTATTTGTCTTTTCACAGAATTGCAGATAGTCTGTTTTTCCATAGAAATAAATACCTGGAAAACAAGGGCCATTCCCCGAACTGTGGGGGGATGTCATTGTGAAAGTGAGTGTCCGTGTCACGCGGCGGGGGACAGGGCTGGGACAGGCTCACGGCAGGAAACGGCAGCAGGAAACCGAGTGAAGGGGCTGCAGCTCAGTGCTCCGAGGGATGGAGTGCTTGTCTTTGAAATGCTGGTGCATAAATAGCATTCATTTTCTGAATGCTGAAGTTTTTCAACATGCAGGCCTCGGAGTTCTGAGTTCTTATGGTTATCTCTTGCTGATGGGTAAAACGTAGCTGCTGTGAGCCAGGGGAACTCATGAATTCCCTGCACACAAAAGCAGAGTTTGGCTGACAGAGTTTGAAGATCTGAACTTGGAGACACGTAACTGAGCCCAGCTAAATCAAAGTAGGTCAGGGAAGCAACTAGATTGGATTGTATTCTTGTCATTTTGATCTGGAAGAGAAAGCTTGAAAAGCAATCTTGGAGCTATCAAGGACTTGGAATAGGGTGAAGGTTAAGGGTGTTAATGTTTGGTTGGAGCCCAGATCATGCAGTGCAGTTAAAAAAAGAAGAGTTTTGGAATTCCCCCTTTTATTTATTTTAATTGTCATGTAATAATTTGCAAGTGAGATGCTGGTTGCATTGTGTTTACTCCCGTTTGTGTACTGGTTACTGCTGCTCTGCTGTCAGTGATAGAGGAGGTTTGTGTTTCTTGGGGAGAAAAGTGCAAACGGGCTGTGATTTCTCCTGCCAAACTCTTCTGGTGGCCACATGGACACCGTGAATCATCTCTAGGACAATGTGGGTGGTGGAGGAACAACCCAAACACAACGTCCATCCTTGGAGAGGCTCCACCATTCAATCTCCATCTTGGGAAGGGGAGGAGGTGCTGCCTGTGCCCTTTGAACTGGGGCAGCTGCCAGGGCCCCCAGGTGGGGACATCCACTGTGACCAAATAAACCTGCCCAGCTCTGGAGCCCAGCAGTGGTGTCGGACACGCTTGGACGTGTCCTGGCCAGGGCAGGCTCAGGCTGTGGTGTGCAGTGTGGGGCTGCTGGGCTGAGGTTTTGTCTGCACAGTGCCCGAAATGCTGCATCCCACGTGCTGGAAACAAGCCATGGAATGTGCCAGGGGATTCCAGGAATCCTGCAGGACACGGTGGTGGCATCAGGGCAGGTTTAATGTGAAGAGGTTGCTGCTGTATGGGTTTGATGGCAGGATCGTGCTCCTTTTGGGAGAGGTGAAAGGAAATTCCAACTCTGTCTACAGCAGTGCTCTCCTTTTTGCTAGGGCAGCTCCTCACTGTGCTCCAAACAGGGAGCTGAATCCCTTTTTGTAGTCTGACAGTTTGGTGAATGATCCAAAAACTCCTGGGGAATGCAGAAAATAGCAAATGGTTTTCAGCAGCTAACCCTGTGAACTTAATAATGCGACATTAATGGTGCAATTTTCTCAGGCAAATTCAAGATAAAATAGACGAAAAGCTTCTTAAAAAACTTTCAGTGCTTTCCCAGGTTCATTCAAAAGAGATGTTTACTACTTGAACAAATAAACAACTTTAAATATTGAATGTGAGGGTAATGGGTATTAATCAGGAGGATTGGTTTGCCTGGTTCTGCTGTGCAAATTGGAAAGTTTCAGGGTAACTGGGGCCTTTGCCTTGTGCCTTTCCTCCAGCAAACCTCTCTCCCCAAAGGTTTCCCCCTGGCTGGAATGTGCTGCCTGCCCCAGGTGTTCTTGTAATCCTACGGGGCAATCGCCTGACCAGGGATTCCGAAAAAACACTGCAAAACAGGAAAAAATCTAGGGCTCACACAGAGAAAAATGCAGGAGAGTGTGGCTGCAGAAACGGAGTTGCCATAGCTGTTGGAGACTCAGCGAGACAGGGTGGAATCCAGTGTTTTGGAAGGTTTCCCTGTATGACACAAGATTTTGGAATTTTACAGCTGGTAAATCCTTATTAACACAGGCAGCCACTGCTGGCCTGGATTCCCTGGCTCACTCTTTACAATGGGGGCGCCTGATGGAAGTGTGCCTGGTCCTGATTATTCAGCTTAATTGTTTAGGGAGAATATTAAAAAATAATCATAATTCTTGGCATAAACAAAAGGCAGAGAGACAAGCTCCCATCACCTGTTGACAGAAAATTGATCATGAAGAAAGCTGGCATGGGGAGTGGAATTCCCTGTTCTCCCACTTAGTCATCGCATCCTGGTGTGACTCATTTTATTACATGGAGGTTCCCAGTGGTTTTATTTTGAGAGAAGCTTTTGTTTAATAATTTATATACACACACACAAACACACTTATAATCTTAAAAAAACAACAAATCTATGCTGATGAATTGGCATAAGGAATCATTTGGAAGAGCTCTGGAATGAAATACTGTTCCTCCTGCTTTACTGTTCAACTACTGTATTTATGTTTGATTTTAATGGGAATTGAATTCCTCAACAATAGATGGGGAGAATTTGCCTCTAGACTTGTTCTCACTGTGCAAAATGTCAGATTTGGGGCTGGGCTGGCTGACTAATCCATTGCCCTTTTACCTCCCAGACCTTGCCTTGTATCTCCAGCCTTGGTGACTCAAACTTCTGTCCTCAGTGCAATGAAGGCACTGGCCTCTGCTCTTACCAAACAGAGCTCCATTAACTGCAGTGGGCAGTCTTGCTTCAGAAGGAAAAAGAAATCCCTGAAAATGAAGCTCAGGAATAAATTTAATAGCTCTACTTTTCATGAGTTTTAAATACACTCATGCTGTGTTTGCTGTAAAGCTTGAAAATTGTTTTGAAGTAAGAGCTTAGAAGGAGACAACTGCTCAGGACCAGGTGCTGAGCAGCCTCGTGCTGACTTGAAGCAGAGTAACTTCCCAGCTGAAGTCAGAATTTGTCCCTGAATTTGTCTGGAATTTGTCCAGAGCGGCAGAGATTCCGAGTGAGGGTTCCTCATAAGGTTTCTGCTGCCCAGAGTGGTTTTGTCCTTTTGGAAACCATTCAGTGCTCTCCCTTTGTTCTTGGGGTGGCTCTAAAAACCCTTTGTTTCCCAGAGATGTCTGTCATCTGCTGATAAAAGCTGACAGAGATAATTGCTGTGCTTTTCTGGAAGGCCTTCCAAGAAACAGAGTGAATGGGGACAGCTCCCTGCAGGCCCAGGGGATCTGTGCAGAACTGTGCAGAAATGAGCAGAACTGGGCAGAAATGTGCAGAAATGAGCAGAACTGTGCAAAAATGTGAAGAAATATGCAGAATTGTGCAGTCAGAGCCCTGCCCCTCTGGTCACCAGGCTGGGTTTCTCTGGGGAACCAGTAACAGGTTGTTCATTAAGTAATTTGTGTAATGCTTGACTGAAAAGCAGTGTACATTTGCAGGCCTAAAATCACATGCAGGCGTGGAATCCCATCCAGAATCAGCACAATAGTATATTTAGTCTTCAGCTGCAGAGAACTGCAAGGAACATTTCCTGAGCCTCTCAGTCCATCAGTCATGCTTGTTCAAATAAAGCAGTAAGTTTGTTTCCCTGCTAGTTACTGACCCCAAAGCCATGAGTAAGGGATCCTGAATAATGTGTAAAGGCTGTAACTGGTTCAGAAAACCTTTAATTGGCTAATTAAAAAGAGTCCTATAAGGGGCTGCAGAGAATCACCCCAAATGTTCCTAATGCAGACTGACGTTTTGATTTCCCCCGGTTTGAAGCAGGACTTTGGTACGATTGCAGTTTGAGTTAGGAAGGGTAGAATTACTTTCTTCCAACAACTCATTCATTCCCCCAAAGAGTGCTGACACAATCAGATCTCTCATCGGGGTTTAATGCTAAGTCTCACAGCCCTGAAGCAGCACAAAAATCTCTATTTCCTGAACATTTCACTGACCTGTGGTGTTAAAGACTTGCCAACTAAGACAAACCATTAAATGAGCAGGGAACCACAACAGTAAAAATATTGCATGAGGCAGCCATGGCTGGTAAGACCTCAGGGTCTAAATCCAAGAATATTTTATCATCTTGAGAGCAAGTGCTGCCCTTTCCAGAGGCAGGGATTGAATTCCCTGTGGTGGAGGCACACTTTGAAAGGCACCACACACGCAGACCTGGCTCTGGATTCCTCAGCGATCCTTTGCAGCTTTCTCTCCTGTCCATTGCCCAGGCAGGTTTAATTCTATGCAATCAGCAGCTATCTGCACTTGTAGACTTTGGATTAAATTATTAATCAAGCTGGGGTTGGCTCTTCTGTGTTTCCAAGCAGGAGCTGTTTGTCCCGTTTGTGGCATGACAGAATTACGGGGTAATTAAGGTCAGAAGGGATCTCTGGTGGGTTGAGCACCACCTCCTCCTCGAAGCTAAACACGTTTCTGGTGCCCAGGCACCTCCTGGGCTCCAGGGAAGGGCCTTTGGTGTGACAGGGTTTGTGCTGGGGGCTGTGCTCCACTGTCACATCAGCCTTAGGATTTTTAGTACATCCTTACAATCACAATCCCGTTTTCATTGAGGGCTTTCTCCAAACATCCACTTTAATTTCCTCCTAAAAAATTTTTTGCATTTATCCACATCATAAAGGTGATAAATGTGTTGACAGTTTGGTGCAGGTTTTGTCTATGCATAATTTCCTGAAATGATCCTGAGACTTCTCAGTTTATTCCTTCTGCTCTCCATTAGCTCCCAGAGTGTGCATAATCCGAAGTTTTCTTTTCATTACCAGGAAAAAGAATAGGTTAGAGAGAGAGACTTGTGAATGCAGTTGTATTTTTCATTTTCCTCACAGCCTCCCTCGTCCTTCTGCCAAAAGCTCCCCATAATGTGCATATCCAGAGCGGTTAAAGGAAAAGCAAATATTGATTGTCTCGAACTAAAGCGAAGCAGTGAGACAGATGGAGCCACATCATCATATTGAAGCATAAAGGTCAGGAGTGAGCTGCAGAGTGCTTCAATTCAACAGGGCTCAAAGAACAGGGATTGCTGCTGCTGACAGATTTGTTAGAAACCCGTTTAGCTGCCACAAATATGGAATATATCCAAACAGGAGCATCTATCATTGTTGGAATTACAGCCCCAAATACGTTTGTTTCTTGTTTGCCTTTTCTCATTCTTCCTTTTGACCCACACAGACTTTGGACTCAGCATGAACATCATTTGATTTTTATGGTTGGCTTCTTTAGCTTTTAGTACAATTTCAGTGGCTCAGTTACTAAATCAAACCCCCTGTGGTTGTGCTTGCATGTGTTCCACAGGCTCCTTGAATGTGCCACATGACTTGGAGGCCCGTTTCTACTTTAGTTTTTGCATTTTGGATCAACAAATCCTTTTGATTTCCACCTTCTTTGTGAAGTTAGTGCTGTTGCATCTGCACAGACTGTTTGAATTTAGCAGTACAGAAACAAAGATGAAAACATTCTGCCTGGAGCAAAACCAGTGTCAAATATTCCTGCTTGGCTGTCCTTGTTGTCAGGACATCTTCATGTGGCATTGCTGACACAGCTCTGGTGCGTGTCTCTATCAGAGCTCTCACTTCATGATGTCTTTTCTTGTTTCTTTTCCCTGAGAGAACGCTAAAAATCATCCTTTGGGGTGTTTAGGAGTGTGGGGAGGTTCCTTAACACACACTGTGATGGTTTCTTTTCTCTAAGGTCACCTAGAAGAGGAATCTTCCCATTGAGCATTTACTGCCTTATAATCAGACAAGGATTTGCTGGATTATCCCCCCAATATTTGGCTCCCCCTTCCCTGTTTCTGTCTCAACAGCAGCAAGGAGTTGGCTGCATTACCAGGGGTACAGGTTGAGTATAGCAGTGGCCAAAGTGGATGCTTATGTTAAATGGCATTAAATAATGGCATATTTCCATGCCTTTGCAGCAGTCCCTTGGAGTGGCAGTGCCACAGCCCTGCTGAGGCCATCCCAGCCCCAGGGTAGAAAAGACACCTGGAGGGAACTTCAGAAAAGGAGAGAGAAAACTGGGAGGTGTTCAGTGTTTCCTCCTTGCAGCAGGAGCAGCTGGAAGCCTGGAACCTCCTCATGGGGCCACACTTCCAACTCCTGACGGGGACACTTCTAATCCTTTGGGATTTCCTGATGTGGCCACTTCCAGCTATTCCCGGGCTGTGTCCATTGCCCAGGGAGGGTTGGGGTGAGGGAGCCCAGCAGGGCTGGTGCCCCCTGCCCCACCAGCAGCCCCAGGAGCCTGTCCCAGGGCAGGGAAGGAGGGATGGGAGCCCAGACCTGCAGGAAAAGCTGCCAGTCCCCAGTGGGTGTGAGCAGGGCTGCCCCAGGCTGGGGTGCTGGGCAGGTGAGGTTGTCCTGGGGCTGGGGCAGACAGGGAGCCCAGGGCTGTGTCCTGGCCACAGCTGGGAAGAGGCTGCCCAGAGAGCCCAGCACATCTGTCAGCTCATTGTCTGCGCCCAGCACAGAACAAAGAGCACAACAACAGAAGAAATGCAAAATGCATTTAAAAATACTCTTTCATTTCCCTTTTCGCCAGAAGCAGAAGTGCTTAAATAACAGAGGACAAAAGCAGCTCTTGCAGAACTTCCAAGAGTTGGGAAAAATAAAAAGCCCTGTGAGCAGGACTGGGTTTAGGAGAATTCCCCCCTCATCCTGCCCAGTCTGGGGAGCCCCAAAGCAGGCAGAGCTGCTCCCCCTAAAGCAGACAGCAGCTCCTGGCTGCAGCATTCCCACTCCGTCAGGTCCTTGGGATATCTGTCCCCTGGCCAGCTTAAAAGCAAGTTTTCAGAAAGGTAGTAAGCAATTTCCCCCCACATCAGTATTTTCCTTCTGCAAATTCCTTGGCTAAAAGGCTTAATGGAATGTGAAAATCAAAGGGGTAAAGATAAAAATTAAAAAAAAAAAAAAAAAAGGAAAGCACTGCAAAAAATGTTTCTATATTTAAGGAATACTTGTAGCACCCAGGCTGTAAATGAATGTTCTGTCACTACTGTTACACTCTTACAGCACAGGGGTTACTGTGGTGGTGCTCCGTAGAGGGATCAAATTTTATTTTCCTCTCTAAATACAATTTTGTGTAACTCAGGGTGGAGACAAGCTGCATGGATGCAGTGGTTGAGGGCAGCAGAGCTTGCAGTGGTTCAGGGTAGGGCTGTCCCACATGCAGTGGAGTGCTCTTGCACTGAGTACAGTGAATATTTGGTGCTTTACCACGGCTCTAGGGCTCTCAGTGGCATTCTGTGGGAATCCAAGGGGTCTTGGCTTAAAGCAGCAGAAAGTTTGCTGAGCTGCTGACCCAGTGTGACCATTCACAACTTATGTGACCTCCTGATGCCCTCCACTAGTCAGGCTGGACTCAGGCCTGGTAAAAAGCAGATGTTGCACCTGTGCTAAATATTTCATTCCTCAGCTTGGCTAATTTCTACATAAACATTGAATTTTAATATGTATGTAAGCTCTTTCCTGGCGAAAGTGTTCAGTGATGTGTTTAAATGAAATGTTGTTGCTTTTGGTTAGGACTGGGAAGGTGCTTGAAATAAAGTCCATTTTGAGAGCTTTGCTAACTGAATGCCCTTGATTTGTCTCTCTCTATTTTTTTTTAACTGAATGAGTTGATTTGTCTCTTTTTTTAACTTGTATCATTAAAAAAAAAAAAACAACCACAATGAGGTGAATGTTGTGATGTTCTTCTAGATGGGCAGCAGATCTGGGAAATGGAGGCAACGGTGGACAAGGACAAGAGCCAGCCCGTAAGTATGGAACCCTGGGTGTCCCCTCCTGCAGCTGCTGTGCACAACCTGTGCTCAAGGGGAGCTTCCAGGAGCGCCTCGGAAGCAGAGAGAGCAGCAATGCCACGAGGAGCGAGGGGCAAATGCTGCAGCAGTGCCTGTGCTGCAGGAAGGAGCGACTCCTGCAGCAGTAACCCCCGGGGCATCGCTGCTGCATTCTGTCCTGCAGACCCACAGTGCCAGCCCAGGCTCTGCAGGGTGCTGGGTCCAGTCCAGGTTTGTCCTGCAGGGTTTCCAGTGCTCTTGGGAGGGAAGGAGCCCCTCTGCTCCCTTGCCTTGCTGGGACCTTGCTAGGGAAGGCAGAGCTCTCAGGAGTCAGCAGTGGTACTGCCATGGGCCGTGCCTGCCCGGGAGGCAGCGGGGATGAATCAAAAGCCTACAGAATAATTGAGTTATTCTGACAAAATAGGGAATTCTGCAGTGCATGCTCCTTTATCAGCACTGTGGGATCAGCAGAGCTTCTGTATTTGCCACCATTTCATCTTTTATTTGTAGCTGAGACTTCTCCCTCCAAGTTCAGGACAGCACCAAGTGCAGGAGGGATACAGTCCATAGAAACCAACTCATCAGTACCAAAAATCTTCTGGTCTTTCACCATCTGCCCCTTTTGTCTCATACCCTGCTTTACAGGGGCGAATAGGGAGATTCCTCTTGTTGTGGAGGTGTAGCAAGGGGAGCTGCACACAAACCCTGGCCAGCCCCAGGTGCTCATCCCTTCTTGTCCCCCGTGTTATTTATTTCAGAGCATGCTTTTTGTGGAAATACCCGAGTACAGGAACAAGCACATCCGCACAGCCGTGAAGGTGAATTTCTATGTCATCAATGGCAAAAGAAAAAGAAGTCAGCCCCAGCACTTCACCTATCACCCAGGTAATTCTCAGGGCCAGAGCCACTTGTTATCTAAGTTCATGAGCAGGATTTGATTTTCTGCTCCGTTGTTTTCTTGCTGTTCTTTGAGGATATAAACGTTGCTAATTTAATTCAGCACTCGACAGGTGCTTGGTTTAGAAGATGCCTGTGATTTATGGTCAGGAATTTCCATCAGTTTGGGGTGTCAGTTATCTGCTATTTTGGCAATGGGCTGATGCTGCCCCATTCACTTGGTGGAAGTTGGCCAAGAGTCTCGCTGGGAACAGGCTCAGTCTGGGACATGGTGTGACCCTCTGAAAACCACGAGTGTTGCCTTCTCTGACGTGTCCAGCAATAAGAAAACATCAGATCTGGGAAAGGGCTTGGGATGGAGGAAGGCAAGCAATATATATTCTTCAGAGTGAGGCTAGCTGAGAAAAATAGAAATGCTTTTGTGATGTTCTTCCTCTGGGGGATTGGTGAGCCGTGTCACAATAAATATAACAGGATTACTAATGAAATTCCCAGAATTTCTCAGCTTTGGCTGGGGGGAAAATATTGTGAGAAAATCAGAGTATTGTGTTTGTGGAAAGCAATGAGCATAAAATAACAGCACCAGATTTTATGCAAGCTTCAAATGATGTCTTAATTTGACTTGTCTCTAAGGAAAGGCAAACATCCATTCAGACTCTTAATTTGCTCTCCTCCAGCCTGAAAATCTCTGGTCCTCTCCCTGAATTTATGAACTCAATAGGGTATCACCAATGTGAAGGGTTTGTACAGTTGCCAAATTGTTCTGAGCAGTATTGAGAAGCACACTTTTATCTAAATACAATCCCTAACATAGACCACTTAGGAGAAGGAATCTTTACTTCCAGACAGGAATTTTGCATGACCACTGTATGGTTTCCATTGTGTGGTGTTTCTATAGTGAGTTTTGGGGAAGATGTGACAAAAAAATCATTGGAAATTAGAGGACCATCATTTACCCCACCAGGATTCACACAACTCTTACTAAATCATGGTCTTTTAAATGATGGTGGCAAACAGGTCTTCAGCTCTCGGCACTGAAGAAACTTTGTGCAGCAAAGACAAAAGCTCTAAAATAGTTCAGCTCTGCCTTTGGTCACTTGTTAAATGTTTGGCAGAAAGATGGGGAGCTGTTTATGTCCTGGGATTTCTATTGATTCAGTCTCCTTTGAGATGGAAGTATTGCACAAAACACCTATCTATGACCTCTTATTTTGTCTGTCTTCCAGAGTGGCCCTTAAATGAATTGAAACAGGAGCTGAAGTGTTGAATTTTTCAATGTTAGCGATTTGTGGTTCACTAGTACATGAAAGATTTTTCAAGAATCTCTTAGCACAGAGTGCTTTGAAGAATCTTTGCCGTGTTGCATGTGGGTGATTTATTAAACTCAGTGCTTGTGACATGTGAATTTACACGCACAAATCTTGTAAAAGGCTTAAATCTCTTATTGCTTCAAGGAAAACCTCTCTGTTTCTCCTCAGCTCGTTACGAATAACGTCCTTTGCATGCTTTATTCTAGTACCATCCATCAAAACAGAGCCCATTGATGACTATGATCCAGCCCTAATCTGCAGTCCAGTGCACAGTGCTCTGGGGACAGTAACACAGCCTTACTATTCACAGCACACAATGGCCACCGAGTCCCCTTCCTGCCTCGTGGCCACCATGGCTCCTTGCCAGCAGCTGCGCTCAGGCCTCCCCTCTCCCGACGCGCGGTACCAGCAGCAGAACCCGGCTGTGGTCTACCAGAGGAGCAAGAGCCTGAGCCCCAGCCAGCTGGGCTACCAGCAGGCCGGCCTGATGGCCGCGCCCGTGGCCGTTGCGGACGCCCACCGCTCCGTGCTGGTGCACGCTGCCTCTCCGGCCCAGAGCTCCCCGGGCCACCAGCAGTCCTCTCCTGTCATCCACTACTCTCCAACCAGCCAGCAGCTGAGGTGTGGGAGCCACCAGGAGTTCCAGCACATCATGTGCTGTGAGAATTTCACGGCCAGCGTGGCCAGGGCCGGGCAGCCCCAGGCCGGCCAGGCGCAGAGGCTCAGCCCCGGCTCGTACCCCAGCGTGATCCAGCAGCAGGCGGCCCCGGGCCAGCGGGCAGCCAAGAGCGGGCCGCCAGGGAGTGAGCAGAAGGAGGTGCTGCCAGCAGGAGTGACCATCAAGCAGGAGCAGAACCTGGACCAGGCGTACCTGGATGATGGTGAGTGCCGTGCCCCTCTCAGGGCTGCTCGGTTGGAGGGAGGGGGTGAGGTTACAGCTCTCAATGTTCCTCGGCGTGGCCTCCTTTGGTGGGGGTGGACATCTCCTGTGCAGTCGGGCTGGATTTGGGAACTTCATGAGGTGCATTTTTGGCTGATGGCAAAGCACTTTGGCCACTCACCCACAGGACCCCTCTGCTTGCTCCGTGCTGCGGGCTCAGCTGCCACGTTGAGCTGGTCCCATTTTGTCTCCCTTTGCCAAAGGTGCCATTGCCAGTTTGGAAAATGGCAGATCTGAAATGACATGCACTTCTTAATTATTTTATTATATTTCTTCGTATCAGGGCAAAGTCCACTTTGTAAAATGCTCTTGTACATTTTGTACCAAAAAAAAAAGCCCATTGAGCAATCTATCAAGGCCTGTAATGAATGGGGGAGTGCTGCAGGCAAAACCATTGCAGATGTTCTAGATGAACAGTGGGACATTGATAAGTTAAACAGTGCTGTTCCTTTGCTGTGAGCCAGCTGATTTAGCCTTTAGGAATGAACATAAGTTGGAGTAAAGCTTTCTTTGAACATATCCTGCTTATTCTTAGGTAGGCAGCTATTGGCAGTCTGGTGGATTGGTTCTTTTATTAAAGCATGTTTCTGACAGGAGGAAATCAATGCAAAATTAATAGTGCAGCTGGACACTGCAATCACAGAGAGCAGCAGCAAACCCAACACTGATTTTAGTGGGAGCAGAGTGAGGCTGCTGGAAATATTGCTGCAAAGGCAGGATGTTCCTGTGCAGGAAGTGCAGACCTGATTGTCACAAATGGGAGCTGCTCTCCTCTCAGTGCAGGCAGTGGCAGGCTCGATCTCCTGGGTGTGCACCAGGATGTGCTCCAAGCACCCAGCAGTTTGGGATTGTTCCTGCACTTACCTGCAGTTGTGAAATTGTGCCTGTGAAAGTTCTTCTTTCCTCAGCTTGGGTCCCGAGTGCTCTGTGTGGTATGCAGCCTTCACTGCTGGGTTTGTGGGCAGAGTCTGGATGGTTTCCTTTCTTCGCTGTGTTTGCAGAGTGGTTGATGCAGCTTTGGTGCCATCGCAGTAAAATCTGGAGGGTTTTTACTGGTTCCCTTCTCTGGGCAGGAGATTCAGGAGTAAACTTAACTTGGGAGATTCACTTTTCATTCAGGGAATTGGGCATGAATCTTTCTGACAGGAGAACTAAACACTGTTACTTTGGGTAATTTTAATATGAGAAGCTGAAAGATTCTTCCACATTTTTAAAAATACTTGGTACGCACCTTGTAAAAGAAAGAAAAGAGAAAGCTTTTACTTCAAGATTCTGTCTTCAAAGTCAAGCTGTAGTCCATGTAAAAGAGCTCCCAATGTAGACTGCAAAGTTAATTTTCCTGGTTTTGAATCAGGCCAGTGACACCCAACTGCAGCACAGCTCTCCAAGAACTCACTCAGCCTCGCTGCTGAGGGAGCCACCAGGCAGGACAGCAGCAACTCAGGATGAAATCCAGGCTTCTCCTTGGATCATCTTGCCTTGATTGCAGCTAGAGATTTCTTTATCAGTTGTGCCACCCAAGTCAGGCCAGGCAAGATGGGCCACGTGCAGCCTCTTTAGTGACCTCAGTGAGTTGACATCAGCTGGAAGTGTGACTTGGAGAATTGTGATTTACTTTAGGGTTTTGCAAAGCATTTCATTCTGAAATGTTCAGGACTTGAATTCAAAAGCCACATTGTTTGCTGCTGGGGAAAAGTGACTCAGAACATAACAAAAGCCATGTTTTTCCTGACTAGAAAGTTTGGGTTTGTGCTTTATAGTATTAAAGGAAAGCAAACCTAAAGGATTACGGAGGCTTTGCCCTTAAATCCCTTTTATCCAGAAAGCTCTTGTGAGATAAAGTGAGCTGCAAGGTCCTGCAGTGATTTTCATGGGCAGACACAGAGCTGCTGCTGGCCCAGGCAGGCTTGGCATGATCCAGCTGCTGCTGCTGCCCGGGCTCTTGGGCAATCACTGCTGGTGTCTCTCACTTCCCTTTGCTCTTCCTCCTCCCCTGCCTTGTTCTCCTTTCTCCAGAGTTCTGCTGACATCCAGCTTTCGTCCCCTCGCTCTTGTGGCCTCCTCTCATCAGCCCTTGCCCGCTGCCTTCATGGTTAACCCACAGCCTTGGTGTTCTGGGCTTTGTTCCTACTCTGAGCTTTGCCACAAACTTGTGCAGTGACCTGGGCATGGCGGTTCCTCATTCCTGGAGCTGGTGCCTCTCAGAGTGGGCACACTGAGGGTGCTGGGGCTGTCCTGGC
This sequence comes from Chloebia gouldiae, assembly GCA_003676055.1. NCBI lineage: Eukaryota > Metazoa > Chordata > Aves > Passeriformes > Passeridae > Chloebia > Chloebia gouldiae. Next base: position 2,349,894 of record QUSF01000058.1, read on the forward strand.
AGTGACCAGAGCAGAGCATCCTGCAGTGACACCGTTGTCCTTGCCTCTCTCAGCTCCCTGGAGTCCCTGCTGGCAGCACCCCTCATTGTCTTCTTCTCCTCCCTGCTGTAAAAAGATGTTATTTGTCCTTCCTGAGACCATGGCTTGGCTTTGCTCAGAGCCTTCAGTGCTCCACAGGGCACAAACACTGGGAACTCAGCACATTTAACCTGCCTTGAAAAGATGAGAGCTGTTCCCCCTCTGCAGGGGGATTCCAGGCCTGTGGGCTCTCAAGGTTGAGTGCAGCCAAGCCAGCCTGGAGCCCAAGGCAGGTGGTGGCAAGGATTTACCATCTTCTGATGGGTTTTGCCGTGTGCCAGGAGAGCTTGGTGCCCAGCTGGTGCCCTCCCCACCCCCTTGGTGATGGTTTTAGCAGAGCTGTAGCTGGTTTCTGGCGCTGCTGCAGAAGTGCAGAGCTGCCACTTGCTTTCTGGAAGGAGACACCGGCCCCTCTGCTGGGAGAGGAGGTGCCCAGCCCAGCCTGTGGTGCCTCTGCAGCTTCCCAGCCCTCCCCTCCCAGCCAGAAAGACAAACCAGGCTTACAGGAAGGGAGGCTGCCCTAGCCAGCCAGAGAGGGTGGATTTGGATATGCACCCATCAGGGACTGATGCAAGTCCAGCATTGCCACACATCACCTTCACACACCTACGCCTCCAAGTTTCTCTGTGAAATCGATGTATCTGTAACTTTCTGGTAGCAAATACTGGGAGGAATCCCCAGAGGAGGGGACAGTTCATGAAAAATGGTCAGGGAAACCTTTGTTACACACCTCTGCCTCAGAGATTTGTTACTGCTGGAATGACTTTGGGGGTGAGGAGAGTGTCAGGAGTGTCCCTGGGTGTCAGGAGACCCTTGAGGATGCATCAGGTGTCCCGGCCAGTGCTGGCAAGCAGGGCTCAGCTGCAAATGATCAGCATCTGCAAGTGAAAGCCATGGGGTGACAGTGATAAGCTGCTTTCAGCCGAAGCCTCATCTTAATATTATTCATAACCAAACCGCCCACGAAGGTAAAAGTTACCCAAACAATCACATAAATATATTGACAAACAGAATGTAGCTCCTCCAGCGCCCTCAGAGTGCTGAGATTAACTCTTTAAAGCACAAAGCCAGCTCAGAATGTAGCTCTTGGCAGCACTGTCTGCAATCCCTTGTTGGGGCAGGATCGAGGGGGTGACCCAGGGCTGGGGCACTGATTGTGCTCCTCCTGCAGAGCCACTGGGCTCCTGTGCAGTTCCCCAGCTGGGGCACAGACACGAGGCTCAATTCCACGCACAGATCATGGCTGTGTACTCATGCTTGTGTAGCTTGAGTGTTATCAGCCTGCCTGCCTTAGATTGAGATCTTTTTGGTTCAGCTGTCAGGCTGAACTTTGCAAAGAAAAATGATTGTCATTGTTCAAATAGTAACTGTCTAACCACATCTGACACTCCGAAGTCTCTGCTGGATACAGCAGCTCTGAATTATTTTTGGTGCACGGTGATCTCCTCTGGGGAGGAGAGGAGCGGGGCAGATGCTGTGTAGTGGTTTATCAGGCTGCTGATCAGCAGAGATGTTTTATAGTGAGCTCAGGTATTTCGCAGAAAACTTCAGGCGTCAGATATTTCTTTAGAAAGCGGCTGTGCAGGATGTGCAGTGTGGTCCTCGCATCACCCAGCACTCCAGATCCCCTCCATGACAAGCTGCGTGCTCCCTTGTGCAGTTTTGCTCATCCAGCAGCACTCAGGGTGTTACATCCCTACATTTCCTTCCTGTGTTCTTTCACTGACAGCGAGAAAACCCTCAGCCCGTGCCCACGCACCGTGGCATGAAATCCACATCCCTCCTTCCCTTCACCTTCAGCAGAGAGCTTTCCTTTCTGGCCAGCTCTGTTCTCCTTGGGCAGGGAGTGCCTCCGGACACCCTGGCAGAGCCCAGAGTGCTGCTGCCAGCCAGGGCTGGGGGCTGGCACGTCCTGAGCACCCTGCTGGCCCTCCCCAGCCCTGGCCCTGGGTGCAGGGCTGGCACAGGCGGCTCTGGGGGTCCCAGAGGGAGCCCCTCTGAGCACTGAGCTGCACTGGCAGGGCCAGGGCACTGCCTGGCTGGAGAGCAGCTGCCTTTCTCCCTGAACGCTGGCTTGAGCCCCTGCACGGGGAGCACAGAGGATGCTGCCTCTAGGAACACATTTTGGGTCAGTTTGTAGTTGTTTGCATCTCGTGTCCACACACAAAGTAGCAAGACAAGGCAGAGGGGACTGTTCTTGTTTCTTGGCATTTTAGACAGGGGTGAATTTGAATCCTACAGATGGGCTGGGGTTCAGTTTCGAGCAACTATTTGCATCTAAAAAAGTCATGCTCTGTTTTTAATTAGAACTCCTTTTCATAGAAGGTGTGGTCACTTCTGCTCAGGCAGAGTTTGCCTAAGAGTTAAGCCTGTATGTTCTCCAAAACATTTTGCTCAAACACTAGCAAATCTCTGTATTCATCAGGCTCATTCCTGAAGCTCTGACTCACATTATTACAGATTTTCTGTTCTCTGCTGGGACCTTGCAGCACTCCCTCGGTACACTGCAGCTTTATTTTTGGATCACTGCTCTTGTGGGTTTGTGTTAGGATCTCCATGCCCCTGTCCTATGCCTTGCTTTTCTAGAGGCAATATAAAAAGAGAAAAAGCCATCGTTCTGCTCCCAAAACCCCAAAGTCTGCTGGCAGGAAGTAGAAGGATCAGCCTGTTAGGAGGAAGGTCTGGGTTCAGTCTGAGCTTGGTCTTTCAGGAAAGTATTTAACTTCCCTGTGCTTCAGCTTACCATTATTAAAAGTACCTTATCCTTCCCTCTTGTACAGTTAAGCATTAATTAATTCGTGTTAGCAGCACACACAGATTCTCAGAAAAAAACCCTACACTTGCATACCTGAATATGAATGAAGTATTTGTATTGCTGTAGCAGGCTCCATCTGATCTTCTTCACCTCTAGCAACAATTCGGTGTTTAAAAGTTGAGACAAATCCAGCCCCATTTGAAGACTGCCCTTTCCCCAGCAGCCCCAAAGCATGCAAACCAAAACAAAGCGAGAAAAAGAAAAACCCATACATCCCAAATCAGCAGCAGAGGAAGGAAGAAAATGAATCGAGTGATTAAAAGCATGGTTCCACTGGCACCTCTTTGTTCTTGAGCTCAGGAATCTTTAATTGGGGCAGTCAGTGCCCACAGGCGAGTTGTGTCACAAAGCGTTTCCTGTGGAGGAGCACAGGAACGTGCAGAGCCCATTGGGAGCCCAGGGCTGCACGAGGGGCACGTGGGCACTGCTGCCTCCTCCGTGGGCACCTGGTCAGCAAACCCCAGTTCTGGGGTCTGAGGTGGAATGCACGTCCCCCTTGGAAGGCTGGCTGTTATCAGCTGAAAGCACTCAGCTTTTGGGAGCCATCAGGCAAATTTCAATGATAGTTTTGAAATAGTGGCAAAGAGTTACTTGAAAAAAAAAGAACTTGTTCGTGCAGTTGGGAATTGAAAGCTTCTAAACCACAATAAAGTCCTTTCCCAGACTTGCTGTCCATTTAGTCCAAGCTCATGGCATTCCTTAGACAGTCTGAATCACAGGCAGCAGACAGCTCTTACAAAGGAGACCATAGACACCCATCTGTTGGGAGGCATCTGCCAAAATAGACCATACATTTACTTTTATTCTTTCAATCCACTTTCAATTTAAAGGGATAATAACAATAACATTTTTCACTCCAGTGCAGGGAAATGGCAATGAATTAAAGTTATTCCGCTGCAGAAGGAGGCAGGCAGGCTTGTCCCCAGCTCTCACAGAGGGGTGAAGCAGGATCAGAGCTTTTGAGGGACTTGGCTGCAGCTGAGGCAAGAAGTCAGTGGTAAAAGTGTGGCTTTCCTGGGGAATTCCTGATTTCCAGGTCCCCACAGGTGTGCAGGAGCTGGAGCAGCTCTGTTAAATGGTGCTCGCTGAAGGGAGGGACTGGCAGAGCTCGTGTCTCCTCTCTCTGCCTCTCCATAGGCTCAGTCCCTCCAGGTGTGTCTGCCAGGGAACTGGAGGTGCTTCCCAGCAGTGAGCAGTGGCTGGCACTGGGGCCAGCCTGCAGAGACATTCTCATTTCTTGGGGATGAGTCTGGAGGCTGAGCAAAGCTGTTGTGTGAGGAGTGCAGGGTGTGAGGAAAAGGGATCTCCTACAAGCTGGGAGTGTTTCACATAGAAATTCTTTCAGTGCAGTCCAAATTGTAACAGTTTTGACAACAGTTTTTAAAAATGAGGACTTCGGTGATGAGAGATGTACAACTAGAAAATGGTTTATAGCAAAACTGTGTGAAATAGGAAGGGATTAACTCATTCTAGTGCTGAATTCTCCATTTTGCATTGAACCAGAGACGTGCTCTCTGAAAACCTCGAGCAGGGCTTGTGTTACACTCCAGCAGCTCACCACAGAGCTGTGCTGGTTAAGGTGGTTGGGGTTTTTTTTTCAATTTTATTTTGCTAACACAGCTATTATGGTGAAAACCCTTGTAGAGACGGAGCTCTGCTGGTGTAAAACCCTGGGATCAGCAGAGTCAGGCCGAGTCAGGGAACCCAGCAGCTCTTTCACCACAGGGATTTGTGCTGGGGTGACTCTGCACGGGCAGGGGGTTTGTTCCTGCTCAGCTGGGGTAGCTGATAGAATAAATAGGAACATCAGGGGAAACAGAAGGGATTTTGATGTGACAGTAATTGCAGAGCTCAGCCTGCTTGGTCTGTTGACCACCTCAGAATGAATCCCAGCAAAGGTGATGTGCTGAGCTGGGCTCATGTACGGGAGCAGGCTGTGCTGAGGGGCCTTGCACCTGCAGCAAGGTAGGGAGGGCAATAAAATCCTCTTAGCTCCCCTTCAGAATGGGCATGATCTAATTGATTATTAATCAGTGAACCAGCTCACATCCATGGCAGCTCGAGGCTTTTGCTAATTCTTTACAATTTCATTGCTGTTCTTGGAGCATTAATAGCAATTTAAAAGTGCAAGTGACCTTTCTTACTGATCTTTTCAGATCAATCCAAAATAAACCCAAAATGTTAAAAATACAAACCTGGATGGTTTGGGCTTTCAAAATTCAGACAGACAAAACTGATGCAACTTTGGGGCGGGAGGTTGATTGCATGATTTAAAAACCAGTCTCATGATTGCTGGAGGCCTGACTCATGAGCCCTGAACGCCTGGGTTTGGCTTTGCTGCTCCCCACAGCTTCATTTGGTACCAGCTGGGTTAATGCTAGGAACGTGCAGAGGTGGGGAAAAGATCTTTTCTCCCCTTAAAGCTTGATGTGATAATTGGGAGGATTCGGCTCCTCCTGCAATGGCTCTTGAAAAGGCAACTCGGGTCCTTTTTGAGCTGCACTTTGAAATGTTGGGAGCAGCTGCTCAGAGCCTTGCTGCTCGGAAAAGTTTGGAAAACATCTGCACATTTTTTTAACTGTTGTGAAATAAAATGCTTGGCAAGAATAGCCGTCTTAAAGATCTACAATCTTTTTGTGGTGCAAACTGAAAGGCAGTTACAAAGTCTTCTACTGTAGAAAAATGCCCAGATTCTCATCATTACTTGCCCAAGCAGACTTTCTCAGCTCAGGTCACCTCCTGCCAGGGAGCAGGGATAGTTGGTGGGGGACTTCTTGTCTGTACAGACCTCTTGTCTCACAAGAATGGAGACCTAGAATTGATTAGCTTAAAATCCAGTTTTTCCCCACCTGTTTTTCATAGTTTGTTATAAATAATAATGTAATTATATATTTTTAATTAACTATACATATAGCAATATAATACTAATTTCAATCAGTATTTATTGATAAGTCTCTGGCCATTTTTAAATTAAGAAAATGAGGATGAATCATCTGAATTTCCAATCCCAGTTAGTTTTCTTGTGAGAACCCAGAGCAGTGAGAGATGCTTTTCTGCCCAGCAGAAGCTGGTATGGCCTTACACTGCCCAACCCCTTTATTGCTGTTTCCTCACCAGTTCCAAGAGACTTCTGTGCTCACACTTGGATGCAGTGAGTGCTTCGGGGCATTTTTAAAGCAAATGTGCAAGACAATCCTGCACTGGCTGTGAGAGGTACTGCATGACCTAATAGGTGACTGCAGCTCCTCTGATGTGAAAAGCAAGCAGCACACCCCTGGCTGTGCCAGAGGGAGAGTCAGGGCAGAACAAATACTTGGAGACCATAAAGCTCCCTTCAGCACTTTAGCTGCTACTTTGGATTTTCAGGCAGGTGCTGGTTTTCACACTCTCACTCTGTAATACAACTTTTTCTGTGTTTACCAAGAAGAAACCTAAAATGTATAAACAATGCAGTCGTGTCTGAATCATCACTCTGAGTCCCCATGCTTCAGTTTGCAAGCACAGAGATCTGGGCATACATCCAGCTGGGAATTTCACAGATGACTCCTCGCTCTAAGAGGGGTCTGCACAAAAACCTGAAATCCAAGGATTCCCAATTTTGCGAGCATTTACATCCTCCAGTTTGTGTGCACATCTCCAAGGGATGCTGCAGTCTGTCTGGAATTAAAACTCTGATCTCTACAAATTTGCATGACTAATGGTCTGCAAATGACTGAAAACTTAGTCTTGAGTTGGATTTAACCAGTGTTAGGTACAAAAGAGTTAAATCTTCAGCTACTGTTAGCTGGAGTCAAACCACTGAGGATCACAGAGCTTCACCAGGAGCAGCTCTTAGTGACCCAGTGACAAACAAGACTGACACTCCTCATCTTCTTACACGTTCTCCTAATCCACACAGTTCCCATTTTAATCAAGCCACGTCCTTTTGTGCATTTTCAGTTTGGAAACGTTGTACTCCAAAATCTAAACAAACCTCTGCCTTCAGCTGAACAAATGCAACTTCTTTAGAGTGAGATCACAATTTAGATACAGTGAGAAAAGGATTGTTGACTTCTGCCTGTGGGTGTTGGAGTGCTAGGCTTCCACCTGAGGGGGAATTTTTCCACGTGGCTGAATGTCAGGTGTGGAAGTACAGGTCAGAAGGGGCTGTGCCTTGCTCCTGGTGGTGGGCATTGGGAAGGGCTGGCTGTGCACCACCCGCTGTGCTCTGCAGGAGCCCGAGAACCTGCACAGAGCATGGGCTGATGTCCCTGCACAGTGCCAGCAGCGTGGTCCTTTCTCAGCAGTCACTTGCTCTGACTCGCTGCAAGGAGTAACTTGGGCCAGGGCAAAAGCAGCAGTAAATTAGAAAAGTGTGAGTTTGCAATCGTTCCCTGTGCCAGGGCAGTCTAGTCAAAGATTCCCAAATTGTGGTGTGGTTTGGTCTGGTTTGGTTTGCTTTCTTAATGATGAATGACTTCATCAGCCGTGAATGAATGGAGTCAAATGTAGGACAAATAGTGAGACACATGAATGACTCCTGTGACATTTGCAGTGGATGGGTGCTGGTTTATTTAGGTGGTTTCTAAGTTTCTTTGGAAAGAGTGAGAGTGACTAAAAGTAGGGGGAACCACTTCTAAGTATGGGGGGTCGATGGTGAAATTACTGTGACAGTTAAACCTCCCTGGGCTCAGCATCTGTCATTATGAGCAGCTCAGCCTCAGTTCTTTGGTAAAATCTGGGTTCCAGGAGACTCCACAGCCACGGGGCCAGAGGCCTGGCTGCTGGAGCAGACATTCCCTTTGTGGTCAGATACCTCCCAGTGCTGGGTCTTCGTCAGACACTTGGTGGGCCTCCAGTTCTGCCCAGGAGGCAGCAGGGCTGCTCTGCTGGAGTGCCCCTGGTCACCAGCAGAGGAATCTGGGCTTAGGACTCAGGGAAGTGCCCCAGTTCAAGTCACTGCAGATGAAGTCATTATATTCTGTACAAACTGATATTTGCAAAGGCTGGAAAAGGCTGATGTTTGCCTGAAAATCAACCAGGCATCAGGCAAATCCAGGCTTAAATCAGGACTGAGGCAAACATGAGGGGAACTTTTAGCAGCTGAATTTTTTAATTGTAGTTTGGGTTGTGTATCTTTTCTTCCTTAAAACTGCATTGTATTTTCTCTTATCTGATTTCTTCATTTGCTTTGAGTGGGGTGCTGTGTCCTTCCTTGGAAAGGAGTCCAAGATTGCAGCATCTAAAACTCCAGCAGGTAGACCCTGATTTTCAGCTAGGTAGGCTGGGTTACATGAGGGCTCTTCTGAGGCCATCCTGCAAATAACTTAGTGGTGTTGTAAGATATGTTTACTTTTTTAAAAAATGCCATTCATTTTTATACAAATTTTTCTTCAGGACAATTTTATAGGCTATTATAAAAACACAAAACTAGTGCAATGTCTGTTTTAGAAATTAGTATCTCTGGCCCTTTTTTGTTCTTGGTTACCCTTCATCGCTCTTCAAAACTGACATAAATTTTAGATCAAGATTATGGCTTCAGAGAATCTCAGGCTGTTCAGATAACAGCCTTGGTTTAGATGCAGCACTAAATGCTCCTCCAGTGTGTCGTGCAGAAACACATCTCTGCTTTCAGAGCTCGCTGCTGAGCACCGGTGTCTGTGCAGGGGCTGGAAGGAGCCTCTCCCACGGGGCACATCCCTGGCAAACAATCCAGCCCCTAATGCCACGAGGAATCCCAGAATTACTGCAGGGAGGCCTTGGTTTCAGCAGGCAGTGTGAGCAGCACAAGGTATTCGTGTCCCCCTGCGCGGGCAGCGGTGCTGCCCCGGCTCGGGCTGGCAGGGTGGGAGCCTGGGGGATACAGGGAGGGCAAAGTCAGCCTGCCCAGCCCCTGAGAGCCCCAGGGCAGGGCCTCGGGGCTCCCTCTCCTCAGCACACCTCCGCTGATCGGGGAGTCCCTGTCCCTGGCACGGAGGCAGAAACGCTTTGGCAGGGCAATGAGCGAGGAAATTCATTTTCTTGTCTTTCGAAAAGAGCGCGGCCATCACGCCCGGACGGCCCCAATTTGTTATGATAGCAAAACAAGTTCTATGGAAACCATTGTGAGCCCTGAGCGGGGCTGCCCAGGAGAGCTGGGGAAAGCCGCTTTTGTTTGTTGTGCTTGGCATCGCTCTGCTCTGGATGAAGATGCTTTAATTTTGTGGGGAGACCCAAGAGAGCATTCCTCTTTTTCCATACCAGAGAGCCTTCCAAGCTGGCATAAGCGTCCCCTCTTTCCAGCTGCTCCTTTCCAAACACACTGTGCCTCCTAAAGATAGTCTTTACAGTGGCTGGGGCTGGTGGAAAACATGAAGCCTGCATGGATTAGCACAGGAATTCATTTGGGCTGACGAATTGGGTTTCCCTCTATAAACAGCAGTAGTGTTTTCATCTTCTGGACAGCACAGCCAACTTCACGTCCTCCTGCTCCTCGCCCTGCCCTCCGCCTGTGTCCAGCCCAGCTGAGAGCACAGCAAGGCCTCTTGTGGGGGATGGAAGCAGCACGTGTTCAGCGAGGTGTTTGCACCTATCTCCCCTCTCAGACAGGCTTTTTTCCAGCCCTTAGAAGAGATGGTGGGGTTATTTTCTTGGGCTGGCTTTTTTTCCTGCAGTTTATTTTTCTTTCCAGGTAAAAGGGAAATTAAAGCAGTCCCTTCTCCCTGGCTTAGTGACCTTACAAGCAGCCCACATTTTCTTTTCTGCTTTGTTTAATTTTAAGTACAACGTGCTTAGCATCGGCAGGAGCTGGGGATTCTCTAGAGAGGATTTTGCCTCCCTTTTTGCCCCCAGAGCCCTGCACAGCATTGCTGCCTCCAGGGCCATCCTGCCCTGCCAGGGGAGCACCCCCAGCACAGCACTGCTCCAAATACACTTTCCTGTCACTTAGGCTTTCTTTTATAGCTTGCTTAGTAAATATAATTATGGGGGATTATTAATCACCCCACATGGTTCTCGTGGTTGCTCAGGAAAGGTGTGAAGGCCAATTTCACGATCAGGCTGCATTTACTGGTGGTTTGTTATTTACCTGACTGTTCAGTGATGGATGATTTTATCCATGCCCCTGTAACTGAGTAACTGAGTGTGGAATTGCAGTTGTTGTGGATAAAAACGGGGGGATTTGGTCTTCAGCTGGCAAGTGGAAGAATTGTTCGGGTAGTAAAGCTCTGTCCCTTAACTTCACCTAACCACCCTGTTTTCACATATATAACCCACACCCTGTTAAAGATCTGTTCCTTGAAAATAAGTGTCAGCAAGCCCCCACCTCCTCATAACACTGCAGTCTGCCCTGCCCTTTCAAGGCACTCTGATCCAGCCTGTGCTCTTTCAAAATCATAGATAGCATTGATTTTTCCCATCATAAGATGAGACTTTAAAAAACCAACTGCAAAAAAGCAGAAAACCAGCAAGTGGGTAGCAGTGCTGTAATGATTCACGGTTTTATTGATGAATACATAATTGTGCAGTCTCCACACTCCCCTGGTGTGATCACAGGGGAGTTTAGCCCCATTCCCACCGGAGTGAGGAGGGGGCTGCCCAAGGGGAGCCCAGGGTGCTCTCAGGACAGGCTTTCATGTCTGGGTCCTCCAAGCAACCTCGCTGCCTGCCAGGGGTTTGCGGCTGGAGCATCAGCCACACGAGGCAAACAAAGCCCAGCAGATTTCCAAAAGGCTAACAGCTGGATGCAGCTGCCATTCTTGAATTAAGAAAAGCCCAAAGCAGTTCCTCTTCCCCCCTTCCCATGCTGGGAAGCAGCAGGGCCAGGCTGGGCACCTCACACCACTGGGAGAAAAAGAAACCAGCTAGGGGTGTTTCTGGGCACCTAGAAATGAGAAGGGGGACTCCCCACTGGGGCCAGTCACCCTCCTGAGTCACAGGAATTGCCTGTGCTGTGGCCAGAAGGCTGCAGCCTGTCTCTCCTGAGGGTCATCCCACCCTCAGCTGGATGACCAAACCCTCTGGAGGCTCTGCTGGCTGTCTCCACTGCCCGTGGTGATTTCCAGCCCAAAGATAAACTGTGTGGTTATTTTCGGTGTTGGTTAGTCATGCTGAGGGGTGGCTTACAGTGCTGCTGAGGGGACCCCAAGGAAAGCCCTGTGGTGTGACCCATGTGTGACCCAGCCAGGGCACAGCACACTCCCAGCCCACCAGCAGGATGCTGGCTGCTGACTTGGCCATGAGACATAACCCGGCTCTGCTTGAGGGGGCTCTCCCAAGGCCTCTGGGTGCTGTCAGTTCAAAACAGGGGAAGTTTCCAGTTCTGTGAGCCTCCTTCTGCCCTCTCCCAGCACCCACTGTAGCATGAACTTGTTCTGAAGTTGCCAAGGCTTAGGCAGGGGTGTTTTATCGTGCTGTGGCTCCAAAGCTGCCGTTGTTTGGTTGGAATTCTCCCAGGAAGTGCAGCGGTGCATGGTTAAATGCAAATAGGTTCAGTGTGAGCCACAGCCACAGAGCTCTGAGCTGCCTGAGCACACTTGTGTTTAAAGGAGGACGTGGTTACGCAGCTGCTGAGAACTTGGGAGAGATCAGGATGGGCTGGCCAGGTATCCCAGACCTTGCAGCTGCCCCTGGGACACCGCCCTGAGCACAGGATTTACTCCTGCCTGCTGCCGTGGGGATCCACACAGCCCCCAGACCTCACAGCTGGAAAACTGGGGATGGCTCATCATTAAATCCCAGGAAGGATTCCCTGGGGCAGTCTCTCTGGGTGGTGGTTCCTACGTCTTGATCTGGAATTGGGATATCTGAAATAATTGAGGGAAATCTGGAAATAATTGAGGGCTAATTTCTGAACAAATGTCGGTTGTTGCTGTTGTGGTGAGGTTGGGAATTGCCCAGCCTCAGTAATTTGGGCTGCACTTCAGCTAAAGGTGAACCTCCACTGGACATGGAGGAGCTCATTCTGTTCCTGGTAATTGATAGCCCTTCTTTTCCCTTCTTTAATCTTTTTTCTTTTCTTTCATCTTCTCTTCATATTGAAAACAAAAGTTTTCTCATTCATGCCATTGATTCAGATTGAAACTTTGAAGTCTTTGGATGATGCAGATAGCATTTTTCTTCTTCTCTCAAGCTGTTTACTGTCAGATGTTCCTGGCCTTCTTGAGGCGAGATGTAAAACCAGCTACAGTATCTGCTCCCCGTGGTCTTTTGCACTCCTTTTTTCAGTTATTTGTGTCTCTTATAATTAAGTCTGTCTCGTGGTCTCTGATTTATACATATACCCCATAGTATTATATAGCATTTTTATTAGTACATTATTTTATGGTAGAAACCCAGCACTCTGTTGTGGCAGATGTTGCTTTGACTCCAAAGTTAAAAAAAGCAGTTCCTCCCTCAAAGGAGTTCCAGTCAAAGTGCAAAATAAGAGCAAGCAGCTGGATGTGGGCAGACACACAGTATCTTGTATGTGGCACCTCCTTGACGTTATTAGATGTGAATTGTAGCACTCTGTCAGTAACCAGTTAAATATTTCATGGTCTGGATGCTCTCCAGCTGCCTTGGGAGCAGTAACTGCAGCCCCCAAGTGCTGGGCTGCTGCTGCCAGGAGCTGCAGAGCTGCTGCCCATCTCTGCCCGTGGCCTTGGAGGCAGTTCCCAAAGCGGGGGAAGAATCTTCCCCCAAAGATTCATTTGTGGAAGGATGTGGAGGCATAGCAGAAAAAATAATCCGTGCATTAAAGTGCCTTTGTGTGTTCCCCTGCTCAGTGTGGTGCCTGCTGCCCGTAGTCCTCCTGAAAAGCAAGCAGATGGGAACTTGTGCAGGCTGGCTGGGCTGAGGAATTGCAAGCAGAGGGAGATTTGCATGTCTGGGCCAGAGGGGAGCTGGGTTTGCTTGGCAGAATTCCTCACAGGCCACTTGTACATCTTCCCCGTTACCTTAGCATGGGGATTTTCTGCTGTTTTCCCCTGAGAACCAGGCTCAGAATTGAGTTCAGGCATGTCAGGAGGGAAAGCTGGACTGGGGAGAAGCTGGGGTTCTGCAGGGGTGCACAGTCCTTCAGAGGGGACATTGCAGAGTGAGCAGACAGCACAAGACAAGATGCCAGGGAATTAGAGCCAGTGAATAGTTTTGTGGATTAATAGACATAAGCACTAGAGCTCAAGGGAGGGAAACAGATTCCATTATTGACTGTTCATCCCCTGCAAAACTGCCTAAAGGGATGGCTAATATGGTTTGTTTTCCCTTAATTAAATATTTGTTACATGGTTTGTTTCCCCTCAATTAAATATTTGTTCTGCTTGTTCCTTTGTGACAGGAATAAAAAAAGCAGCAGCATTGCCTATCTTGTACTTTCAGCTAATCCTGAACATGCTGTAACTGTTCTGCTGTCCTCCCCCCCAGTTATTTCCTGTAAAAAAATTGCTTTCTCACATCCATTCTCTTTTCTCTCTGTTTTTGAATCACTTTGCTGAATGACTCATCCTGCCCCAGTAAATAGGTTAACTCTAGGAGAATGATGAAACTGCACAGTGACATGTGGATTGTTGCTGGTGTGCTTTCCCTGCAGTTGCTGTTTTAGAGGTGTTGTGGCATCCAATACCAATTTCATCAGGTTTTAAACCCTGAGGTGCTGCTGCGGGGAAAAGTCGTCACCAGACTCCTTTGGTCATGCTGGTTTGGACCTAAAGGAAATATGTCTTAATACCAAATGGCACTGCTTATCTCAGCAGTTCTGGATCAAACCCCTGAGGTCCAAACCAGGCAGGAGCCCACTTCTCCCTCGTGCTTTGCAGCAGCAGCAACACAGTCAAAACAAGAGTTAGCAGTGATAAAATGAGGACTCTTGCCTTGCGTTTCCTAAGCTCCAGTCCATCAGCCTAATATTTCTGCATGGGTTTAGCCAAGTAACGTGGCTTGTAAAATGAACTCCATCCCCTTCTGGTATAAGTTTTTGTGTATTTATTTATTATGTGCTCATTCTACTTGGAATATTTTACTTGGTCTTGTTGCATGTAAACTAAAGCTAAATACAAACTCCATCTTTTCTCAGTAACTCCCTGACTATCAGTGAGAGAGAGCCAACTCCATGACTCAAACACGTGTCCCTTCCCCTGCACTTGCAGCCAAAACTCTCTGGCATCAGAGCGCTGCAGAATGAAAGTCATATCTAAATATATGTGAGCAGAAAGAAAGTCAGTTAAAAAAAGACTTTGTTATGGAAAGCTACTACAAACCAAATCCACGGTGGCCTGGAGTTCCTCATCACACCCAGCCTGATCTAGTTTTCCACTTTCAAGGTACTTTTCCCAAAGCAGCTGCTGACACTCGTGGAGGAGCTGCACAGAGCCAGCTGAGCTCCTCACAGCCCCTTTCTGCCTCTGCCTGGTGACTGAACAGACTTCAGGGCTTCACCTGATAAAGCCCAGGATATTCATCACCATGCTGGCAAACAAGAGTACAGGAGCTTTTGTTTCCTGCCCATGTGTTCTGGCAGTGCCAGCACTGATACTCAGAGCCAGTTCTTGGTCAGGTAACTGGGAAGGGCCTGGGCAGAGCCTGGCCCCAGGTGCCACCCTGAGCACCATCCTCGGGTTTGGTGTCAGTGTCTGCAGTGCTCTGGACTGGGCAGAGAGAGGGTGCAGAGAATGAGATCTGAAGAAACAGAAACACCCCAGTTTGCTGGGGTGCCTCTCCCAAGTGTCTGACACAACCCCTCTAAACTCAGCTCAGGGAGTGTGAGCCTGCAGAACAGCTCCAAGGGCTGCCCACAGGCATTTGCTGAAGCCTGCTGGGGCAGGAGGAAAAGGGCAGAAATTGTTCCTGAAGGTGCCTCTTCTTCCTCCAGTCCGTGTGTAGGCAGGGCTTGCACCAGTCTTAGAACTGTCTGGTGAAAAAAGTGGTGACTAAATACTGAAATCCATTGAGCAAACAGGAAATCACACTCTGGAGCAAAGATTGCTCTTTGTGGTGCTGTTGCAGCCAGCAGCCCAGGATGCAATCCCAGCTCGTGTGTGTGCACGTGTGTCCTGCAAATATTACAATTCCCTGGGTCATGGAAGAGTGCCTTGAAAGCTTAACTCAGGGGATTCAAACAGGGATCAAATGGATTAAATAACTGAAAGCACCACGAATGGCATCCATCAGCCTTAGGACTGTTCCCTTCAGCTCACTGTGGGGCAGCCTTTGGCAGCTGGTTATGCAGCAGAATGTGTCATGTGTGCTCTAACAATCCTACTGCCCCATGTTCTGTGTCATTTGTGCTCTAACTGTCCTGCTACCCCATTTCTGTGTCATGTGTGCTCTAACTGTCCTGCTGCCCCATTTCTGTGTCATTTGTGCTCT
>QUSF01000058.1:2368216-2385369 GCA_003676055.1 Chloebia gouldiae
ACACAGCCCAGTGTCACCCCACGGGGACACAGCCCAGTGTCACCCCATGGGGACACAGCCCAGTTTCCAGCTGGGAGGATGCGAGGGAGGCTTGGCTGTCCGTGGGGCCTGGAGCAGGGGCTGGTGCCCACCAGAGGGACACAGAGTGTGCCCCCATAATTCCAGCAGCCTCTGGGTCACCCCCCTGGGACAGCAGCATGTGCCAGAGGACACGCTGAAGGAGCCCAGCCAGGCGTTTCCTTGGCCTCATGGCTGATGGCAGCTGTCATTTCAATATCTTTCTTTATGATTTAATCTTTCATTATCTTTGCATATGTGCCTGTGGCCTCGTTTAATCAGTTCTCTCATTAAACAGATCAATAGTGGTGTGCTCCAGAGCAGCCAGTGCCAGGCACCTTAACTAACAATGTTTTATTTAGCAATCACATAATCTCCTGTTCCTCTCAGCTAGAAATGAGCAAATAGTGAGAACTGATACTTGAGACACATTTTAATCACACTACCAAAAAGAGATAGCTGGAGTTCACAAGAGCAGGTTCAGCCCATGCTCGGGGCTTCCTCTGAGGTTTAGGCACGGCTCAGTTTGCAGATTTGGTCCTGCCAGATTTGGTTCAGGCTCAGTTTTCTGGTTTGGTTCAGGCTCAGTTTGCAGATTTGGCTCAGCCAGGTTTGGTTCAGGCTCAGTTTGTTGGTTTGGCTCAGCCAGGTTTGGTTCAGGCTCAGTTTGCTGGTTTGGTTCAGGCTCAGTTTGCTGGTTTGGCTCAGCCAGGTTTGGTTCAGGCTCAGTTTGCTGGTTACCTCAGGCTCAGTTTGCTGGTTTGGTTCAGGCTCAGTTTGCTGGTTTGGTTCAGCCAGGTTTGGTTCAGGCTCAGTTTGCTGGTTTGGTTCAGGATCAGTTTGCTGGTTTGGCTCAGCCAGGTTTGGTTCAGGCTCAGTTTGTTGGTTTGGCTCAGCCAGGTTTGGTTCAGGCTCAGTTTGCTGGTTTGGTTCAGGCTCAGTTTGCTGATTTGCCTCACGCTCAGTTTGCTGGTTTGGTCCAGCTCTGTTGAAGCCCAGCTCTCGTGGGTACCCCTGGATGTGGGTACACGTGCTCACAGCTCTGGAGCAGACCCCCAGGGATGTCTGATTTCACTGGCCTTGGGATGGAGGTGATTTCAAGCTTGGAGAGGGAGCCATGGCTGGGATCATTCCTGGTCATTTACATATTGACTGGGTCTAGGGACTCTGGTTGTAGGTTTTAGTGCTGGGACAAGCCCTGACACACATTGGTGATGCCCAGCTTAACCTGCACCTAAAACTCCTCTCACCACTTGGGTCTGGGTGGAGTTCAGGGTGACTGTGGGACATTCAGGCCAGCTGATAGCAGGGAGCTCTTGACACGCAGGTTCTCACAAAAAACCCCAATTTTCCACGTGGAAGAGCTGGCAGGGAGCAGTCCTGGGTGTGCCTGTCCATGGGGTTAATGCTTCAGATGTTCCCCTGCAGCTTTTAGCCCTGATCAGGCTGCAGCCCCCTGTAACCTCAGGCCACAAAAGCCGCTGCTGACCTCAGGGGAGGGAAAGTGAAGTTTGCTGCTGAGTCAGCACTTCAGCACAGCATTCAACCTGCCCAGAGCCAGCCCCAAGCAGGGAACAACCCAAGCTGGACCCCCCAAAGCCCCTTGAGGGAACTCCACTGAACTATCTGCTCGTGTTGCACATAATATTTAACCCCTCCTAGATGCAGATGACTTTTGGCTCTGCTGTTTCCATGACTGTATTAGATAAAAGGAAGAGGTAAAAACTCATCTGTGGTATTTTTGGTAGCACAAACAAATGTGTTGATAAATAAATCGCCTGCAGCCTCAGCCCACTTGTTTCTCGAAAGGAAATGACCCTCTAAGAGCGGGTGCCCACTTCTTTTACCTCACTGCTATTTTTAGCTGAGGCTGTGAAAAGTTTCCATTGAAGCCCTGCTCCTGTCATTTCCTGGGCAGAGCAGGCAGGAAGCTGTGAGTGAGCAGGAGGAGCTCTGCCTCAGGCTGGACCAGCCTCCCCTCCCATGGCTGCTGCCCTGCCTGGGCACCCAGATGTTCTTCTTGGCCAGGGCTCGCCCCAAAGGCAGCAGCTGGCAGTGGCAGGTGGGATGCTGGGCAGCAGCAGAGGGCAGGAGTTCTGCTCCTCTTGCCCAAATCGTGCCCAGGAGGCACCAGCCTGGCTCAAGTCGGGCATCTCCCAGCTGGAATTGGGAATTGCTGAGCCATGGGCTGCTGCTGGTGGGGTTTTTGAGCATGGAGTTCCTGGAGTGCAGCCCCCCACGTCCAGCAGCAATGTGGAGCTTTGGAAAAATACATTTTGCTTTCTCAGAGACAAATTCCAGCATGCAGAGAGGAAGGAGATTTCATGAATTGTAACTATTAAAAACTAATTCATGTCTTCCCTTTCCCAGAGACTTGCCAGAGATTGGGCACCAGGTTTTTTAGATAGGGGGAAGTAGTAATATTCTATGTTAATTAATACTATGTTAATTAATGTTTCTCATAAGCATTTATTAGAAATTGGATAGAATATAGAGGAGCCTTACAGCTGCAAACCTGAGGATTATTCAGTCTTGGGTGAGGGCCTGCTTTGGTTTGTTAGTTCCTGTTTCAGCCCTTAAATATCAACAGGGAGAAGTCATTTAGATCTGGGGTCTGAAGCCTAGACAAATTAATTTCCTTGTTTTAAGGCAAATTAGTCAGAGTAACTAAACAGCTTCCACACCATGATGAATAATACAGCACCAAGGACCTGCAGGTGAAATGGAGCCCCAAAAAAGGCACTTCTGGGGTTCTGCATCAAAATGCTCATGGTTTAGGTCTCTCCTAATCAAAGTGCAGAGATTTCTGCACTTAAATTCTAGGGAGCACCTGAATTCTAGAGAGAGAATTGTTGTTCCAGGAGGTGCCAGAGGGTGCTTCAGGCAAGTGAAAAGTTGCCAGGAGGCATTGGCTGTTGTAAATGAAGTGATATTTTTCTGACTTTTAATCAGACAGCAAATTCTTCAGTGTCTTCCCTTGAGCTTTATTAACAAGCCTGTCCCAGCCTCTCACAGTACCCTGGTGCTGCATGCAGGCTGTTTGTGCTCCAGTCTGCAAATAAATGATAATAAAGATGTAAAGCAGGTAGAGTCTAGAGTGGGATTAAAAATTACAAAACATAAACCACCCAAATGCAAACTTTTTCACCTGAATTGCAGTCCCTGTGTTTTCATCACTGTCCACTATATTTTCTCCAAACCTGGCCTGTTTCTCTTTCAAATATTTTTCTTTCAGCCTAGTGAAAATGTTGAAATGCTTAGATATGTGGAGATGGTTTTTTTTGCCCCTGGGGTAAGGGCAGTGTCTGTGGCAGAGGGAATGTGTGTGAGGGATGTGGCAGGCCCTGGGCACGAGCTGCAGCCTCTCTCTGTTTCATGGCACCTGAATCACGTTGAACACAGTGAAACCCCCTCTGCCCCCTCCTTCCCCCTTCCCTTCCAAAAACGTGTAATGTGGGCAAGCAGGACCACTTAGGTTTTAATGAAATGAAGTTCTGGATGCAGAGGGGATGTTTGCAGCTTGACTGCCCAAGAATTGCTTTTACTTTTTACTTGTCGTGATGTTGGAAGTGCTTTAATGTTTCCTCTTCTCTCTTTTATTTCCCAGTTAACGAAATTATCAGGAAGGAATTTTCTGGACTCCCTGCCAGAAGTCAGACATAGAAGAAGAGATTTGTGAGACAACTTTTACCGAATCCTTCCATAAGTGACCTCTTAGACCCTTCCAGTGCCCCTGCAGCCTCTGCCTTCCTTTGCAGTTCATCTCCGGGCAGAGACTCAGCGCAAGGAACAATGAATTGGCACCAAGTGACAGCCTTGGCTGAGCCCCTCGCCACCTCTGTGTGTAAACAGCACGGAGGACACCCTTCCTTTCATCCAGAGACCACATTGTCCTCCTGGAACAGAGCATCTGTCTGAGGAAACACTTCAAGCGGGCTGCAAGCCGTCTGTCTGTGCGTCCGTCCGTCGGGGGACAGGAGCTGTCCTGGGGGACACTGGGGTGGGCAAAGGGGAGCACACAGTAATGTATTCCACGGGAGAGTGACACCGTCCTGCAGGTCACTAACAGCCATTCGCCCTCCAGGGTTCAAAGCCCTCCTGAGAAATGGTTTTATTGTAGGAAACTGAGGCAGCCAAGCTCGCTCAGCCTTCATCCAATCCAGGATCAAAAGCCAGTTTGCTCTGAGCGCTGTGTTGGTATTTCAAATGGGAGATCTCAGCTGAATCCAGGAGTTTTCTTCATTTTTCTCATCAGACTGGATAGGAATTTGAAGGAGAGGGATTCTCATAACCAACCAGTGAAAAGAGCAATTCAGCAACGCCTGCCCCAAGGTAAAATAAACCCAGGTAAAACAGAGATTAATATATAGGAGTCACAGTAAATCCAAAGATTTTATGATTGTTCCTTATTAGTATTTAGGCAGTGTATGAACACATATTAGATATTTTCTCTCTAACAAATTGTTGCTGTTTCTTTTCATGTAGAACCTGCTCTTGGCTCATAACTTCTCATTTAGCAGCTGGAACATTTACTCACCCAAGCTGCAAAGGAAAATAATTGCATCTTACAGAAGCCATACATTCCAGAGAAAATAGACACTTATTTATATTCACCTGGCCTCTTTAGCTTTGCAAAGCTAGCAGCAATTCCTGGAAAGGTGGCATTTCCATGGGAGTTAGTATTTTGTTATGTTTTGCTTCGTGTGGTAGAATATCCTGTCCTGACTCCTGCTTAGCACATTCCAGGTAACCACTGCCACCTGCAGTTGTACAAGTTAGAATATTTAGGGGAGTCAGGGATAAAAAGGCTTCTGAATGGGTAATCAGTGTACAGTAAAAGATAGCCATAATATTTTAGGAATTACATAGTAATCTTTCCTGGTTTTATAAATAAGGAATGCTGATATTTTCAGGAATGCAGAGCCTGAGCTCTGCTCTAGAAAGCAGAGTGAAACTAATCCAGTTTTCAGTTGTGTCCCAGTAAACTTGGCAGAATACCAGCGTGTCCACTGCTCACAGCAGGAATGAGGGGATGGGAATACAGCAGAGCAGCCTCAAAATTGGTTCGCCTGTGTCTCAAGAAAGATTTTGCACAATCCCTGCAGAGCACGTGCTTGGTCCAACAAAAATCTCTTCAGGACTATCAGGAAGAATATATTTTCTGCCACTAAAAACTGGTGCTTAAAGTCTGCAAGGTCTTGGGGTTTAGAGTGGGAGACAGAGGCATTTGGTTCTTCAGAACACCTGACCTGGGGCTCAGCTAAAATTTGGCTCTTGAACAGAAATCTGAATTTCACAAGAGCAGCTGGGAACTCCAGATTCAGCCCAGCTCAGATCCAGAACCCGAGCAGAGCCCTGCACATCCCAGCCTGGCTTTAATGGCACACCCTGGCTTCTATTCAGATCTTTCCCCCCAAAATGAGTTCCCTGTATCCCAGCACCCCGAACTCCTGGGGGGCATCACTCTGCTGCTCTCCTTGTGAGCCCTGCCCCTCAGCCTGGGCCTGCAGAGGTGAAAATGGCCTTTTTTAATTGCTGGTTTTACAGAAACAACAGTGAGGCCCAGCCTTGCTGGAGAGGGGAATTCCTGTTAGACAGCACTCAGCAGGACCCGCTGGCTCACACGCCTCAAAAAGCTATTTTGGATTGTTAAAAGCTGTCAGTGGGCCAGAAGCTGACACATGTTAAGGGGTTTTTAGTGCAGTCTGATGAATTAGACAATTTTGACATATTCTAAAGGCCAGAAGTTGCCTTGTCAGAAGTTCTTTGATATAGCTGAGTAAAAGAACAGACCAAATATATCTCCCAGTTTCACACTTGGATGTATCAAAGGTTTTCCATGATCCAAGCTGTAAAGTATAGGAGAAATTTTAAAAACAAACCAGAAACCTATCCACAGAAAAAAACCAAAACCCCTCAGATTACTGTCAGAACCTTCTCTGTTGCTGGATTTTAAACAGGAGCTCCAAGAAGCCCAGGAAGGTATTTTGAGATCTGTGATGTGCTGCTGCTGCTGCTCTGGTGATTGTCTGCAGCAGCTACTCATCAATTTAGGAGAATCATTTTTTGCATATTTATTTTTAGATGATATCAATTTAGAAAAGGGGGGTGGCAAAGTAAAATCTAGTGCTGGATCTGAGCAAAGAACAGGGTCAGTGTCTAAGTTCTGCCTTTGGGATTGTTGAGGCTGAAATGTCCTTTTAATAAGTTAACCCCTAAAAGGAAGGAGTAGCTGCAACCTTGGGTTTGGAGCAAAGTCTGTTCAGGAGCCAGGCAGGGACAGCCCTGCAGAACCAGGAGACCTCTGCAGCCAAAATAATGAGACTTCTGCTGTGCTCGTTCTTCAGGCACTTTGCTATGGAGGGGGACAGAGGGTTGGGTTTTGATTTGTTGGATTTATTTTGGGGGGTTGATTTTTTTTTTGTTTGGTTGGAGATTTTTTTTTAGATTTTTTTTTTTTTAGTTTTTTGGGGCTGATTTTTTTGTCTGGGTTTTTTTTTGGGGAAAGGGGTTTTTTAATGTGCTACAGGTGCTCTAGCCACGCTTGTATTGACTGTATTCCTTCCTCCTCTTTACTGCATAGGTATTAATCTGTGTACATATACAGAGTACAATGTCATTTATATAATACACCCACACAGACAGGGATTATTTACAAGGGCTGGTAGTGACAGGACAAAGGGGGAATGGCTTCAAACCCACAGAGAGTAGCTTTAAATGAGAAATTAGGATAAAAATCCTTCCTGTGAGGGCGAGGAGGGCCTGGAAGAGGAATTCCCAGAGCAGCTGGGGCTGTTGTGGATCCCGGGCAGTGCCCCAGGCCAGGCTGGGCAGGGTTTGGAGCAGCTGGGGCAGAGGGAGCTGTCCCTGCCCTGGCAGGGTGGCACTGGGTGCTGTCTGAGGTCCCTGCCAGCCCCGGCCATGCCCTGCTCTCTGTGGGTGCATTATTTTATACCTGGTTAGAAATGAGCACCCCTCCTGTGCTGGCTCCCAGCACTTGAGCAGCTCAGCATGGAGGCTTCACCCCATGTATTCTGTTTTTTAGGGGTTCAGCCACAGCTGCACGAGCTCAGGCTCTGCTGCCCCACCTGCTTTTCCATGCAACAGTAGTTAAATAATTCAGCTTCAACCAACCTTGTATTTATTTCCGGAGAAAAGGAGCATCCTCAGACATACTGTTGTGCATTGTTGTCTCTTTAAAAGGGAAACTGATATGTTAAAATATATAGCTAGGCTGAGGAATTTCAATATATACAGTACTAAATTATTTCCTGTTCTTGCTGAGCAGTGTTCTTCCAGTATTAGTATTTCTGTTATTAGTACAACTTTCTCTCTGTAGAAGCACAAGCTTAACCTTGGAAGAGTTAATAGCATTTTGTGAGCAATTTGTTCTCACTTTATCTGGAAGACAGCCATATTTGCACATGAGGAAATTCTGTCTTTCCTCAGTTATCTGAATGTTTCACCACAGTGCCTTCCTGCCATTGTACCAAAGGCCTGCAAATATCTTGTCTGCAGGGTGAACAACTCTAATGCATTTTCCATCAAAGTTGCACCATGTGAAGTTCATGGGGCATGTTGGAACTCAAAAGTTCATCTCTTTTTATTTGTCTTTTGTGTGTGTGTGCGTGTGCATTTTTTTTTAACTTCCATTTTTCCATCCGAGCTTTGGCTGCAAATACAGGATGAGCTTCTATAAACTCTGCATCAAATATACATAGAATAAAAATCATCATTCATGATATGTAAACAGTCTGAGAGTGGAATGGGAGTGGGCAGATATCAGGAAGATTTTTTTTTTTTGTCAGCTATGAGTGTTGGAAGTCGAGTTTGCCAGGAGAGGAATTGCTTGTGAAGATACTTGCAATGGAATACGAAGTCCTGGTTTTGTTTTTCTCCATGAGAATGAGCAAAATGTAAGATCTGAGCAACAGCAGTGGAGTGAAAGTGTCTCATGTATGTTGTTTTTACAGGGAGAAAGAATGTAGAAGAGTCATGGGTTTTGCACTTGCTTTATTTGTATCCATGTAAATATGTATCCCTCCATTCTCCCCGTAGGAATTCAGCATTTCCTGAATGTAGAGGATTTCCAAAACCAGCACTATGTTATTCTCTCTTGTATAAAAAGCTGCTGCTTCACAACATATCTAGACCAGTTCTCAAAGTAGCTAGCATGTTTTATAAATGTATTTTGTAATCCGTATCTTTACAACAAAAGTGACTGTGCTTTTTTTTCTGACCAAATATGCAACAACTTTTGGATTGAGGTTTGTATTTATAAAGGATCAGTTTTCATTTTCTGAATGCCTTAATTTTCTATGCAATTGTTGTTGAATTGTTGTTGTCCTAAAAAAAAATATATAGATTTCCCAAAGACTTCAAAGACAGCTTTAAACGCTTGAGAAATATGTTTCTAAATATTTCAATCTGACTTCTTCCCCTGCATTTCTTTCCAAATTGCTACTTAATAGGGAACAATGATCTGCCAGATGGGACTCAAGAAAATTACTGTCTTAATTTCAAATCTTAAACTGATTCAGATCCTCATAATTTTTGCACCACTTAAAATCATCTGATGTTCCAGTTTAGCTGCAATTCTGAGTGTTTGTTATTTATGTTCCATATTCCTGTGCAATAGGAAGAGATGCCACTGCTGGGTCTCAGTGGGGTGAATTGTAAAATTCTCCAGAAATCAACTCTTTTCCTCATTATTTACATTGCAGTGGTTTCTTACCTGTGAGGCAACACTCTGCCATCACACATGGAAGGTTGTAATTCTTTATTCATCTCAATTCAGAATGAATAATCCACCTTTTGGAACGTTTGACAT
Source organism: Chloebia gouldiae (assembly GCA_003676055.1). Classification (NCBI taxonomy): domain Eukaryota; kingdom Metazoa; phylum Chordata; class Aves; order Passeriformes; family Passeridae; genus Chloebia; species Chloebia gouldiae. Next base: position 2,377,104 of record QUSF01000058.1, read on the forward strand.
CAGATTGGCATCTGTATCTTTAATATCTGCTGGTTATAACTGCAGGGCTCAGAGCTGATACCAACTTCTCTAACTACCAGCCCGTGGCCAACCCACGCTGGTCTTTTTAAGGGGTTTTTTTTAGCCATTTGTGTTGTTTCAGCGGTACAAAAACATAAATTAGTACCTGCACATTGCAATAAACTTCACCTGAAGGTGCTGATGCTGCAAAAGATGTCCTCAAATGCAAAAAAATTACCTGGAGGGGTTGAGTTTCCTTCTTTAAGTCCTAAAATAGCAACATTGGGTAGAGAGCTCCAGAAGGAGCAAGTCTCAGAAATGAGTAATGTTTGTAAAAGCCAGGACTGGAGATGTGCTGCTATTGCAGCAGTGACTGCAGGATGGACCCTGCTCTGCTGGCGTGGTGGCACCTGGGCACAGAGAGCCTGGCCAGTGCTGGCCTGCCTGGCTCTCACATTTTTGTCTGAGTGTATTTGTGACACCCCCGGGTCAGCCCTCCCTGCCCTGGATGTTCAGGTAAAGCCATGTTTTAACAGACACACGAGTGAGCACTTGTCACTCACATCAACCCAACAGATGTCTTCTGAATCAAGTTGCCTGTTCAAAAACAAACTGTCACAATTGAAAAGGGGTTTATATCATTCACATTCCTACAACAACGTTGTTAACCTCCAATGTAATGATTTTTTGCTATCTGTAAAGTATTTTTATATATTGCCTGTACTATGGTAGATTAGCAATAAATGAAAGGGCATCATCTGCTGCAAGAGTGTTTGGTCTGTTCTTAAATACCTTTACTGCCTTTGATAATGAATATCAGGGGGCTGAGTCACCCACTTGTTTTCTTGTCCTGTCACCCTCAGAAAGACTCAGGAATGAGCTGTGCAAAAGGATTTCAGGAGCATTTCAGCACTAATGAGCTGCTCAGATCCCCTTTGGGTCAGGGTCCCACCCAGCTCCTGTGGCTGACACTGCTCACACTGAGACTTCTTCATTTCCTCTTGCTGTCTGTTTTCCCTCTTTTCATTTTCTAGCCCCACCACCCCAGTAAAAAGCCCCAAACAATCCACACCAAGAGGGACTGCAGAGCCTTGACCTTAGCAAAGCAGTCATTTCCATCTATGTAAGTGTCCCTCTGCATCAGCAGATGCCTTTTTAGAGACTGGGGATGGACTCCATTTCACTTTTTTTCATCTAAATCTTAATTCTGCATTTCTCTGCTGGAGACACTAAAAGAGACATTTTCATACTGCTGTGCTGGAGAGGTGCCCAGAGCCCATTATGGCCCAGTGAGAGTCAAGTTTATACAGCATTCAATTAAAGACATTTACCTTAACAAAATCAATATTATCCTTTGCATTTAAACCCAGAGAATTCAAACCATATTCCGTGCATTTGTGGGCCACGGAGCAAGTGTGTTGCCTTGCTTATTCACAAAAGCCTCAGAGCAGGGGCCATGTGGAAGTTCTTAACTCCCAAACCCTGCACAAAGGCTGGGAGCCTCAGGAGCCAGACAGGCTTCGCCAACAAAGAAGCTGTTACTGGCTAGGAGAGAACATTTGATGATGAGCAAATATATGGCACACAGGATTTGAGCTTCATTCAGCAACAGGAAAATTTAAGTAACTTAACCTGGAAATTCCACAGCTCTGGTCTGAGAACTTGAGCACCTGACCTGATCCTCTGGCTTTAATTTACGTCTTGGGGCCGAATTAAAGGACTACAACAGCACCCCAGGTTTTTCGTCTTAACGGGAAATTTCCTGGATTTTGTAGACTTAACTCGCTCTTTTGTAACCCTTCAGCATAGCTGACTTTTTTCCCAGTTTTGAGGGCAGCAGCAAGGAAGAAAAACCCATGTTTCTAATGAACATCTGGGTCTCGTGTGAGCGCTCGCGTGCTCCGCTGTGTAAATATGCGATTTACAGCTTCTTTTTCTTTTTTGAAATGCAGCTGTAATTTAGTCAATTTAAGGAGCTGCCTTTCAGCTTCAGAGCAGATTCTTTTCTCAATACATCATCACTGGCTTGCTCAGGTGGCCAGGCTCAACTGGGCTGCTCCAAGGGAGCTTCACAGGGAAAAGGAGCTCCCCCCTCACCATCCTCATCCTCCCCATCCCTGTGCCTTATTTGGACTGGCTGCTCCTCTGAACTCAGCATCTCGTGGTGTAGAGGGGCTTGAATTAATTTTATTTAGGGAAGGCAAAGCCACAGCAGAGGATTTGAGCTCCTACTGACCCAAAAGGGCAAAACTGCAGAGAAAATTGCTGAGGTTTGAGGGATCTCTTACCTTGAAATCCTGGGAAAGGGAGGTGGGAGAGGCTGGCAGGAGCTGCCCCGCACACGAGTGGGTCACAGGCAGGCACCTCTTTATTCCACAGACCAAACTGCAGCCAAATCCAGGAGGGCACGGGGGCAGCCACTAAAATAAAACCATTACCTGTTGCTCAGACATCCCACAAACAGCAGAAGATGCATTTCCTTGGGCTGCTGCAGCACAGGGTGGCAGTGCCATCTGCAGGGAGCTGAGCCACAGCCCGGCTGGGAGCCCAGGGGAGCAGGGAGGGACCCCGAGGTGTTGGATTATTCCCTTTCCTGACCCAGAGATGGGGCAACTGAGAGGTGTTTGAAAAACTTTCATTCCATTTTCAGTCTCATGTGAAGGGCGAGACAATACAGTGTTATAATTCACACCATCACAATCAAAAACTAATTATTTCCTAATTACAATACATAATAAGTGTTTCTTGGCCTATCAGCTTTTTGCCATGCAAATACCTTAAAGCAAATTAGCTAAAACTACCCCTCATGGGTAGTGCATCTTTCACAGTTCTATTTCTCCAAAGTATCCAGTCTTATTTACAAAGCCATCCTTTGAAACTTGTTCCTAGTTCCATTTCTCTCTCAACGATCTCTATCCTATCCCATAGAATGTATAAGTTAACATTTCTTATCTCAAAATTCACATACAAATCCTCCTGTCAGACTTTAAAAATTCTCTACAGATTCATTTCCCACATGGAGGGAGGCTGAAAATCCTGGATTTGGTACTCCTGGATCCCTGGCACCATTTTACCATGGATAAATGTGACCTTTCAGTCTGCTGAAGTTACACTCCTTTTTTTCTTTTTTTTTGGTTCCTTTTTTACTTTTTTAATTAGTATTATTCTATAGCTGGTGATTTATATTTTCTATAGCTGGTGATTTTTTGGCTAAAGGTGCATTGATGAAGACCCAGGAGCCCCAGCCTTGCTGTGGCAGCAGGTGTGACAGGCAATAGTTTGGGCTGTCAGAGAACTGGGCTGGCCATGGAGACCCGAGGAGCAGGGCTGGCCATGGCAAAGCCCCGTGGGCAGCAGCCAGGGCCAGGACCCTCCCTGTGCCCTGCTGCCCTGCAGGGCTGTCCAAAGCCTGCCCTTTCCCTGTTCCATCCCCGTGCCACTGTCAGTGTCCCTCTGCAGAGCCCGGGGGCTGAGCTGTGCAAGGGCAGCTGGTGGTGACTGAGCCTCGCTGGAGGTGCTGCACATCAGCAGACACAGACTGACCCTGAGACGCTCACACAGGGATTTCCCAAAGCTTTTTTTTCCCACTTAGCTGTTAAAAGACAAAAGGGGGGATAGGGAGAGGAGTTCATCCCATAAAGTGTATTTCTTGGTTGCTGAGAGACTTCAAATCTCCCTAATGACTACGCACAGCACATTTAATTTTGTTTATGAAAACAGACTTATTGTGATGGCAAAAAGCATGAGTCAGTGCCCGGGGTGAGGGGAGAGCAGCAGCTGGAGACGCTCACCGAGGAGCAACGCCTCGGAAAGCAGAGCGGCTCTCCTCTCCAGCAGTGCCAGGAGACGCGGTTCCTCCCCTCACACAAACCCCCAGCACACGGGGAGTGGGACAAGGCTTCCCCAGGGCCTGGCGGCTGAGCAGGCATTGCCGTGAGGCCTGCAGCTCTGTGGGGCAGCAGCAGACCCGGCACAGCCTGAGCCCAGCCCAGCACGGCCCCAGGACGCTCCTGGCACAGCTCACCCCAGCCTGGCCTGGGCTCCTGGGCAACAACCAGAGCTGCTGCTGCTCCCTCAGCAAACCCCGCAGAGCCACCAGGGAAGGGGAGGCTCTGAGAGCCTGGGGAGGAATTGCTGATAACACAAACCACGTTCCCCACTCATCCCCGAGTCCCTCCTGATGTGTTTGGCATTTATTTTGCTTGAAAATGAGCCAAGTGGGATCTGAAAGTGCTCCCATGGCTTCCTGGCCTGGTGAAGGTCCTGAGCTTCACATCAGCAGGTGCAGAGGGAGCATTATTTCCTTGAACTGATTTTACTGTCCAAGGAATGTCTCACCACTGGATTCCCTTCCCAAATCCCAACTTCCAAAGGGGTCTCCAGTGTCCGGAACACCTGAGGAGCCCTGAGCTGTCACTGTGACACTGCCACCAGCACCCTGCAGAGCCAGCCTGGCAGATCTTCCTCTGCTCCTCAGCACACCTTCAAAAACAAGCCCAGGCTTCCTCCCAGCACGGGCCTGCTGTCCCTTCCCCAGTTCCACTGGTGCCAGTGTGGCTGTGCAGGAGGGATGGAGGACCCTGAACAAGGAGCCTCTGAGCCAGCTCTGCCTGGACACAGCCCCTCTGTGTGCTGGGGGCCCACACACACGCCTCTGTTCCAGCACAATGGGCCAGACACAAGCTCAAGGCTTTTCCTTCCTCCCTTAAAAAAGGATTTAAAGAGGAACCCATTTTCGGAAGGCCAAGCATGGAGGAAGGAAAGAAATTTCAATTAACAACCTTAAATTGCAATGAGGAACCTTAAAAAGCTAAAATTGCTCATCTTACCTTGGTAATGCCACCACACACAACACAGGTGACAGGCCAAGCTCCCTAAAAATGTCCCACAAGGGCTGAAACAAGCAGAGATGTAAAATTCTGAGTGTTCCACTGTCCATGTGAGGCAGAGAGGAGCCTGTCCCTGCAGCTCAATCCCTGATGGCAAAAAGACAATGAACCAGAAAGGAAGGATGGATTTTAGCTAAGGGTCCTTTTAAGCTTCTGCCATAGAGCAGAAAGAAGTGTGGGCTCCTGGAGGCTGGGCTTTGCTCTACAAGAACACAGACATTATTTTCAGATATTTAAACAGTTCTCTGACAGGCCAAACTATTGCCTGTCACACCTGTTGGCACAGCAAGTCTGGGGCTCCTGGATTTTCATCACTGCACCTTTAGCCAAAAAATCACCAGCTATAGAAAATATAAATCACCAGCTACAGAATAATAATAATTAAAAAAAAAAAAAATCTAAAAAAAAAAAAAAAAAAAAAGGAGTGTAACTTCAGCAGACTGAAAGGTCACATTTAACCATGGTAAAATGGTGCCAGGGATCCAGGAGTAGCAAATCCAGGATTTTCAGGCTGATTCTGCACTAACTCACATTAAAAGCCAGCACAAAGCCCAGAGGTGTGACTGTGAGTGGCTCACAGTGCCACTGTTGTGCCCAAGGGGTGGTTTTACCTGTTCTGCTCTTCCTTGGTCAGTGTGATGGATGTGCTCCCTGCCCCTCATTCCAGGGGTTACTGCTCAGCAATTTTCAACAGTAACTGTATGTTCCTCTTCGAGAAGTCTTTTGAAATTGTGTTAAATATCAAACAAAGCCCTGGATAAATAAAGGCCAGCAAGCAATACCAGAATTACCAGAAGTCCTTCTGTTAGTTCCAGGCCAGTGTTTCTGTTACTGCAATTCACAGAGAAATTGCCATAAAAGAGTGAAAACTCTGTGATCAGAGACCTTCTGTTGTTTTTCTTTTTGGTACCAGACTTGTCCCCTCAAGCGTAAGATGGCAGAATTACAGATGGAGCCTTTTCCAGCTCCTTTGAAGTTCCTGATTAAACAGTGACTTTTCATGGATCTTCAGTACAAAGCCAATCCCTCATCTGCCACAACAGCACAAATGGAAGAGGATGTGACACCAGCCCCAACAAAGTGCCAGAAGTTTCATATAAAACCTGTGACAGTTCCTCCTCCAGTTCTCATGGAAGTCAAAATCTCAGGTTTTCCAGCTCCAGGGACAGCAGAGGCAGCACCTTCCCAGAAGCATCCCTGGTACCATGAGGACCACTGGTTTCCCATTTCCCTGTGCCCTGGTAGAGGAAGGTCTTGGCCCTTCTTGACATAAATCATGGTGAATAATAATTTCCCCATAAGATCCAAGTGAAATACTCTATATCCAAAAGTACTTATAATTTAAGGGGTGGGGGGGGGAAGTGTATTAAAAACTAATTCTGTGGTACTGAAGTTGGCTAAAGCAGCCCCTTTAAAACAAACAAAAACCCTCCCTGAGCACTGTAGCTGAGTTGGCTGTTCCCCAGAAGCTCTGATTGAAATCAAAGGCAGATGTGAGGAGCAGAGCAGCAGCTCCAGCTCTCCCAGCAGCCGCTGTCCCTGGCACGCTCCAGCCCGGGGCCAGCGTGGCCACCCCATGGCCAGAGCCCTCCTGCTGTCCCTGCTGTCCCAGCCAGAGCCTGCTGGGCTCACGGGGAAGGCTCAGTTTCCCTGCACCTGAGGGGTCTGTGAGCAGCTCAGCTGAAATCCATCCCTGCCTTGTGCTCCAGGATGGGCAGAGTCCTCCAGCCCGGGCCAGGGGGGCTCTGCCAGCCCAGAGTGACACAGGCTGGGCAAGAGGAGCCCTGAGCAGCTTCAAACTCCTCTAAAAGAGAGCTGAAGAAGAGAGTGTGGTGATAAAAGAGGTTTTGTGCTGTGCTGGCAGAGGAGCAGAATTGATGATGTGATGAGTCAGTTCCCTCTCCAGCATTAACAACCCTCCACATCCCTCTTCCAAAGGCAGCCTCTGTTCGAGGCCCCTGGCTCCAGCATCATCCTTGGGACAAGGATCTGTCTTCTCTCAAACGTGACTCTTCTTCTGGGGGAAGAGAAAACCACCCCAGCACCACGACAAATGGTTCCAGGGCTGAGGGGCTGCCTGGCCTCTGGGCAGGAGAGAACATTTTGTGTCAGAGTACATCCGTGTGAATGATCCTATTTACAGCACACAGCTCAGCCCATTCTAGCTTGCCCTACCCAGAAATATTAGAAGTGAACTTGAAAATGGAAAATCAGATCCACTTCCACATGCAGAAGTGAGCTTTGCAGGATTCTTTTTTCTTTTTTTTTTTTTTTTTAAGTTCTTACCACTGGGAACATTCCCCTACACTCCCAAACACTCCCTGCTGCAGGATGCCTGCAGAGCCTGTCACACCAATGACACTTTGTCTCTTGGCAAAAAATGTGCCAAATGAGACCTGCCTCAGAGACCTGCTCACCAACAGCAGTGAAAATTCCCCTTGAAGTGTCCCACAAAAGCAGAGTGAGGAGGTAACCCTCTCTCTGGATAGCAAAAACTTGGAATATCACTGCAATATTGGGTGTGTGAGCCTGTCATAACGGAGAACCTCAGGAGCATTAGTTTTACTCATTTTGTCCTTTCCTCTAAAACAAAATAATCTGAGAATGGCAGTGCCATTAAATAGAGACGGTGGAAATAAGATTCTTGCTAAAAAACCATTCACCAGCATGGCCACAGATAAAAGATCAGCTCTACTTCATGACTCACCTCTGAATCTAGAGTGATTTAAATACTCAAGTACTTTGAATTTTATGTGGTCACAATAAATAGCAGCAGGCAATTGAATTCACATCCTCAATGTGCAAACTTGGTTAAGGGAAGCTCTCCACCTCACCATCTGCTCTCTCTTCCCCCTTTCTCTTATTCCTGCAGCATCTTGGATTTCTACCTCCTTTTTCTTCCAAGAGAGCACAGAACCCTGAAAAGCACTCCCAACACTGCAGAACCATCTTGAAAGAAATCAGGAAATAGTCCATGAATCTTTACAGGAGCAGCTTTCAAGCTCTTCACACTCTCTCACCTGCAGGCTTTGGGCACTGAAGGCAGGATCCCAGCGCAGTTCAGTCCATGCTGGTCCTCCTTCCAGCAGGAAACACGCTGGCTTCACTCACTGAAAGCACTGAATAAGAATAAATCAATCAATAATAACAACAGCTGGTCTAACACTGCACAGTAAGCACAGTCCCTGCTGGAAGTGGAAGCCCTGCACGCACAGCCCCCCGTTTGTCTCACTGAGCCGGGCCTGGCTCTGCACAAAGGCTCCCATTCTGCTCCAGCCCTTCCCTCAAGGCAGAGCTGGAGCTGGACTCCAGCCCAGCAGAGCCCTCACGGAACCAGCTGCTGAACTGGGCTGGGCTCAGGATCCAGCACTGACCAG
>QUSF01000058.1:2385379-2414199 GCA_003676055.1 Chloebia gouldiae
TGGGCTGGGCTCAGGATCCAGCACTGACCAGCACAGCCCAGAACCAGGTCGATGCGGTGCTCCCGAGCCCGGTGCCTGCCGGCCCTGGAGCCTAAGGAACAGCCGTGATTTCAGGGGCAAGAACCTCAGCAGAGCCATCCAGCCACTCCAGAGCTGGGTTTTCAGCCTTCCTCCTGCTGCCACAAAGGGTTTTAGTGCTGAACCCAAAGCCTCCCAGCTGCTTTGTTGTGCAGTTCTGTCTGCACTGGGGCTGCCCCGGCCAGGAACCCCCTGAGGTCCCTTTGTGCAGCAGCCAGCAGCTCTCACCTGGTTCCTGCAGGACCTGGCGTGCCCCCCTCGCTCAGCAGCTGCCCCATTTCTGCCTCATTTCTGCCCCATTTCTGCCCCACATGCACCCACAGGGAAGCACCTGCAGCATTCCCAGTGCTGAGGTCCCGGTGGGAGGATGTGGGTGGGAGTTTGGATCAGACAGGGGCTATGTCAGCATTAGACCCTATCAGTCACAGCCACCTGGGCTCCTCCCTACCTCTGAGAGGGACACAATGTGCAGTCGTTCCTGTGCTGGTCTCCGAGGGACCCGGGACATCTGCAGTGCATTACAGCCTGCTCAAAGAAATGTTGTCTACATTAAGTACAAGTATTTAATTAGCACTTCATTTAGAGCATGTGGTACAGCTCACAGCTCCAATTTGGGCCAGAGATGATTTTCAGGGGTGGGTGGAAGCAGGGGGTGATGCCAGGAGAGCAGAGCAGCTCCCAGCAGCCGCTCCCAGCCCCTGCAGGGAACCTGCCCTGCCCTGGAACCGGGGAGCAAGCACAGCTCCCAGGAGCTACTGCCACAAGTCCTGTAGGACTGACCTCCCTTCCCTGCTGGTCACCTGTGGCTACTCCCAGGCCCAGGGCAGGGAGGCTGTTCCTGCTCCTGAGGGGAGCTGGAAGCTGATCCCGTCCATCCCTGGACACACAGAAGGGCCCCGAGCCCAGCCCTGCCTCGCCCGGGGAAGCCCCGATGATTCAGACACCCCTGTGAGTCACCCTCCATCCCTCCATCCCCCCTCCATCCCTCCATCCTCCCCTCCATCCCTCCATCCCCCCTCCCCAGGGAGGGCTGATGAGCTGCTGGCCATGGCCAGCACCACTTGGGCCATGCAGAGTTCCTAGGCCAGCAGGAGCTCCCCTTCCCAGGCACTCGGGATCCCTGCTCTCCCCAGGATTTGGGGATGTGGGATCCCAAATCCCACCTGCACCCTTGTTCCAAACCCTTCTCAAAACAACCTCTCCAGAAACATCCAGTGGAACTTGCCCGTGACTCTGTTGGCTCCTCAAGGACTGGGAGATTCCAGTGTCTGTCTTGGCCTAAACATTCCTCCTTGGAAGGAGAGCCAAAGTCTCAAATGTGAGTGCCAAGGCTGAGAGCAAGGCAAAAGGCATCTCGCAGGCAGACGAGCAGAACCCCTGTCCCAGAGCTGCTGCAGGGATCCCGCTCTGGATTTCACACCTCCTGATCTGGCCAACCTCGTGTTTTTGCATCTGCTTGAATCCCCAAATCCAGCTACGTTTGTAGAACCTACAAAAAGCACAAACAGACAAAAATCCCTTGGAAGATATAGCAAATGCAGTGTAATATTATCAGAATAAATCTCCACCAGACAGAACAAGCAGCTGTGGTTTTGTGGGGTTTTATACACAAATACACACACATCTATCTACTCATGTACATGGAGATCTATAAATACAGCTATTTGTGAATAAATGATAAAATATCTTCCTTGGCAGTACCTAAAACTGCCGTTAAAGTCAACATGACTGTGGGGAACACACACATAAAACCACTGATTGTCTCTTTTCTGGTTTATGAGCAGTGCCTCCACTTTCCATTCTGTAGCCAAATCCTGAGCTATCTCTTTGCAAGAGTTCTCCCTGCTGCAAGGGGCACCAGTAATCTATTTTTCACATTTAATTCTCTTAGAGTATTTATTTCAAGTGTCACACTCCAGTAGAATATGGCCATAATCATTCAGTTATCACTGGGGACAGCAAATGACACAGTTCAGGGACAAACAGCACTGCTGTTGTTTGATGCGAGACACTCACACACAAAATGTAAATCTTAAAGGGATGGAAGGCAACACACCTCTCTGGAAGAGATTTCAGAGTTCCAAAATACTGTCCTGTCACTCTAGGCCTTGTAAATAGTCTCTGTCCATCTTTTTTGTGGGTACTGGAAGGTCACAATTGGGTGACCCCAGAGTTGTTCCCCTCCATGCTGAGCAATCCCAGAGCTCCAGGACAGCTCTCCCAGGGTCTCATTGAAAATGAAAAGCAGAAGGTGCTGCTCTGGACAAAATGCAATTGCAGAAGGTGCTTGTTCTGCTCCTTGCAGTGCCTGTGATACGTGTCTGCCACAGGAAGAGCAGCTGGGAAAGGCTGAATTTGCTTTCAGCATGACCTGATTCCCACTGAGCAGCTCCGGGCTGGGGCTGGCAGATGCAGGAGCTGCACTGAGCACCTCTGGCTGCTCCCTGGAGCTGCAGCTGAGTGCAGCTCTTGCCTCTTCTGGGGCAGCAAAGAGCAGGAGAGTGAGCAGAAGGGATCTCCTGGGGCAGAAACTCTGGTTTACGTTGCCCAAAGGAACAGAAACAGGACATAACGAGGAGATGGGGAAGACATTTTGGGCTGGGCTTCTGCTGGCTCCCCTTCTCCTCGCTGCATTTTCCCTGGAAGTTTTCCTTGTGGCACAAAGTGCTTCATGTGCATCTTGTTTACTTTTGGCCTGGATCACTTCCTTTGGAGCCAGCCCAGCCCCTGTTGGGAACATCAGATAAATCTGGATTCATTTGAAACTCCCTTTTGGAAGAGGCAGGGTTGTCCTTGTCAACATATCAGATTAGGAATGCTCCATTTGGTTTAATGGGGCTGGCTTTTGGTTTAATCCAAAAGACTCCATAAACTCCCATTGTAATTTATGCTCCAAAGCTCACAGCCCTCAGAACTCACATTCCCCCTCCTTTCCTTTAGGGGTTTTTTTTGGAGGTAGTGGTTTCCTTTCTAAGCTGTTCCTTTGCTGTGCATCAGATCAATGGTATCCACCAGAGGCTCCACTTATTCTGCTGCAAGGAAGGGTTTTTATCAATCTGAAAACAATATGATTTTTATGATCTGCAACGTTTAAAAATGCATCAAAGAATGAAGGGAAACTAAGGAACAGAATATTACAGAAGGGTACCTGAAATCACTACAGGATCGAGTGGGACCAGATTTATTTCTCCTGACAAAGAATTCTCAGCTGTTACTGGCAAATGATTTCAGACACAATGGAATAGCAACTTCTGAAAAGTCTCTTTAGTTGTTATTTGTTCTTCTCTTACCTCATAGATGGATGAACTCCTCCATTCCTAAAGGAGATAAAGAGGACAGCAAAAAGCATCTTTTACATTAGTAACTGTAGAGTTCTCTGAGAGATCCCCACAGCAGGCAAAGTGCTCTAAATACTGAATTAATCAGAGAGGTTCTTGGATATTTGAGAGGATGGATAACCACGACTTTAGTGCTGAGCTGGCACTCAGGACATCTGGGTTTAAATCCCATCTCTGGCATCTCCAGCATCTGGCACCCACACATCTATTGTGTGACTTTGAATGAGCAACTGCCTGCCATTCCCAGCCCATGGAACAGGGATAATGACACTTCCTCATGCTCCCCTTTGGTCTGTCTGATCCACTTAGGTGAAGAATGAATCAGCTCAGAGCCTGTCCTTCCACAGCCGCCGGACTGGCAGCCTGGGACGCGGAGTCCGCGGGATTCGGCCAACAGAAAATGTTTTCCAGAGATGGTCCAACCCTTTTGAAGGGGCTCAAAAGCTGGAAGGGACCTCATTCCAAGCCCTGCCATTCCATTCCACTATCCCAGGCTGCTCCAAACCCTGCACAACCTGGCCTTGGACACTGCCAAGGATGGGGCAGAAACAATGCTGAGAAAGCTCAGCACCTTGAGGAAAACATTCCCCCATAACCCTCAGAGCTGGCACAAATCAAGCTGTCAGACATTTTTAATATTTCTGGGCTATTTAAAATGTGAATATTCATCATTCTTGCAAACCAGAGCCTAATTAGAATCATAAATTATTGCTTCAGTGTAGAGCAGAAGAGCAGTTTGTGTTCTGTAGCTCACTTCAGCCCGAGGAGCCCCAGTTACAGCTCGTGTATCCCTGAGCACAGTGACGAGGCACCGAGCACAACACAGGCTTTACCTTCCACAAAGCATTAAGGGGCAACCCCAAATTTCCAAGCTGGATGGCCTAAATACATCCTTTACTCCCAAGAAGGTTTTTGAAGGGGGTGCTGAGCAGCAGGCATCAGGGGGGAGGGTGTTTGTGGCAGAAGGGAAGAACCCAGGCCTCCCTAACCTCTTACATGCCCAAAGGCTGCTGGTCTCCACCTTCAGTGAGGATCTGAGACCTCTGCAAGTTGTTCCTTAAATAAACAAAGCTCTCAGAATCACAGAATCACTTGGGTGGGAAAAGCCCTCCCAGAAAATCCAGCTGTGCCCAGTGCCCACCTTGTCCTCAACCTGAGTGCCACCTCCGGAAATTCCTGGGACACCTCCAGGGATGGGCACTCCAAACCTCCCTGGGCAGTGCCAAGGCCTGAGCACCCTTTGCATGGGGAAATTCCTGCTGAAATCCCAGTCAGGGTGGGGGGATGAGCACAGGAGCTCCCCAGCTCGCCATGCCCTCCCTGGGTGTGTTTTTATTCGGGGGGAGAACAAACCCTGGCTGCTCTGGGGCTGTGGCTGCACCTCCTGGGAAGCCCCCAGTGAGCTGAGGACGTGCCCAGTGCCCGTGGGCTAAACACGGCAAAGACATCTGGAGAGGTCTCCAGCTCCAAAAGATTTTCCAGTTTGGCAAAGGAAGAGGAACACTCCGGTCCCTGGTGGCACTGCCCTGGGAAGCTCCCTCAGCCCCAGTGAAAATCAAAGTGATACTGATGGGCCCCAGAGCACAGCCAAAGACAGGACAGAAACCAGAGAAAAGGCAGATTCTCATCAGCTCTGAGAAACTGTACTCACACAGGGCTGGGAATTCCTCTGCTCCTGCCCTGGGTCTGAGATAATTCCATTTCCATCCTTTTCAGGTCTTCTGAATAGATCTGCTCAACACAAGGAAAAAATGACAGGGTTTAGTTCCACAAAGTAATTACTAAAAATTAACAGATCTACTCCAGGTGTCAAAGCATTGGGCCTATGACATCCTATTTTAAATAATAGTAATAATAATAGTAATTTTTATTATTTTAATTATTTGAAAATCATACCTCTTCCTCAATAGAAAAAGCTAGAAATCAAAAAGGCATTGTTTATATTTGGATTTTCATTAGATAAAATACTTCCCCTTTTTAGCCTGTTTTTAGTATAAAAATAGCACCAGGGTAAGGATCAAAATCTAAATCTGTTCATTTTTTGTTAACGACTGTTCTAATTTCAGGCTGCTTCTTTCCTGCACTACATTTTTCTATATTTCCTTTTGAGAGTTGTCCAAGATTATGGCCTTGAATTGAAACCTTTTTCTACTTCCTCGTAGGTCCAGCATCAAATCCCAAGGATCAAATTATTTCCTTTGATATAATTTCAAATTATATCAATTTTAAGTGTCTCTGCAATAGATCAAATACATATTAAAAAAAAAAGAGCCTTCATATTATTTATAAGTGTGTGTGTGTTTTAAGAATATGCAAATTTAAAGAGGAAATATGAAATAATAACAGCTTAGAGTGAGGTATAAATTAAACACCAGCTATTTAAATTTTTATATAAACTATTTCTATATTCCCAAATGGTGCACCACTGCTGCTGATATTGTAAGGGAGTAATTCTCCAAGAAGCTGGACATTTAAATGAGTAAATGAGCTTTACTTGGAGTAGGAACAAGGAGAAAATGAAATTCAGTGTTTGAGTTTCAGTACATCTGTGCTCAATGAGAGGTCCTTCAGCACTGAGAAACCAATCAGGAACTGGAAAAGCAAGAAAACTTCTCTTCTCCTTGCCATTTATCCACACAAACGAGGTGTGAGAGGCTGAGTCCCTGAGCTCCAAACCTCTGACAGACACAGTGATGAGAAACAAGCGCTGACTTTGGGGAAGGCTTCCCTTGCTCCATAAAAGCCTGATTCCAATTTTAACTTGTAACTTGTGCCTGTGTGAGCTTATGGCTTCTCTTCCTGATGCATCCAAAGTATTTCAAGGCAGCTTTTGACTAATAATTTCAAGCTGCTGTTTTTAAAGCTTTTAAATTGAGTTTCAGGTTTTATTCAAAAGCAGTTTCACACCAAGTGGAAGTGGAACCAGGTGTCCTGTAAATAACAGATGCTTTCCAGCATTTCTAACCTAATAAAACCAGAAAACCTGCTTGTCTGAATGGGTGCCTCCTGATTTACAGAACGGATTGAACGTTTATCTATCAGGTCTCCTCTCTGAGAGCAGACTTCATAGACCAAAATAAATCCAACACATAAAAGTCAACATTTACTAAGAAAGCATTTTAAAAGAGCAAATGCAAAACCGCCTTAAATCTGCTCTTCACCTCTAATGTTTCTGACTGTTGATATAGATCATGACTTTTAGTTGTCATTTAAATAACTTCAGTCAATTCCCTGCAAATATTTCCCTTTCCCTGAAGCAAACAGGGCAGAAGCTGCTAAGGCCCTGCTGCAGCACAGCTGGCAGGGCTCTGGGCTGGCTGCAGCACCACTATAATAGAAGTTACAATTCTATAACTTACTTATATTTCTCACAGCTCGGGAAGTGCAGAGCGCCGCGCAGAAAATGCCGTTTTCCCTCGCAGCCACGAGAGGGGAGCCTTTTCCTTCTGCAATTTCGGGAAAGTCTCACACTGCCCAGCACATGGAAGCAGCGGGAGAGGGAGAGCCAGCTCCTCGGATTCAGCAGGGAAGTTTGCCTCAA
Source organism: Chloebia gouldiae (assembly GCA_003676055.1). Taxonomy (NCBI): domain Eukaryota; kingdom Metazoa; phylum Chordata; class Aves; order Passeriformes; family Passeridae; genus Chloebia; species Chloebia gouldiae. The sequence goes on from QUSF01000058.1 coordinate 2,392,337, forward strand.
AGTCGCTGAATACATACATCCCGTCAATTAAAAACAACCCAGCCAGTCATAACCACACTCATTATTTATGTGTGTGTGCTGAAGACTCTTGGTTCCAGGGCTTTGACACGAAATACGGATTTCTGTAGGAGCACTCCGTGCTTCTCCCTCCCACGGGGCCGGGATTGATTCCCTGGGGAATCCCGGGGCTCCTGCTGGAAGGCCACAGTGCCAAAGGACAGGCTGAGAGCTCAGTAACTGCGGGCTCCAATGTCACGTCTGCTATGACAGCTCAGCAGCTCCTTGTGCACCTTCTCCTTTCCACGGCCAGGTTCATTATTTGGAGATGAGGTTTGCACCTGCAGCACGAGCAGGGGTTTTTCTCCTGGGGAAAACTCCCCTTGGTCCATAAAAGCCTAATTTTAGTTGTAACTTGTGGAGCTTCTGGCTTCTCTTCCTGATGGATCCAAAGAGTCAGGGCCAGATCTGCAGGCAGCAGGTGGGAGAAGCCCCTGTGGTGGCTCGGGGCGCCTGGAGCAGATCTGCAGTGGCACCAGCACGGGACACTGCCAGGGCCAAGCCCTGGAGGTGGCCCTGGGCTGTTTCTGCAGGCATCAACAGCAAAGCCCTGTCCTGGAGCCCAGCAAGGTGCTGAGGTGGTGGCAAAGGAAGGCTGCTGTCCATCCCCAAGGACAGGACTCTCTCTGCCCCACTCCCCTCCCTCCTGGAGCCTGGACTCTGCAGCGCTGCTCCCACAACACGGGATGAGCTCAGGAGCAGCACCCACAGTCCCGGGGGGACAGAGTGGGATTTCCATCCCTGGCTCTGCTCTGTCATCCCCTGAGCACAGATCCAGCGGGGGCTATCCACGAGAGCCTGAAGGAACCCGGGTGAGCTCTCAGGTGAGCTCTCAGGTGATGCTCTCAGATGAGCTCTCAGGTGATGACCTCAGGTGATGCTGTTGGGGCTGGCTGATGCAGAGCCCATTCCCTGCTGGCTGGAGAGCCCCAGGCACGGCTGGGATTTGGACTTTTGGATTTGGAACTGCTGGGATTTGGAGTCCTCAATGAGAGTTTGGGAGCAGAAATGCTGGGACTGCCACTGTCCCCTCATTCTCCTGGGATACCCAGAGGCACATCCTGGCTGTCCTGCAGTGTACAGCCCGTGGGGTACACTCCATGGCCTTTGGGTACACTCCATGGCCCCTGGGGTACACTCCATGGCCTTTGGGTACACTCCATGGCCTTTGGGTACACTCCATGGCCCCTGGATACAATCCATGGCCCTGCCTGCTCAGGATTCACAGAGCAAAGCTCCCCCAAAGCAAGGAGCTCTTCTTACTGTCAACATGTTTTGTTTTCAGAGAAGAAACTGCATGTAATAAAAAAATCTTCACTCGAAACTGGTCCTTGTCCTCGGAAGAGCAAAATAATTAAGATTATGTTCTTTATTTATCATCAGAAAGGGATGAGGTTTTAAAGCTGTTTTGTTCCTTTTTACAGTTGCTGTCAATGCTGACCTTTCCATGCAACTCATCAGCAGTCTCTTATTTCTCCTCCTTTAAATAAAGGGAAAGAAGTAATGAATTTTTACAAAGACTTCTTATGCCTAAGCGATTCTCAGGAGTCTCAGTTAAAGTAGCACTAAGAAAACCCAAAGAGCTTCAAACTGCTTGAAAAAGAATTTCTCACCCTCACCTCTGATCAGCCCTTGCTGTCAATATTTCTTACCTCATTACCCATAGGTTCTCCAGTCGTCTTGGTAGAAAGGACTTGGTATAAAATAAAACAGCAAATGAAATAATTCAGTTAAAATGTTTGAGGCTTCTTTAAACAAGTATCTTGAAGCACTAATGATATAATTTCACAGGTTTTTCACACCTTGTGGAGCTTCTCTCATCAAGAGAAAAGTCCTTGCTAGCAATGAGTGAACCTCTCCTCTTTCCAGCCCATTTCCACCTTTCTCCCCAGACAAAGGCTCAGGCAGGCTGAGGTGTTGCTATCCCCACCAGTCAGGGCTGTGATTTATCCCCGTTTTACCTGGGGCACTGCAGGGAGGGGAGGCACACCGAGCACAGACCGAGATTTCAGGGAAAATCGGGGAGCTGAACGCCCAGCAGCTGCCCACAGGTGTTGCCAACTCGCGAGTCTCTCCACTTTCCCTCAGCACACTTGGTACCATTTATTCGAGCAGATAACCAGGCCAGCAGCTGGTGGGACTCCCTCATTCTCCTATTCTGGTCCATTTCTATGCATTTAAATCTCCAGAACATGTTGGGTAGATACTGAAAACTTTATGTTTTTCTCCTACCCAAGCAAAGCAATCTCAGAACTTCACTTTGTATAAACACCAACAAGTAAAGCACCTCTTCTTTGGTCACCTCAAGAAAGAAAAACCCCATTAATGCTATTGGTTTGTCACTTTTACTGTCAGGTCAGAAATCCCTGTTTCTGACAATATTTCCCTGTATTTACCAGTTTGTGCCTGCAGCTCTAACTGGAACCAGGCACAAAATGTCAAAACACTTAGTGGAGATTTGTGGGGTGGGAGAAACTTCCCACCCTCGGAGAGAAACAAAGGAAATCTCATTAATGTCCATGTCTGCAGGGGGACAGAGGGTTCTGTTTCTTTGGATTTAGTCATTAATCTGTTTTTATTACTTTCATTAATATTGTCATCCAAGCTTCTGCTACTTTATACTTTACCAGGTTAATTAATGCCAAAGATTAAAATGCAGCTGCCTAAAACATCCTACCAGGATTCAAACTGAAAAAAAAGAACCCCAGAATTCTAGAAATAAAGTTTTGTGAAAGAATCAGCTCTGAAAGAACCGGTTGAGCAACTTTCTTGGTTTTTAGGAGCTGATATTCAGCAAGGTCGAGGGTCTCATCTCATTCTGAAGCAGATTAGGAAAAACAAAGAAAAAAACAGCAGATCCCCTTTTCTGCTTAAAAAAACCAAAAAACAAAACCCAAATTGTTTCAGTAACACCCTCACCTGGACAGTATTTTACCAGGAAACATGACAAAACAAAGGACTCCAGCCCACTACAAACCCGTGGATTGTTTTGCCCAGGAACAGGAGAGCAAAATCCCAGCGGGGCTGGAAGCTCCAGCTGCACTTCCAGCCCCAGGCTGGCTCTGGCTCACCCCGCTGGGCTGAGCAGAGGCTGTTCCCTGGCTCAGGGGGAAGCTCAGACCTTTCCTGCCTCACAAACCCAGCCCTGCCTCCTCTGCTGCGTCCCAAAGGTGGAGATCTTCGTGCAGTGGGAAAACTCATAAAAACTAAGGTTTATAATCTCATTTAATATGGAAATCTCAGCCTCCAGAGATAAAAAATGGTGAGATGAGTGGTTAAATGAGGATAAACCTCTATACTGCACTTAAAAACCAGTTGTACCTCTGGGAAGAGCCGGATGAGAATTTATGAGGCTGCTCTGGAAGAACTCACCAAGCATTTGAGCTGTAATGCAACAATCCTGATTTGCTCAAGGGGGAGAAAGAAGAGGAAAATCAAAAATGCTGGGGGGAGAGCTAAATGCATAAATTGGCATATTTGTGCCTATTTCCATTCTTTTCATATTTCTGAATTAATTTAGTCTTCATAAAAAAATAATGGCAGCCTCAGAGGGAGCTGCAGAGCATTTCAGGCCACGGCACAGAGCAGAATCACACAGGGGCTGGAGGGCACATTAAACATCACCCATGGGCAGGGACACCTCCCACTGTCCCAGGCTGCTCCAGCCCAGCGTCCAGCCTGGCCTCGGGCACTGCCAGGGATCCAGGGGTGCCACAGCTGCTCTGGGCACCTGTGCCAGGGCATCCCCACCCTCCCAAGGAACAGTTCCTTCCTAACCTGAGACCTAGAGGTGCTCTCTGTCAGGCTGAAGGCAGCGCCCTTGTCCTGTCCGTGTTTCCTTGGCTCGCCATCCCCGGCAGGGCGCAGGAGCTGCGGGGGCAGCCCGAGCCCGGCTGGCAGCGGCGCCTCTTCATCAGGAGAAGAGGGATGTCCAACATCTCGGGGTACTTAACTCCAATTAGCCGATTAGCTGGAGGGGAAATCCGAGCAAACACAAGGCTGTTTGACGTCTGGAAGTCAAAGACTGACAGCTGTCTCCGTTTGGAATCCAGAGACCGTCTGGGCTTTCGAATTTGGGATGGCTGAGGAGGAGCTCCGGCGCTCAGCCTGGCCAGGGGAGCTGCTGGCAAAGGGGAACAGCAGATCTGCGGTGCCAAAGCCTCGCCTTGGGGTGCCTGAGGGGGCACCACGGCTCCAGGGAGAAAGCTGGAAAAGGAAAATATGGATGGAAAAGGGTCACTCTGGCAGGAAACCACAACCAAACCAACAGCAGCTCCCTGCTCAGAGACTTTCAGCCACAGCTCAAACAGCTCCACGTGCTGCCCCCGGTTATTCGGGGTATTTTGAAGGAGCAGGACAATTTCACAGCCCCGGGGGATAATCTGCCTGTCAGGCTGCCACGGGCAAAGCCCAGCCTGGCAGAACCAAAGCACTGCCCCCCGTTTGGGCTGGATCCTTGGGAACACACCTGGGCTGCCTGCCGCTGCTCCTGCCTGGGCTTTTCCTCCCTTTTTCCCTTCCTCTCTCGCTGCTCCTCGGGTCCCAGGTTGCACTCCATGATCTCCAGGTGTTTTCCAGGTGAAGCCATCAGTGAGTTTGGGGCGGGGCAGCCAGGTGAGCCCACAGCTGCCCGGGGGACAGGGCTGGCACAAGAGGCAGTGCCAGGCACCAGGGACTGGCACGTCTGGCCCAGGACCAGGGCAGACGTGCCTGCCTGCCAGGGGAGCTCTGCCCCCACGCCCCAGCACCACACCTGAGCAGGATTTTGGGCAGACAGCAGCACACAGAGCTCTCCAAGGGCCCAGGAGCTGCCTGGAGCTTTCCTTCCCCTCGCTGCTGCCTCCTCTCAGGCTCTGCTGTGATGTGTCCTCAGGAGGTTTTCAGCTGTTCTGATTAATCCTCAGACTCTCCATGTCTGCACCAAACCCAGGACCTGGCTGAGACTGGGACTGTCAATCCTCATTCCTCCATTTTTCTATTAAATTTACCATCCTGTATATTTTTCTATTAAATTTATGGTCCTGTTTCACTGCTTTACCTCATATGACATTTGTGCTTTTCTTTCCCAGTGTTCTTTTAGCAGCACTATTGATTCAAATGGATGCAATAAATCGTTTTCAAAGAACATGTTCCTGTTTAAGATCAAATCAGAACACTCAGCCAAGTTAATTTTCTTAAAAGGTGTGCTTAGGATCAGTGGAGAAAAGTTTCTTTATCGGATCAGATTCTGATCACAGATTTAATGAGACTTACATGGTATGAGACTGGACAAATCTGGCCTTTAATATTTACAGTTCTCCAAAACCTTAGCAATTAGTTTTTAAATAGCAGTAGCAATATGCACACTGTTACTGTGAAAGCTTCAGACATTTAGCATGGGATAGTTTTCCTATAAAAACAATTTTTAAACTTTGATTGACACAGACATTAATAAAATACTAAAAATATCTTCCTACAGAGAACATAAATGTTATTTATCCCAAGCCATCCTGTGTCCAAACCACACGAAGTCCATGTGCTTCAGAGTTAGGCATTTTCCATATATATTCCAAATTTGTATACAGACTACATTAGCTTGCTGGGATGACCCTGATATAGAAACAAGACCAGAAGAGAGCCTGTCCTGCCTCCAACCAAATAATCACAGCAGGCAACACCCAGTGCAGCATGCAGCAAGCGCTGCTGGCAGGGAAGGGACACGGTCCCAGCAAGATGAGCAATTTCCAGTTTCCATCCTGCTTAGCTGGGAATCAAACCCATTCAGAGCTCAGAAAATGAGCTCAGAAATGTGCACACAACCTGTACAACAGGGGCACTGCAAACTCACAAAGTGCTGCAGTGTTCAATGCAGAACGCCAGGACAGCTCCTCGTTTTCCCTCTGCCAGTCCCCTGAGGAAAGGCTCCTCACCTGGCAGAAATCTTTCTCTTTTTCTCTCTGACTGAAGTGAGAACATCCACACCCACCCCAGGCTGGCTGAATGACCAGATCTCCCATTTGTTCCAAACCTCTACCTCCCAGTTCCTCTGTGTCCCTCTGCAGTGCACAGGAGTGCTTTAATGTGTTCAATCCTTAAATGTCAGCGGCACAGGAAGCACATGAGTCTTTTATGACAGCAATTTTTCTCTCGTTTTTCCTGCTAAAACTATGCAGCATGAATAAAAACAAGATTTAGATGGCAAAAAGTGTGGTTTAGGTCAGACATCACAATAATTCTGCCTTTAGCCACGTGAGGCTCATCAGGGCAATGATGAGCCTCCTTTCAGAGTGCTCTGATGCAAACTGAACTCCTGGAGAATTCCTCCTGGGTGCTGCCCAGCCCCTCTGCTGAGCAGGCTTTCTTCTGGACTCGGTTTTGGGCTGCTGGAGCTGCCTCAGCTCTCCTGGGCACTGCAGGGACTCCAGAGCTGAGGGGCAGTGCCTGCCCAGACAGCTCCAGGCTGCAGCCATGGGGAGGAAAAGCCTTTTTTATCCTGTCCCTCCTCCTACCTCTCTTCCAGAATTTTGTACGTGGCACTCGCAGAGCCTGCAGAAGGAGCCAGGGATTTCATGAGCATTTGAAAGTTAAATAATTTGTAGATGTGACTGTTCTGAAGCCTCTGTTTGCAGAGAGACAAAAAAAGCAATGTCTCTGTACACAGAGGAAGTTGAACCTCTCTACTCTTCCCAAAAATCTTTTCAGAATGTCCTGGAAATGCCAATTGAACCAGACAGGCACCAGTTTGGGAAGGCCACAGACTCGGGACATGTTCTTGTTACAGCTGCTAAAGGATGGAGAGATCTGAAATCCCCTGATATCAAACTCCCTCCTGTACAAGTACATGGAATAGATTTTCTTTGCACCCTTTTGAAAACAACTTTTCAAACATTTGCCACACTGCTATTCAGCTGAATCACAGTAAAGCCTTGAGGTGTTTCTGCTGTCAGGCTGAGGCAGCGCAGAGCTCACTTTAAAACAAACTTATAAGTAATAGCATTAAAAGGAAAAAAACACACACAAGTAGTAGGGGAAAAAAGAAGGCAACATTTGAGCAGGTTAGATGCTGACTTGTGAGATCAGCTGTCTCACGAGTGCTTTTCTTGTGTCTGAACTAGGGATGCACTCCTGTGCTGGGGAGGGGAACAACTCCCTGTGCTGAGGGCACTGAGAGAGCCCCAGCTGTGCCTCGCCCCTCTGAAAACCCTTCTGCCCACCTCAGCAGGTGAAGGCAGAGCTGTCACCATTTCAGCATCTAAACTCACAGCCCTCTTGCAGAAGTTCCTGAAACATGCCCTGAGTAGTGACATTCCTTATCAGGGAAAGCGGGAACTGGCTCCTGAATCCTCAGTAACTTTTCAAATCCTTCTCTCGGCCCCAGGTCTGTGCCCCGCACGTCCCCAGCACCCCAGGGAGCCCGGCAGTCCCACAGCACGGCTGGGCTCTGACCAGCTCACCCCAGCGCTGCTCTTCGGGCAAGAAACCACCCCCAAGGGGCTTCTGCTCCAGAACCCACCAGTGCCACACCAGCCCTGCGTGGAGACAGATCCACAAACGCCCAGAAAAGGTCACCTTCAGAATTTAAACGCGTTTGAAATAAAAGCACCGGGATCAGGATGTGGTCTGGGTGTCCACCCTGGCTTTTCTCCCAGCTCACCCGAGATTTGGCCACACAGATCAGTCCTGCTCCCAAGGCTCGCTGCCTGCTCAGCAGGTGAAATGACCCAGTCATTACCCTTAGTTTGCCACATGCCCAGAAAGAAATCTGTCATGAAATTACAACTTCTGAGAAGGAGCAGAGAGGAGCTTTGTCCATGCACTGCATGGGGGAGAACCTGCTCACAGCCTCAGCCTGGCAAAAACTCTCCTGCTCTCTGCTCTGTCTGCCCAGGAGAGCTCATGAACCACGGCAGGAGCTTGCTTTAACCCTCAGGTAATCTCTAACACAGCTGTAATTAAAAATCTGCCTGGAACTGAGCAAATCACCATCAGTCCTTCAGGCTCTGAGGGAGAACAGGACCCCTCTATGGCCTGATAATTTGAAGGTGGCTGATAAAAAACAAGCCAGGCAGTTGAATAGCTCATCTGTTCAACACAGCGTATTTTTAATTTCCCCTGCCTTGTTTGTGACTAAGATCTTCATCATGCTGAGCCACCTAACTGCAGCATTATTCACAGCACAATGGGAACAAAGCAGCAAACAGTTCACACTAATTCCATATAAAGCCAGAACAAATTGTATCCTTTGCAATGCAAATGTGATTTCGAGCCTCATTAACATCTTCTTTAGGGCCTGGTGCCTCAGGAGTAGGACAGTGAGGCTTCCCTGCCCCCGGACATGTGCCAAGCACCCTGCCACCCTTAGCTCCTTCTGCCAGGGGAGGAAACAGGAACAGGACGAGCAACAAAAGCCACCAGCAGTAACAGAACTTGCTGTGCTCCACTTTGAAAGGTTAACTTTCATTTTAGTGGAGTTAACTCCTGGTGCACCCAAACATTGCCATTTCTTCTGCCTGTGCTTAAATAACTTCAGATCACAGCAGTGAACAGGGATGAAAATGGGAATTAATTTCCTCAAAAACAACCCAGACCCCTGTGAGCTTCCTTTTACTCTCAGGACTGAAAATGAAATCAGATTGTGAGATAAAACCTTTGCAGAAACTTAGATGGGAGATAAGAGCTCCAGGATCTGGCTGCTCTGGCTCCTCCTGTGCACCCCTGGTGCTTCCAGCAGAATCCAAATCCTGCTGCAGCAGTGCCCCCCTGCTCAGGGGCCTGTGGCACACCCAGATTTATGGCAGGACTCCATGGGGCACCGCTGGCTGTGCAATGTTTAATGTCCAGTAATTACATTTAAGGGAAGATGTGGGAACAAACACTAATGGACAGATTGGAAATAGAGCAATAGAGAGATTTAAAGGTTGTTTGCAGAGGGAACGCAACCGCTTGAGTTGGTTTGTGGATTCAAGCTGATGCAATTACACCAGAGCAGCTTTTCATGAGGGTAACTGAGGTATAAACTCTGTGTAATTGGGATATTTTAGTGTTCTTTTTAAACTTTTTTGGCATAACTGGAGAGGTTTCCCCTTGCAAGCAAGTCCCAAGGGAGGCTGTGTGGGGTTTGGGAATGCCAGGTTTGTTGGAGTGGCCACGAGGGGTCCTGCTCAACCCAAAATGTTCTGCACCTCCCTCAGCTAAATGTGACAAAATGCAAATGAAAACATGCACACAGGCTGGATACAGAGATGCACTCGCTAAATTTAGGGAATGCAAATATTCCTCTGATTCATCTGCCCAAGGAGTGCCAGTGCAGGGATAAACCAGCGAGCTGGCTCAGGCCACAGCAGCTCTGGGCTAGCCCAAACACTGTTCTGTTCTCCCGGGAGAGCTCCTGCTGGGCTGTGCCACCAGCATTCCCTGGGAGTGCTGCAGCCTCCCTGCAGGTGCCTGCAGTGCCCTCTGCCTTGGTGGGCAGCTGCTGGCACCGTCCCGCTGCCCCTGGCACGGGAGCAGGGCTCTGTGCCCCCTGTGCTGGCAGAGCCTGGCTCCTGGCAGCACAGCTCAGCTCAGGACAGAACAGCACAGATAGCACAGCATCACAGCCAGCACAGATAGCACAGCACCACTGCCTGCACAGCATCACTGCATCACTGCCTGCACAGCATCACTGCATCGCTGCCAGCACAGCACCACTGCCAGCACAGCACCACTGCATCACTGCCAGCACAGCACCACTGCCAGCACAGCATCACTGCACCACTGCCTGCACTGCATCACTGCCTGCAGCTCACCCTGCAGCTCGCCCTGCAGCACAGCACACACAGGCGAGTAAGAAGCAGCCGGGAGAAAAGAAAGTCCTCAGGTCTCCTCTGAGCCTCAGCCTTTACCTCCTCGTTTGAGAGGCCCCTTCCAATCACCTGAGCCCTTCCCCAGTGCACACATGCCACTGCTCTAAACACTTCTATAATCACATCCTGTGAACAAACATGAGTCATGAACAAAACTCTGAAAGCAAAATCGCCTTCAGAATTAATCTACGTAATCATCACATTACCCTCAGCGCTAAGTTCTCCCTATAACTCACTTTGGCATTTTTCTGATGAAGATAAGGGACATAAGGAGTCCAAGTGGCCAAGCTGCCTCTGGCTGTGGGGAGATTATGGAAGGAGAAAAACAAACCATTACCGAGGGGCAGCAGAAAATCCAGTGACCTGCGGGCAGGGAGAGGTGGAGAAAGCAGGGGAAGCAGAATCCCTTCTGTCCCCACCCCGATTTGTTTGAACCTGAAGCATCCAGAGGCGCTGTGAGGAACCCAGAGCTCTGCCCTGCCATTTGTCTGTCTAAGCAAAGCTGGGGTCTGCAGGCAGAGGTGAGGGAAGGATGGGGAGCTGTCAGTGCTGGCAGCACGGCCCTGGAGCTGCAGGGCAAGGCCTGCAGTGAACGGGGCAGAAAGCTGAGATGCAGGAGCTGCTGCTGCAGCACGGACACCTCGCAGCGCTGCTCTGACAGGACACACGGGCTCTCATCCATCACTTCTGACTTCCAGAAAGCACCAGGGTGAGCACACTCCAGTCTCCACGAAGTCCCATGGAACCAGACCACCACTTTTTTGTCAGATCATACCTAAAAGGCATTATACATATATTTATTTCCATCTGTTTTATAGCCTTCATCACCATAGTAACTTATCCTCCTGTCAGTGCTGCACCCTGGAGAGGTAAAAATCCACTTTCCCTTATCAGCACTCAAGGCTACTGCACCATTTTCACAAGTGATCTCAGGAGCACATCCTGGCTTGCCAAATTCTGTGCTGCTGGTGGTGCCTGCTGATGACCTGGGCCAGGGAGAGGAAGCTCTCCCCAGGCAGGGCATCAGAAATGAGGCTGCACTGGAGCACAGAAAAGAGCACTGTTAATCCTTGCATTCAGTTCCATCTCATGCCAAATCAACTGCTCTGAATATTGGGTTCTTTTCTGATGCTTAAACTTAAAAAAAAAAACCAGTCAAGATAGAGAATGTGAGTCCAAAAAGGCTGCAGGCACCAATTGCTGCATGTAATCACTGAAAGCTGCAGCACTGTGAATATATTTCTGATTATGTTTCAGTTTTTCATTATTAAAAATGGGCTGCAGTTGATTCATAGTTTTGCTGCAATCAGCTGAAACCCAATTACCATCACAGCACAAACCACTTCTGAGGCAGCGTGGGGCTGCGAGGGAGAAACACCGAATTCCCAGAGCACTCCTTCTCCCCAGGGGCAAACAGCTCATTGGTTTGGGAATGTTCTACAAGACTTCGTGCTGAGGAAGGAAAACGCCATCGCGGGGCTGCTCCAGGGGGCTGGATTTGCTGTTCCCCGAGCACAGCCCTGCATCCCAGCATCACCAGAGCTCCCATCCTGCCCCCAGGAGCAGCTCCTGCAGAGCCACCCACAGCCTGCCCACACCCGGGCCAAGCCCTCCTCTCTCCTGCTTTCCTCTTCTCACGCTCACCAATTTCCTTAGGAACACCGAGGGGTATCAGCAGGGTGGGCAACAGCGTTTGTATTTTTGCCAGACGTTCAGCAGGAGCAATAATGGCTTGTCACTCTGCCCATCCCTCTTCCCTTCCCTCCCTCCAGCCTGTCACTTTGCTTTGGGATTGCCCACGCAAAGAACCAGGAAATTACTGGCATTTCCCTGAATATTAGACAATTTATCTGTGCTTGTACCTTGGGTGGATTCTTCCTACACGATTACAGCCCAAAGGGTGTTGGTAAGGTTGTTAAGAGTGTGGCAAGAATCCACAAATCATTAATCGAGTCCTGTGCTCTACCCCTAATTAGAGGCAATTTGCATCTGCTACATATACACATTGCTGCCAAAACGCAGCTCAGGCTGAGACAGAAGATAGATCTGAGGATCACTTCAGGTTCAAGATGCAGCAGGGGCAAGAGGGAAGAGAAGGGGTGAGCAGGGACGGGGCAGGAGGGAAATGGAGCCCCACTTCATGTTCCTGTCCTTCTTCAGAGCTTGTCAGTGAAGTCACATCTCCATTGGCAACATCACAATCGTCTCCACAGCAACAAATGTGATGCTGCAGATCGCTGAAATATCTATTTTTGAAAAGGTAGGAGGAAAACACAAATGTGGAGCATGTAGGGGTTGAACAGCCACACAAGCCTAATGACTATAACGGGAGGTGCACAAAAATACTGAGAGAGGAGCTGAGCAAAATCACCCTCTGAAAATTCCGTCCTGGACCCCTCTTAACATCTCAAAGATAGCAGAGGTGTCCCAGAGCAGCCAGATCCCCCTGATGCCCTGGTGTCCCTGTCCCTGCTGGGTGCTCCCAGCCCCACCAAGCCCAGGGAGGCAGGGGCAGGAGGGGAGCTGGGAACCCGTCCCTGTGAGACCCTCTGCTGACAGCTGAGCAAAGGACAAGCCAGGGGACTACACCAGGTTAAAGTGCAATTCCTCCTGAGGAAAAGGACCTAAAAGGGATTTGCACCCATAAAACACAAAGAGATTAAAGTGAAGGGAAATTATTTTCCAAGTCTAATGTAGATGTAGCCAAAGGCTGTAAGCAGCACTGCCCTCAGGCTCCTTCAGCTGTTGCTAAAACTTCTAGGAAGTTTCTGCTGTGATTTGTGCCATCCAAGGTTAAAACACGCCTTCAGGTTAACAGTTCTTGGAAACGTTTCTGGCATTTTGGACAGAACCTTAAAGAGCTGTTCAAATGCAAGGGGGTGTGAATCCAGGCTGTGTGTGACAGGCCTTGTGCTAAACCCTGCTGCTGGGTCAGGGCCCCGAGCAGAGGGAGCCCAGCACCCTCTCAGCACCCTCCTCACCCTGGAGGAGAGCCACGAGCCCCTCAGCCCTTCTCTCCCTCCGGCCTGGGGCACTGCCAGCCCTGCACAAGGGTGCCTGTGACACCACCAGCTCCTCATTTCTGAGCCAGCTCTCTCAGAAGCCTTTCCTCAGGAGCTGCAGAGGGCTGGCCCCAGCAGGGCAGGTGGATGCCCCCTCTGCCCTTGGACAACGCCCTCAAGCACAGGGTGGGACTGCTGGACTCTGTGCAGGGCCAGGCTGACCCCCCTGCGGGTCCCTTCCAGATTCTGTGATTTCTGTGATTACCAAAGTCCCCAAATGAGAGAGATTACCAAAGTCCCCAAATGGGCTAAGAACGGACGTGGACAAATGAACAGAGCTGTGATGCCTCCAAATCCCTTCCAGCACATTCCAGTCATCACTGCTGCTCCCTGCCTTTGGGAACTGAAAATTGTAATCAAATTTATGCAAAACAGAACCCTGAGAAGATGAAAAAGCTGTGTTTAAACTTCATATAGGAAGTGGAGTGCAGTAAATATTTTTAATTGGTGCTGTGAGTTATGTTTCTGCTGGTGTGGCTGTGCCCTGCTAGGGTTTGAGATCAGTAGTTTATCACTGGAGCTGCCTGATGGCTCCCACTGAATGCACACTAACAAGGGCCAGGATATGAGAGCACCATAAATAGTGGAGAATAAATGGGAATACTTTTCTCTCCACAAATAATACATCTTTCTTCAAAATGAGTCTCTCTGCTCTGGCATGACAACAGAATTTGATTGCCTTCAGTCTGGGAAAAAAAACCCCAACCCTCAGAAAATGCCAGTTTCTCAAAAAACAGAGTAATGGATCAGTTTTTGAAAAGGGATCACCTGGAAGCATTTTAGACCCTGGGAGGACTTTCAGGGAGCTCAGGGATTGTGGCACGTCTGCCCTGCTGCCCAGGGCTGTCTGGACACACACCCAGACTCCTTTTCCCTCTGGAGCAGCCCAGAGGGGTGCCCACACCCTGGCAAGGTGCCTTGGCACAGCAGCTGAGTCTCCCTCTAAGCTCTGCAAGGCTTCAGCCTCACCTCCAGCACAGCTCAAATGGTTTTTATACCGCAGCAAATACATTTTTTTTTTTGGGGGGGATGGGAAATAAATTTCCTTCCCAACTCCATTTTTTAACAGCAAGTCAGAACAAACCCACCTACTGTTTCCTTCATGCTCTTAGAGGCTTCTCTTCCTCTGCATCTTGGGAAGGTTGAGAGATGAACAGGAGCTGAGACGGACCCAGGACTGGCCAGCACTGCTCTGCTCTCAGCTGTGCCTGCATGGGGAGAGGAAGGAGAGGGAGAGCAAAACCACCCCCGTGCCCCTCAGAGAGAGTCCAGCAGCATTAACCCCTCCCAAACCAGGCCCAGGGCACTGCAGTGGGTGCCTGGCAGTGCCCCGTGGGTGCTGCAGGGGTGATTGATCTCTGCACCCAGAGCTGTGCAGCACCGTCTGGAAAACTTGCAAGCAAGAAGGTGGGGTCACCCCCTCATCAGCCCAGGCTGCAAAGAGATTCTCCCTTCCTGACAACAGAAATTTGGAGATCTACATCCCTCCTGGAGACTTTATCTCTGATTTTTATATTGATTACAGAACATTAGCATGCACAACTACAATTAATATTTTCTTATTTTCCTATCTCATAAAATATAGAAATTTAAATCACAAAGGAATTAGAGGAATGAAAGGAGCATTATGTTTAAGCAGCTACATAATGTGGTTTGCATCATGTAATGGGCTGTGTTTAATGCAGTTTTACACAGCAGCCTTTCATCATTTCCATTTGCCTCTGGCTTAATAAACTGTGCCATTCTGTTTGGGTTTGTTACAGCTGGATGTAAACCTTTCCCAGGCAGCACCCCCATGAATCACACCTGAAACATGGAAATGGGCAATCTGCATTTTCATACATCACTTCCAGGCTTCTGCCTCTCAGAGGAGCAAAGAGCCACAGCTTTTGCCAGCCTCCAAGGGAGCAAACTGTGGCTGCACCCGTGGCAGTGCCCAGCCCGGCCCCTCTGCTCCCCCAACCCAGGGGCTGAAAGGAACCCCGGGAGCTTTGGGCTCACCTGGAGCCTGTGCAGCTCCAGGTGCTCCGTGGGAGCCCCGAGCAGCATCGCAGAGCTCAGACACAAATCCCAGCCAGGCACAGCTGCCCCAGCAGGGAGCAGCACACTGAGAAATGAACACAGATGCCTTGCAAAACTCTCTTTTCCACTGTAAACATGAAGCCAAGAGCATACAGGGAGTATTAGGTTTAGTATCCAATAAAACAAGAATAAACTTTATGGGGATTTCTTTAAAAATCACCTTTCACAGGCATTTTTATGCAGGCAGAGCTCCTGATGTACAGAGGTTCACTTTAGGAGATTGCAAGTACAGAGATCCCTCATATCTTTCATCTTTTTTCATTAAAAATCAGTGCTTGTGCAGGGTTGAAAGTTCTCCAAGATTTTATTAAATTGGGCAACACCAGAGGAGAAATAACAATGGTCACAAGGATAAAGTTGTGCTCTCATTATAAACTTCACACTCTCCTCTCAATGCTGGGTTTTCATTCTGCCCCTCTGGCACTCTCTGGCTCCTGTTCATTTTGATGAACAACAGGTTTTTAGTCTTAATTTAAATCTAGATGCAGTGTAATCTTTCTTATCCCACATCACATACAAATCTTGTTTGGGAGTTGCTTTTTTTTTTTAAATAAGCATACCAAGGCATGGCTTTCATAAAATTCCACCTAAAATGTTCTTTATACTTAAATAACAGAGGTACAAAGTCAGTGTAATGGTAGCAAAAGAGAGTGGAGGCGGGGAGGAGATCAAAAAGGAAATTAAACAGGTAATAAAAGAAATTTTCTGATGAGATTTGGAATCAAAAGCAGTGCCAGGAAGGCATTTCAATGGAAGGGAAGTACCCCATGCATTAGACACTGCAGAGGAGAAGGGTCTGCCATAAATCTTCCAGCAGAGTTGAGGTGTGCAGGCAAATAATCACAGAAAATGATTCTTTTTCTACAGAAAACAGAAAAATAATCTACAGAAAAGCAGCAGGGCCGGGGTAGTTTGGGGGTGAAAGGAGTGTCTGGAGAAGGCTGTGGCTGCATCCCTGAGCCATGTCCACAATGGAAGGGGCATGGGGAGCGTGTGGAGAAAGGCTTGAGTTCTCAATTCCCACCAAAACCCACAGGCAGTGACCTTGGATACAGCCAAATCTCCTCCCAGGACGTTGTGGAGACGGGAATTTTGGACAGGGGGATGTTCAGACCCTGGGCACTCCCGGCCAAGGGAAGGAAAGTGAGAAATGGGCAGACACAAACCTGGCAGACACAAACCTGTGCTGGTGGTCTCATCACCCCCCGAAGGAGGTTCCAGCCCAGGTTTCCCTGGGCTCCTGCTCACAGCAGAGCTCATTTCATTCCAAATAATTACAGGAGATGCAGGCTCAACGCTGGCACGGGCAGAGGGAGGAGCCCAGGGAAATGTGGCACTTCTGCAACCCTCCTGCAATCACTGCAGTTATCCCCGAGCCCCTTCATCAGAACTCATCAAGAAAACAGAGCTGATGAAATCAGAAGAAATATTGCCTGAATAACTCTTGAGATGGGCTTGGAGATTTTTGCAGCCTTATTAAAAATGATGGGCAAATCCTGATCAGCTTTGAATAATATCAGGTATAATTACCCACGTGGTTTTAGTCCTTACAAAAAAACAACTTCGCAGCACTTGTAGGATTAAATATTCATACAGTGGAAGAAGAAAATGGACACTGACCCTACACAGAGCAGAATTCTCCTGGGAACAAACTTTCATGCAGAGGTTTATGAATTTTCTGCTCCCAGATGCATTGGGAGCACAGGTTTTTCTGTGGTAAGAGAATCCCCACTTCCAGCCTGGGTAGGAATCAAGATTTACAGAGAAATGTGGAAATAATTAAAGGAGGGGGAAAAGCTACTCATGTTTTAATTTCATGCTTAGGTTCATTCAGAGTTTAAGATGAAGGGATGAATCACCAGTTCTTATTTTATTCAAGCCCAACCCTTGGAGAGTGTTGGATTACACGGAGTTACAGCCTGTGCCCCAGCAAGAACCACTCTGGGATACTGGCTGCCATTTTTCTGATCCCTTGTCTTTGAGATTCAGCCCAAACTGCAGCAGCCCCAAGCAGAGGTTGTGCCACACTCAGCCCCTGCCTGTCACAGCCTGCCCAAAGAAGGCTCCAGAGGCTGCCAGCTCTTCCTGGGACACGCAGGGCTGCCCACAGAGCTCATTATTGGGTGTGACAACCTCTAGGAAGCACTTCCAGACACACCTGGTGGGAAAAGAAAGAGCTGCTGGTGTGCCTGAGCACCCCTTCCCCTCCCTTGGTGCCAGCGGGGAGAAAGGTGCCAGAGGATAAAGAGAAACCTGCTGGAGGATGCCTGGGACGGGATGAACCACATCTCCTGAGGTTCAGAGAGGGACCTTTCCTAAAATCCACGATTCTCTGACAAAAGCCCGGTAAGTGAGTAGGAGCTTGGCTGTGTTTAAAGGTTTTGGCCAGGGACATTGTCCTGTTCCCTGGCTGTGCCTCAGCAGCTGCACCAGAGACCTTTGCAGAGCAGGGAACGGGATGAGCTCTGCTCCCGTGCAGAGACTCCTGCAGCCCTCACCTCTTTCCCTTCCCTATGCTCCTGCAAAAGATGGCTTTTAGAATGCAGAGCAGCCTGGCATCAGAAAGCAGGAACACAAATAATCCCTCGTGATTCCCAACCCCGGCCCAGCAGAGCCCTTCTGCCTCTTCAGTTCAAAACCAGAAGTACAACAAAACAGGAATTGATTGTAATGTTTCTCAGAGGTCCTTGCCACTATTTCTGAGGTCATAGAATCACAGAATGATTTGGGTTCAAAGGAACCTTAAGGATCATCTCTTTCCAGCCCCCAAATACCTTCTTTCCCTTCAGTCTTCCACTTGATTGAGAACCATTAATTTGTTTAATTCTTCAGTGCTGGACAGAGATTCACCCTTAAACAGCAGAGTATTTTCTTCTGCTCAACATGAAAGGATAGTTTTAACTGATTAACTCAGACATGCTCCAGAAAGAGGGATTTTAAATTCAATTTTTACATGAACATCGTGTTCACATTAGAAGCATCAATAATGGGGGAGGGAAAAAGGATGATTTCTCAATAATTATTAAAAAAGACCAGAATTTCAATTAAATTCATGACCAGTAACAGGAAGGGTAAGAGAATCCAATTACAGCAACTCTTGCTTCCATCAGATTCTCCGTGGGGATAAAAATGACCACGTGTGTGAGAAGAAATTGCAATCTGAGATCCCACATTAGGCTGTTGGCTCTGAGCTGCAGCTTTGATTTTCTGCTACTTTCCCTGACCAGCAAGGTCCTCCCCACTAATTCACACAAAATCAGAATTTGTCAACAAGGGCTCTTCTGGGTTAAGAGATACCAAGAACCCATTACAAGCATTTATTCTCCATCCTCTCAGCATGCATTTGAGATCTGTGAATTTGCCATCAGCTCAGCTAGATCGTGATAAGTGGCAGCAGAATTGTGCCAGCCACTTTATAAATGGAATTTTCAAGACAGGGAAAAAAAAACCAAAAAAAAAAAAATGAACCAAACCAAAACAACAACTAAATCTGTGCTGTTTAATAGGATGAGAGAGGGAGAAAATTCTCGATTGTCAGAACAACTGTTGTCGTTGTGGGGAGAAAAAGGATGGCTGTGCCCAGTCCCTTGGGCCCAAAAACAAAGGAGAAAATAAATATTTCCCTTTTGTATCTGCCTCATTGCAGGGAAACCATCCCAGTGGCAGGATCTGGGAGTGACATCTGCGCGGAAAGCCGAGCAGAGGGCAGCGCACAGAGCATGGAGCAATCCCGGCTGTGCAGTGATTTTACCCCAACACCCTCCCCAGGCAGGCAGGAAAGGCTGAACCGAGAGCTCCTAGAAGTGGAAGGGGTGAGGTTTGGGGGGTTACAGCTCGAGAGCCGCCTGCAGCAGGGGTTTGTAAGGTTTGTAAGGTTTGTAAGGTTGGATTTCTGCAGCGTGCGCCTTCGCGCTGCCCCCTCCGCTCCTCGCCTGGGGAAGGAGAAACTCCAGCCCTGCAAGCACAACAGCACTTGGGAAAACTCTTCAAGGCTCACGAGGCCCAAAGGTGTGAGCTGGGGCTGGTGGCAGGCAGCGGGGCGCTCGCTGCGCTCCCCACTCTGCTCCCCACACCGAGGCTCGCTGGCCTGAAGCGCGGCCACGGGCAGGGCAGGGCGGTTTGTCCCGCAGGCCCCGCCGTGGGGCTCGGCTGGCCCAGATTTCCCCCAAACTCACCCAGCAGCCCCCAGCACCCCACACATCCCCCAGGTACACGCACAGGCAGGGCTGCAGCTGCTGCTCTGCAGGATCTGCAGGACTGATCCCATTTGCTGAGGTGCTTAAAGCCCCACTGCTCATTCCCAGGTGCTAAAATAGCATCGCTGTTCAAGTCTAAATGCTGGAACACTGAGAATATCCTTTTTCTGCAGGAAAACAGAGAGGAATATTAACTAGACAGAACTGGTTCACTCTGGAATTTTACCACGAGGAGATTGACTCAGTGCACCAACACCCACCCCTCGCCTCAGAGGCTTCACCTGCAAGGGCCACACTGGATTTGCTCTGCAGAAATAATGGACACCCCTTGGAATGGCACCTTTGGGATGTCACATTTCCAACAGGACAAACACTTTGATTCACCCTTTACTCACAAGCCCAGCAACTTTCTGAGAATGCAGCTGCACTGAAATAATGGTGCCATTATACTCATATTTAATTGATGATGAAAGCCAAAAGAGCCACTTTTACTCTCTGAATTCCCAGGACTTCTGTGACTTGCTGTAAGGCAGGCCACAGTGACAGGGATTGTTTTTCAGAAAGAAACATGACCCACCAACTAAAGTCCAGTACTAAAGCTCACCCAGCCTGTGACAGCAGTGACACACCTCAGCACTGACTGCAAAAGAAAAGCCACTCACCACAAAATACAAAGGACAGGGTTTTGGT
The DNA here is from genome assembly GCA_003676055.1 of Chloebia gouldiae. Taxonomy (NCBI): domain Eukaryota; kingdom Metazoa; phylum Chordata; class Aves; order Passeriformes; family Passeridae; genus Chloebia; species Chloebia gouldiae. The sequence continues at coordinate 2,412,248 of QUSF01000058.1, forward strand.
TTTTTTTAAAAATGAGATATTTGTTTCTTAATAAGGACAAGACCTTTTATATAAAAGAATAGGAGAAAATTACTAATTTTGTTTGACCCCCAATGACCCCATGCAGCTGCAACAAGACCTCAGTGGGATTTAAAGCATCAGGCAGAGCTTTTACCTCAGCCCAGTGGAAGTAAGTGAGCATGAGCAGCACAGATAGAGATGCTCAGATGTTCCTGTCCTCACTATAAGTCAGCACACGCTGTCAGAGGGGGAATATGCTTTTGGAAATAGTGGGGGGTTTCCCAAGGACAAACACACTTCAAAGGAAAATATCTAGTGCCACTTTTTTTTTTTTTTTTAAGTATTAAAATGGATTTTTAGACAAATAATGGCACTGCACAAATCCTGTCCTCATTTTCTCCTAGAGGTTCTCCCACTGATACTAGGGCTCAGAAAATAAATAGCTGGAGAAGCGAGTCACAAATCAGCAGTGGAAGGGAAGGGAGATAGCAGAAAACGATTACCTGACAGCAGATAGCTACAGAGCTCAGCATTTTTATCAGTGCTTGAGTAATGGAACTTCCACGCCAGGCAGAGCAGGGAGGGAAGCAGGTCAAGGCCAAACCCTGACACTGAAAAGGATGCTGTGACAAAGCACGGAGCTGCCACACCCCACTGCTGGCCCCAGACACCCAGAAATGCCTGGCAGTGTCACACTGCACCCAGGGCCTGGTCAAAATCCAGAGAAACCACACCAAAACTCATGCTGTGCTTTGGCTTACAAAACACACCCCCAGGTTTTAGTCTCTTCTCCAGGAAGCAGCAGCTCTGGTGGTTCTTAAGTGTCTGGCTGGTTTTATGCAGCACCTCAACCCCGGCCATCAGAGCAGCAATGCCAGGGGTGGCAGCGATGGGCACCTCTGCTGTAACTGCAGGGAAGGAAGGATGGTTCTGACTCCGTTCAGAAGGCTGAGTGATGGCTTTATTATAACTATAATACATTTATATACTATTTAAAGGATATATTAAAACTACAAACCTACTTTTTCTAACTACCAAATCTAACTCACAACTCTTGACCCTCTCTGAGAGCCCAGCCCCAGGTGGGTTGGATTGGCCATCAGCTCAAACAATCCTCACCAGAACCCAACCAAGCCATCACCCCAGGGAAACAATTCTCCAAACACATCCTACATGGGAAAAACAAGGAGCAGAAATAGAATTTTTTTTTTCCTTCTCTCTGTGCTCCTCTATGAAAAAATCCTGAGAGAGAGAAGAGTGTGCCTGCCACACGCCTCCCCAGGAGCGGGGTACCACTGACAGGACAGCACGAGGCAGCTCTGGGCCAGGGGCAGCAACATGAGAAACAATATTTTGTATTCTTAAACCAGATCAAGGCACTGTGGTTACACTCTGAATAAGCTGCTACCCAGCACTCATCCCCTCCCGGGCTCTCCCTCCCTAAACGGGTACGGCTGGGGAGTTTAGGATGATCTGAAACGCTTTGATTGTCTTTAGCTTGCCATTTTCTTTCCTCATGCAGCTCTTCCCTCTTACTGAGTCAACAGAATAATGAGGATGCTGTTCTTAGGTTTAAAGCTGAATAAGTGACATTTCTATCCATTATTTATTTGCCTGGAAATTCTCATGAATGCCACCAGTGATAATCACCTAATTCCTACAATTTCTTTCTAGATCGCCGTCACACACCAAGAGCTGCAGGTAGCAGCTCCATCCAATATTTATGAAGTGATTTTTCTTTCAATGGATGCAGAGCCTCAGCGTGGCCACAACGACAGCTGCTCCTTGAAACTCCGGGCTGGGAGTAAACACTGAGTAAAGCACACCTCAGCTGGGGAGTGTTGCTGGTACTCACACAATCCTCGTACGGCACAGGCCTGCCAGTGTGCTACTCACCCTGTGCTGCTCTGCACACAGCTTACTCACAGTGTGCTACACGAGCTACTCTGCAC
>QUSF01000058.1:2414209-2434896 GCA_003676055.1 Chloebia gouldiae
CATTAGTGCTACACAAAGGTTACTGACGTTGTGCTACCCAGCATTAGCGCTGCACAAAGGTTACTCCCTGTGGTAAGTCCTGCTGCCCCTGCGAGCAGTGCCAGGTGTGGCTGGGGGCTCTGGCGCTCCCTCACAGCCCAGGGCAGCTCTGGGTTAGGGTCAGGCCACAGAACTTCAGGCTTTCACCTTGTTTTTAACAGGTTTAAAACCTGTCTTTCACATTGTTGTTAACAGGTTCTTTAAAACCTTTCACGTTGTTTCTAACAGGTTGTTGGGACCTGTGGTAAAATAAAGGGCAGTAACCACAACTGGCATTTCAGACTGCAGTTACTGCTGGAGAATGACAGTGAATGAATAAAATACAACTCTGGGAAAAAATGGTGCAAAGCCAAAAGAAAAGCAGCATATAATGACTGCCACGACAACAAGCTATACATTTTGTTCAAATCAAAGACAAACAATTGCACGTGACTGCAGATTGAAAACCAAATTATATTTCTCACTACAGCCTCTGCCAAAGCCATAGTTTTAAGAATCCTATTTTAAGAATCATCACAGATCTCCTGGAGAAGGTTGGAGGTCACAGGGCACTTCCCTGCCCTGGCTCCTGTTAGACAGGAGCCTCAAAGCCTTTTGGCTCCAGGCAGGGCCAGAGCCAATCCCTCTGAAATGTGCCAGACTCCTCGGGATGTTCTGACTTGCAGCCCCTGATGCCAACATCACTCCTGCCCTGCCACCACCCTCCAGATTTCACCTTCTCAGTCTGCACAGCCAAAAGCTTCTCCTTAAGACAGGTGACCAAAAGATTCCAGGGCAGCTCACGCTGGAAGTGTGCGAGAGGATTTAGGAGGTTTGAGTCCATCAAATGTGAACTCGGCCCCAGAGGTGAAGCCAGGGCTGAGGTACCTCAGGGCCAGCAGCTCTCCCCCAAATTCCTGCTGCTCCCTCCCTGCTCCAGCTCCTCCCTGAGCCATTCCCCAGCGCAGTCAGCAGCAGGCTCCGGCTCTTGGCAGTTATTTTCCTAGAATCTGACAAACTTCACTCTGACTCAGCCTGATCTCCATTCCAAAATAGGGAAGAGGAAAGCAGCCAAGCTGAGGAGAGGAGGAGTAGGAAAGGGAGGAGCAGGCAGCTGATCTGTTTTTAGAAAGAAGAGCAAAAGGAAGCTCGGATGTCCCTGAATCCCAAGCAGAAGTAGTATTCCACTGTTGATCTTTTCTTCCCTATTGAATTCAAGACTTACACGGGCCTTGGGATCAGAGTGGAGCAGAAGGAATGGGCACAGATTCCTTTGGCACAGAGGCAGAAGCAGTGGGTAATTACACTAAAGATGTTTTTGGCACACACAGCCACCAGCCATGAAGAGGATGATCAAAAATCCTGGCAAATGGCACAGGAAAAGATCTAAAGGGGAAAATTTCACACTAAGGATGCCCCAGCCTGTGTCAGGATCAAATGGAAGAGACTTTGCAGTCCTCATTTGATCATTTGCTCTTTTCTCTCCCCCTCTGAGCATATCACAAGAGTAAATCCTCCCTCCCCCAGAGTCATTTGTAGAAGAAAATCTCCATGCCCAGCTCTGCAGCCCCTCAGCATCAAAACCTGGGCTGCTGTGAGCTGGCTGGGAGCTATTAGCAAGAGAAATGAATGAGAAAATATCCATAATAAGCACATGACCAAAAATAACACCTAAAACTGAGAACCCATCCATTAGGCAGGCCCAGGGCTCGCTCCCTGGAGCTCTCCTGCATTGAGGGAGCATCAGGAAAACACAGCAAAGCTCTGGAGTTTGGCTCTCATGTCGTGCCCACCTCTCACTCCCTGTGCCCGCAGAGATGCCAGCCAGGCCCTTTACAGCACCCTTCAAGGGCTTGGAACACATTTTTCTGTCTAAATGCCGGAGCTGCTGCTCGTGTTCAGCTCTTGCTTCCTTCTCTGCCCTGCCCAAGACCTCTCACCTGCACCAGGCAATGCAGACAGAGGTGCAGGTAACAAAAATGCTTCCCAAGGACCTGATTGTTCCCCTGTACTCCTGGACTGCAGCTGCTTTGATCCTGCTGATGCTGGGCTAACCTTACAACAACACGGTGCATTTCCCACCACCATTAAATGTAATTAATGGGTTCAATTAGTCAGCCAAAGATAAAACCCTCTGGCAGAAAGTCCATAGCAATGTAAATTTCAGTCTATTTCTTGGATGTATCTTATTTACTCGGCACCTTTGGCTTTGTTTTTCATTCATCATAATCCTTTTATCCCCTAAAACACTTATTGATTCCATTTCAAACTCTTAATCTCATTTAATACATGTAGACATTAGATAATTTCATATTCCAGTTGCCTGGGAAGTTGACAAAACTAGCTTTTTATTATCTCATTTTTAATTTAAATATTTTTCTAATTCTGTTTTCAGCACCCTCACTCATTTGGTTTTCTTTATTCTGAGCCTAAACAAATGTGTATCATGCCAAACACCTGTGATTACGGGGCAGTAAATTCCCAAATTCCACCTTCAAAGAGCTGATTCCCAGATTTGTGTGTCTGATTTGGGACTCTCAGGCCTCCACATGAGGTGCAATATTGGCACATGATGAGGCTCCTCATTGGTGTGCCCTGCGTGCCCACAAGTGGCTTTTTATTTTTTACCCACAGCAACACCACTTGTGCATTCAGTGCCATTAACTCCTCCTGTCAATTAGGCAAGGAATTATGTGAATGTTTTACTGAAAAATGGCAGGAAAAAAAAAATCAGAGTGTGGGTATGTGAGCAAGGGAGACTGATCTGAAAAACCTGAATCCTCATTTCTCAAGCAGCTGAAACTTTCATTGATGCTTAAAGCCAACTGAAGTCAAGCATGTGAAGCAACAGCAAAATAATTTCTCTATACATTCGAGAGATTTTCAAGGGCAGTTGAAGAGCTTTTCCAAGATACATAATGAGAGCTAAATTGATGGATCTCAAAAGAGAGAAACTTCTGGGCTGGAATTTGATACTTTTCTGTAAGAGAAACATAGAAAGGATGGGCAGAATATGTTGTGCATTAAAATGACAGTGAAACACAGCGCGGGGTCGTAGGGGTGATACCACAGACTTTCAAAAGGCACTTGCATTGCCACAGGAGCCTGGAACGGTCTAGATAAAAAGAAACCATCAGCTTTAGACACAAGAAGAGCTCATTAGCAGAGCCCCACGTTCTCTGGCTCCTGGGGACAACAACCCATGGGGGCTCAGCCCCCAGCCCTGCTCTCCCCACAGCAGAAATCCTCCCCTGGGGCACAGGGGAGAAACAGCTCAGCTGGGAGCTGACTAAAACTGCGAAATAACTGACAGCAGCATTATCCCTTGAAACACATTTTTCTGTCTAAATGCCCGAGCTACTGCTCATGTTCAGCTCTTGATTCCTTCTCTGCCACGCCCAAGACCTCTCACCTGCACCAGGCAATGCAGACAGACATGCAGGTAATTAAAGTGCTTCCCAGTCAAAAAGTCAAAAAAAATTATAAATAAGAAGAAATAAACAATCTTAAGAAACAAAACCAACACATCTAGATTTCTTTTTTGACTCCGGGGCTAAGAAGAAAAAGCTTTTTACAATCTCACAATCATCTTAACCACAAAACCCCAAAACATTGGCACCTGTGGGTGGGCACGAGTCCAAGTGGGCACAAGCTCAAAAGACTGGAGCCTGGACCATCAGGGCATCACACACTGAATTCCAGCCCAAGAAAAGAAACACTGTGAGAAGAACTCCTGAGCACACAGCTTGAACTGTGCGGAGCAAAGATCGCTTCAAACTCGACTCAGAAAGGAGAAAACTGCTAAATAAGTGACAGCAGCATTTTCCCTCTACAATGCCATTTTTGAGAATCCCTACATGCATCAAGGTGGAAGCTGGCACTCAGGGCCAAAGCAGCTCCCCTGGGACACAGCCAGCAAATTCCAGTGCAGCACCCCCAGGGACCAGCTTGGCCAAAGGAATTTCCCCAGCCCTCTCCAGAGGAATAAGGAGCTTTGTGAAGAGGGCCAAACTTGCCCTCTGCAGTTAATGTGTGCAACAAATCCTCCTCCCAGGGACCTGGCAGGGATGAACTCTGCATCCCTGCAGGATGAACCCTTCAGCTCCTTCAACACCCCCAGCTCGCTGGAAGCTCACACCTCCTTCCATGCCAACCAGCCAGGTGAAGGGCAAAGCTCAAACCAGCGGCTTCGGGTGGATCTGGAATGTCCACAAGTGGGTGGGTTCAACAAGGTGTTTATCAGCAAACACTCTTGTAGAGAAAGGGAGAAAATCACAGTCAAATGTTGTCAGAATTGTGGGATAGCTTTTCCCTGAGTAATAATAGTTACAGATCTGATCTGAGCTGAGTGGAGCAGGAACTGCTCAGAAACTTCAGGTCACAGCTTGGAGAGAAACAAAAACTTCCCCAGATCAGTATCAGCAATCAGTAAAACCCACGTCAGGTTTGGATTTTGCAAAGCCGCTGCTAATCAGACCACGAGTTCATCTCATCTCAGACCCCAAAGTTCAAAGGAATATTCAAATATTCAAATATTGATTTGCCTCTAAACATCTCCCCTGGAACAGCAAGCCCAGCAGAAGAAAGCCAGGTACATGAAACTGTGAAAATAAAGGAAAGTCTTCAAAGAGAAAATTTTCATTCTTAGCAAAAAGAAGAGAAAAACCCAACCAACAAATCAACAAAAAAAAAACCCACAAAAACCCTTAACAAACAAACCAAACCAAACTCAGTTGTTACATCCCTTTCCAAATTCTCTCTACACCTCTACTTTGAAGATATTTTTGCATTGAAAGAAATCATTTTAATGTAAAACTATTCCATAGCATTTGCCATTGAAATCTGCCTCTGCAAGGACTAGTCCATAGTTCATTTTGAAGAGAGAGAATAAAATGCAAAGGAAATGTTTATTTCTGTAACATCAAAAGTCAGCTGTAATTTAATTAACAGCTATGGCAGATTACAAGATTTGTGATTCCTCCGATAAAGACAGATTTTTTTTTTTAGGGGCAATTAACACAAGACCAGATGTGAAGCCTTGAAATTCAGAGAGAACAAAAGTGGGAGGTGGAGTTGACAATAAAAATACTGGAAGTGGAAACAAACAAGTTGTTTTCTAATTTTTATCACAGTTGTCCTTGCTTAGGGGGAGACAGGTTACTGTTACAGGGAGATCAAATAACTAAAATTAGTGTGCAGAGCTTCCTCATGTGCAAAATGTAATTCCTGTTCTCCATGCCCCTCCATTCAGAGCAAGTTGTTTGCTCATTAAAAAGAAATTACTTGTAGCAGTATTTTGGGGGTTCATGAACTTTTATTATTTGTTGCATTTAATAAGCATAGGGAAAGAAAAAGGTCATGTCTTGACTGGAATAGCTTGTAAGTGAATTTATCAGCAAAACACAGAAGCTGAAGATAAAGACAATCCATGTTTAGTTGCTGTATTTGATTGTTTTCCTTGTGGCTTAATAGTGTAAATTAAAAGCAAGCTTAAATGCTAGCACCACTGACAAGATGGCACATCCAAAATTATAAGGAAGCAAATAAAATGATTCATGTGGAATTTTGAAATATCTCAAAATATGTCAGCCACCAGATGTCACAAAACCTGCAGGGGATGATGCAGTGCACCAAGAGAAGGGCAAGGCTCTGGCAAAGCACAGCATGGCAGGAAATTATCCTACAGTCCCCAAAAATCTGAGAGCCTGGGAAGGAAAGGAATAAAACACATCAAAGACAAAACTAACTGAGATTTTCTCTGCCACCATCTACCTCCGAGAAGTGAAGTGCTCACGAACAGCATCTTGAGCATGGCAGAAAACAAGACTGCCATAAATTTAAAAAAGAGCATTTAAAAATCTCCAGGGCCAGTCTGACCTTACCTGAGTGTGCCAAGGTCAGTGTGTTCAGCACCACCCACAAATGCTACAGACCAAGCAGTCACTTGGACTGCCAACAGAACAAATTCCCAAATATTGATTTGTGTTCACACACAGAATGCAATGAATCCCATGTGAAAAGCACCATTCTCAACAACTAAAAAGTACCTTTCCCACTGGTTTTACCGAATGCATTTCCATGTACTTATGGAAACGCAGGAAATGTGTATGAATTCATTTCTACCCCAGCTCCATGCTGATAACAAACTCCTCAGCCCCAGAAGTGATGCTCAGAAAAGAGCTGGACAAAGCCTGACCCAGTTTGCCAGAACGAAGGCAGCAAAGGTGCAAACCAGCATTTATCCTGTGCAGGAAAGAGCCCCAGCAAATAAACCCTCTGCCAAGACCCTTGAACCATTCCAAAGGCCCTGCAAGAGCATTATTCCTCCTGACCCTGCATTTATTGCAGGCACTGGGGAGCTCTGGCAGAGCATCACCCCCAGCCCAGGGCCCCCAGGCAGGGATGCAGAGCCTTTGGGCAGGGTCAGCAGAGGGCCTGCAGCATGTTAGGGGAGGGGTTGTGTGCTCAAATTAATTAATCCAATTAAACATCAGCACTACGAAGGAGAAAGATTTCCAACTGCTTTCACCTTGAGCTGTTAATGAGGTCCAAATTCTCTCCCTAGGAAAGGTGGTTGCTTGGTGGAAGCAAGCCAGTCTGCAAGAAAACCTGCAGAGCAGCCACAGCACCCTGTTTATCTCCTGCTCATGGATACAATCCGGGAAATATGGCAAATATGGGGCTCCTAGCTCGAAGCAGCTTGTGACATATAGAAAGGAAACAGAAGTGGTTTTTCAGTCAGAGCACCCACTACGTCCAAAATAACAATCCACCCTATCCACTCTGACAAAATAACACATAATAGAACTAAAACTGTGCTGTCAAAAATAGTCTGTTAAGCTTCCCATTCCTCTGAGGCCTGCAGTCTATTTTTGCTGCTGAGAGCTGAAGTTACACACGCCCCACCGAAGCTGCCTCGGCTCAGCCACTTGAAAGAAGCAGCCTGCAAAGCATTAATAATTCATCTGATTGAGTTTAGCTGGCACACTCAGCAACCAAACTGCACCAAACTCCTGTGAGGAAGGAGAGGAGCTGTTGCAGAAGGATATTTGCTGCTTTACAGCACATTCCTGTTTTCTCCTCCGTGTGTTTATTGGCCATGAAAAGCTGCCTCGGGCAGTCCAAGAGGAAAGGATGCTCATGTAGCACCAGGGTAGGAAAAGAGACATCAGGAGGGGGAAATTTTCCATGCCAACCACGATCCACCAACCCAGCTCACTTCTGATAACTCTGTGCTCTTTGGTAGTCCTTTTGAGAAGTTATCCCTGGCACGGGAAGGGCAGCAAAGAGCTCTGGTGCCATCCCTCCTCTTCCCACTCAGCCTTAAAACTGAACAAAGCTGAGGTGCAGCTCACACATGGAACATCCCATTATTTCTGTGTTGGTACAAGGCACAAAAAAAGCCACAATAGCACATCATGAACTCAGCCCTACCTTTGGGTCCATTCATTTTACTTCCCTTACATTTAGGTCCTTTCATTTTACAAATATTTTTGAGAAAATGGGACTGAATTAAACCTCTGGCAGCCTCCAGGTTTATTCACTCTATCGATTGCTCTGGAGATGAGTGGGAGCAATTATTTTGCAAAGGTTCATTCTCCAGAGTGAAGATGGAGAATGTTAAATGCATTCCAACTGGTGAATAAGAGCTGAGAGGGAGAGGAGGTGCAGCTATGAATGACTGAAACAGAAATGCACAAAGCACTGGGGTCTGCAGCAGCAATTCCTGATGGCCACCATGGCACAAAGGGGATGTTGAGCATGCCCCCAAACAGAGATTCCTTGAGGTGAGATGGAGAAGGCCCAGCTTTATTCCTTGACAGAGCTGCTCCCTGACAGGCTGCAGTTTTTATTTTCCCAAGCAGTGCCCTGGACACAGCCCTTGCCTGGGGCTGAGCAGAGCTGGCACTGAAGCAGCCAGGGCAGCCCCAGCCCAGCCTCCCACAGGGCAGGGAACAGCAGCTTCAGCACTCTCCTGGTGAGGCAGCAAAATTATTTATTATCTAAAAGGATTTGTCCCAGTTTGCTTACAGCATTGGGTTTTAGTGTTTTGTACCTAACACAGGCCCTGTGAGACCCACAATTACCTTTTATATTACAGTTAAAAGTGCAGGTGTCAAAACCTGAGAAAGATGATAATCCATGGGCATTCATCATCCCAGCACTGGGGACACAAAGCTCTGCAAAAGGCAGGACACAATGTCTGGCAAAATATGTCCAAGAGAAAACCCATGGGCTGACTTTCACCAAGAAAAGCTGCACCTCACAAATAACTTTGTGCTTTCAGCTCTCTGCTTTATGTATAATCACATATATATATATATATTTCTATAGATAAGCTATGTCTTAACAGATGGGGAAAATCCATAAATTAGGCCTCTCTGGCATTAATTTGTTGGTGATTTTTCATTTGCATGAAACCAACCTTAAGTAATTTGTGTTTATGAGGGAAAAAAAAGATCTTTCACCATATTGAACTGCACCATCTCATGGAACAGGTCATTCCTTGAATCATTATTGGATTATCTTCCAGTAATTAAGTCTCTTCAGTATAGCAGTTATTCATCTGAGTAGGTCTTAAAATACCACAGCAGAGAGCATTAGCAACCACTTTTAGAAAAGTAATTCAATCTAAAGAAGATGGAATATCATTTGTCCTTCCTGTCTGTAATTCTGGCCCCCAAAACCTCAGGTCCCACTGGAGCAACCAGACTGGCTCAGAAACTCCTGCTCACCACACAGGAGACCTTCTCTTCTTCCAGAAAATTCAGAATTCAGTCAGGGTGCTCATTTTCCTGGCTTTTACACTGCTTGTGCCACAGCAATACAAAATGAACAGCCAGATCTGTCATCACTTCGATAGCTTGTGAGCAAATAAACCCCACAATGGAATTTTCCAAAGTTTCTTCAGGATGTGTGCACCAAGCCATTTTTCTTAATAAGACATCCAACACATTTTGACTGATTTGCTCTTTTTCAACTGAAAAACATGTCCATGCAGGAAGAGAGGAATCTGATCGTTTGTCTGGGAGATTTCCAGACTTTCAGTGCTGCAAATCCCAGCACTGCAACCATCAGGAGGGCCCAGGCAAATTGCTACTGAACGGGCTCAGTTTATCCAGCAGCACAGGATATCTTTTGTGAGGCAGAGACCAAAGCCAGTAAAACCATGAGCATAGCCACAGCAGCACTCCTGTTTTCTATGCCAGAGAGAGACAAATCCCAGTAAAACCATGAGCAGAGCCAACCAGCACTCCTGTTTTCTATGCTAGAGACAAATCCCAGTAAAACCATGAGCAGAGCCAACCAGCACTCCTGTTTTCTATGCTAGAGACAAAACCCAGTAAAACCATGAGCAGAGCCACACCAGCACTCCTGTTTTCTATGCCAGTGGCCACATCCAGGCCCTGCTCCTGGGAGCAGCAGCCTCCAGAGCCCCAAGCCTGGGTGCCCAGGTGGCCCCGTGGCCACTGCAGGGTTTGGTGGCCCAGGAGAGTGATGCACTCCCAGCGTGTGAACAGCTCTTTGTTCAAAAGCAGACGATTACACAGCTGTTCCTCCAAGCCAAGGATTCCAGACCACAAAACAAAGTTCTGCAGCCAGAGCAGAAATCCCCCGTGTGCAGTGAAGAGTGCCAGAAGGGCTGGGAGGTTTCGCTCCCTGCAGGGTGGGCTGTGCTCTGGGCAGCCTGAATGGGCTGCAGGGCTTCCTGCAAAGACACAGCCAGGCCCCAGCAGGGCTGCACTGGGTAGGAGGGGAAGCAAATAAAGGAGTGCAAAATAAAGCAAGTAAAGGAGTGTAAATCGCCTGCTGAGCCGGGCACAGGGAGCAAACCGTAGGTGATGGAGCTGTTTGCTCCCGGGGAACACCGAGCGCTTCGCACCGGTGCTGCGGAGCTGCTGTGCCTGGCAGCTGGTTGGAGAGCAGGGGGCAGCCCCAGCTCACAGCAGGGACTGCTCTGGCTGTGCTGCCCCTGCCCCTGCAGCCCCACGGCGCTGCCAGCTGGGATTAGAGCTGCCCAGCACAAGGCCAGCATCCCTTGCCTCCTCTTTGATGCCAAACGCTCTTGCTGTTCGCATCTCCCAGGATCTCAGGCATTGCAGAGCTCTCTCCACCTCCCCCCAGGTTTCAATTCTTTGGCCATCTCAGCAGCAGTCACTGGAGCACTGAGCTGCAATTCCCAGGGCCTGCAGCTCTCCTGCAATCTGACTGGACTTCTGGCCAAGCTTCTTTCCCATTTTCTGGTGTTACTCTAATGAGCTGAACTCTACTGGTGTCATGTCACCTCACAGTTCCTGGACAAAGCTGTTTGGAGCCCCATAGCTTATTTCCTTCAAGATTTAGGAATAAATTATAGCTCAGAGTACCAAAAGATGTCATTGAACTGATAAACACCCAAAAGATTGGAGTTTTCTTCGAGAGCTCTCTCCATGCCAAGACAGAGGGACTGCCCTGGGAGCTGCTCTGGCAGTGGCAGAGCTCTCCAGGTAGCCTCCCCCTGTCCCTTGTTTTCCCCTCTAATTTGTTCTCCAGTTTTGATGTCTCAGTCTCCTGGCTCACACCTGCCCAGCAGGAGGGGTGGCGTGGAAGTATGGAAAGTAAAACCAACCTCATTGTTGTGATAAGCAAGGAGTAGCATTTTTGAGGATGAGGAGTTTTGCATTTCCATGTTTATTTCAGTTATGTTTATTTTCTGGTCTGGCACTTCCCAGCCCAAGTTAAAACCTGAAGTTATGACCTGTCACACTGCAGAAAGTCATTACTACACAAATCACCAGTTCAGCATTGTGCCCACCCACACGGAGCTGTGCAGGCGTGGACAGATTTTTGTTCCTCTCCATGGAACATATGTTACCCACCTTAACAAGGAAGAAGAATTGCCAAGCTCTGCTGCACACCTTGACTGGCACTCAGCTACGAGCCTGCCAGCTCTGTGTGCAGGCAGGCCACAGCAGCAGCCACAGACAGGCCAAGCTGGTGAAAATAAAGCAGCCAAAGCAGTGCCACCAAAAAGCCAACCCAGCCCTCCCGCTGCAGCTGCAGCAGGATCTGCCCAGGGAATAAACACCTCTGAAAATGAACCTGGCACATGGAAGGCAGCATTACCTCTGCTGGGCTGTTCATCTGTCCTGGATCCCTCCCTGTGTACAGCAACTCCTGCCAAGCCAATACATTGCAGATTCCCACCCTCATCCCCATTCCCTGATCATCCTTTGCTCTACAAATGCTGCTGCAGACACACAAAACCACACAAGGGTTGGTGCACTCATGGTTCCTGATAGAATTGTTCCTTTTGGGTTTTTTAGCTGGCCAATTTATAAAGAATGAGAACATAAAGGGAGCATTAAAACGGGCAGAAGTTCCACGTGTGAAATCAATTTCAATCAAACACCAGCCGCTTTCTTCCAAACAAGCCTGCCTGCCACAGAAACACAAATAATTATTTATAAACAGAGCTTTTCTGAGACCAGAATAATGTGTCAAACCCTAGAATTTAATTCCCATTTCCAATATGTTTGAAAACTGAGCACATTTCCATTTCCACAGGCAAATATTAGTTAGGTGCAAATCTATATTATTTCCGTGAGCATTCAGCTTTCTAGTGACAAGTACAAGGAAGAAAATCTGCTGCCTGCAGACCAGGCAGCTGCTCTGCTGGTGCTCTGTGAGCTCATAAACCTCATTACTCTCTGCAACGTTGTATGCAGTGTAAGAGGAGTGTGTTTGATTCAAATCCAAGTGTTAATATAACAGAAGCAGCAGAGCATCTTCTCAAAGTTTCATTTCGTCTCTTCATTGCCAGGGAGCTGCTTCCTAGGACAGAAACATCAGGTACTAACCCCTGATTTGGACTTAATTGCCCAGTTGTGAACAGATTCCAACATTTCCCTCTGGGTCATCTTTTAATTGCACATATTTCACACCTACACAGAAAGCTGAACACACCAAACCCTTTCCTTCAGAGGCTGAGACTTCATGAGGCTGCAGCCACAAGAAAAGAGAAACTTCCCAAAGTGTCACAAACATTCTGTGGCTGATTCATCTTGAGCCTGAAACAACTTCTCCTCAAGAGGGAAGGGAGCAGGGCCCTCAGTGCTGAGATTTAACAGCAGCTGTGGAGAAGAGACTACTTTTTCTGTAGTGAAATCCACAGAAAATGAAATATTGCAATGAATAAATAGAGAATTCAAGAGAACTCGGGCTGGACTCCCTAAGCACTGTTATTTGAAATTTGCAGTGAATGAGGGACAGAAGTTTTCTGGACATTTACATAAAGGTTGTATTGAAGTTTCTTTTCTAAGTGTTGGTGATAAAATTTGGCTCATAAACCCTCAGAGTTCAGACTATTAGAGAGACATCACATTATTTATGGCTGAAAAAGGACAAAATACCAGACCAAATTACAGAGAACCAGGCTATGCCAGGTGTTTCATAACCACGTGTATTTTCAGTCCTTAATTAAAAGAAGAAACAAGAAGTCCCAAGTCACAATCATTACAAAGCTTTGAAGGAAATAATTAAATCAAGTTTCTCATGATTGTCTAGGGATTGAAATTAAGTTCCCAATAAAGTGGGCAGTTAACCATGTAAGAACAGATCTCTTCAGTGCTTTAATTAAATGTGACTCATCTAAGTCACAACTGCCTTGGAAACTTCAGGTTCTCTTCTCAAGGGGGGAAATCCCAGGTTGTACAACAGGAGCAAAGCTGAAAGTTCACACTTTGGAGGTCAGGCGTGCAGAAGATGGATGGCAAGGAGCAGATACAGAGAATTTGCCATGCAGTGGACATCTGCTTTTTACCCCCCTCAGGAAAGAGCAATCCAGGCCTGCTTCTCCGTTTCAGAAGAGCAAGACTTTTGATTTTCCACAAACTGGGGGTGGATGTGTCAGCCTCAGCAGATGTTCTCTCCTGAGCTCCTCCTTACAGGTGTGCAGAGAAATGTCCTGGCTCCTGCCCTCTGCAAGCCAGCCCTGAGAGTTTGGAGGGGTGATCAGGTGGGACAGTGTTTTCATAGGAAATCAGGAGGTTTTGGAACACAAAGTTTTCTGCTTATGCAGAGTAGTTTTAGTGCAGGTTATTTTCTAATCCCTCCAGGCCTGTCTGTAGCACAGGCAGGGGGCTGTACACTGGATTTACTGACCCCAAGACTTGTGTCACCACAATCAAATAGCTTCAGTTTTCAGTGGGAATTTAGCTGTGAACTCAAGTTTTTAATTACAGCTAAGCTGTCCCAAGCCTGATGAAGGAGAGTCCTCAAACACAAGACAGGCCTGAGCAAACACAGCAGAGAAGGCACTGCAATAAATAACTGGCACTCTAAACATCTCCAAACTGCCCACTTGTCTTAGATCCTGTTCTCAACCACCCATGCACGTTCTTTCCAGCTCCCTTTCCCTGCCAGAACCTTTATGGGTTTAAGACAGGGCAGGCAGCAGTGCTAAATAGGATTACAGGTGCCATGAGTCCCTCCAGTGACTTCAGGCACGCTGCTCTCACCTGGGGAGTCACAGAGCCAGGTGCTCTCCCCACCTCTGCTCTATTTGACAATTCATTTTCTGGCCTATTAAACCAATGATTATCAATGTTGCCACAGCTGTCCATGCCAGTGATTGTGATCAGCTCAAGTCCTCTCCAGCAGATAAATATTTTTCTGTAAGCCTAGCAACACTGGACTTATGGAGGAAACTGTCAGCTTCTCAGTGAAGAAACTCTATCTTCTCAAACATTTGTGCACTGTGTAGTAAAACATAACCTTGATCCAAATATAAGAAGTGTTTAGGTAGGAGATGAAAGGGGTGGTTTCTTGAATTAGAAATAATATCCTAGCCAGGAGTTATTCATGAAAGTGGAGTCTTAATATTTACTTAGGCTTTCAGCAGCATTGATTGGCACTAGAATTTATTAACTTTTCAAATATTGCCCAATGTACCTGGGCACTGAAATGTCCCCCACTAAAAGCTCACCAGCAGCTGGGTCTATCAGACCAGTGTCTGTTTTAAGCACTCAGCTGGGCTTGATTCTGCTTCACCTGGAATCAAGGTTTACAATCCTCCTTTCCACACTAAAATTGATGGTCTGCTTACAGGCAGGGGCCCCAGGAAAGGCTCTCCCAGCCCCTGAGGGGTCTGTGGGCAGCACCTGAACCCCCTGGCTGCTGGGTGTTCCTGGGGCAGGCACAGAGCCATCCCCTCTGTCCTGGCCCAGCAGCCAGGAGCAGCTCAGAGCCACTCTCTGGATTTTACATTACAGTGATTGAAGCCCTAAAGATAAGATATGAAAGCCCTAAAGATAAGACATAAAACTCAAACAACTCATGGCAAGGCACTAAGAAGTTTACCACGAGCCTTCTCTCTGCTCAGTTTGTGTGCAGAATGTCTATTTTAATAAATTTGGTTCTGAAAACACACATCTGAAGATTTCCTTAAAAAAATAAATCTGATGTTATTTGCACAACAGAAGCTGCCCATTTTCCTTATGGCATCAGGCTCACAAACATGCTTGGAGAATTTGCGCTGGAATTGTGAAAGGGCAAAATGCATCAAGCACCAGAGATGAGAAAGTCTCTGAGATGGGAGGAGCAGGGGTTGGCACCTGGCCTTGCAGAGCCAGAGCAGGTGTTCAAGAAACACCCAGCTCTGTCTCAGAGGCACCAAGCTCATCAGTAATGGATTCCTCGGTATCCAACTGCATTTCTTCCCCATTTTAAGTCTGATGCTGCTTGTTCATTTTCAGGAGATATATTTTCCCCGAGTAGCCCCACAATTTTTTGTCACAGCTCCTGGAAGTTCTCTGCTGGCTCTTGGCCCAGCCAAGGTGTCACTGAGCCTTTGTTATTGCAGAAAGACAGGAGACTGGACAGCTCTGCTCATGAGCAAGTGCTGCCTGCTCCCTGTGCCGAGGGCTTCAAAAACCACCTGAACACCTCCAAGCTGAACCTGCCACCAGGAGAGCTCCCAGGCCAAAGTCCTCCCTCCTTTTTGCAGAGCCTGTGACACCCATGGGCTGCACAGCAAGCGCTGCAGAGCTGCAGGAAGCCCAGCCTGGGGACAGTCCATCTGGGAGCAGTCAGGGCTGAGGCACTGGGGTTCCTGCCCTGTAGGAGCCGAGTCCAGGGCTAGGCTCATGCCTGGTGCCCTGTCCCAGCTCTGGGCTGCTTTCAGAGCTGTTGCTCAGGTGGTGCTGTTGATTTCTGCAGTTTGTCCCCATTCAGAGTGGCACAGAGCCTCTCTCTGCTGTCACTTGGCTCGGTCCCACCAAGCTGTGACACCCCACGATGACAGACCTCATTGCAAGTTTCCAGAGAGCCCGGGCTCTCCTCGTTACACTCATCTGTGCCAGAGGAATTTGCCAACCAAAAACCATATGGTTTTCCTTCTCGTGCCCGCAGAGCCCACTGCTCCCCTGCTCAGAGCACTGCAAAGAGCAGATGGGGCTGCAGTGGATCCCTCCAGCAGCACCGAGCCCAGCCTGCTCTGCCAGGGCCATCTCAGAGCCTGCTCCCACTGCTGCCAGTCCAGAGCTCAGGGGCACCAGCACCAAAGTCCTGCCAGCAGCCACTTGCACTGGCACTGCTCAAGCCCAGAGCCAGTTCCAGACATGGACCCAAGCACCACATCCAGCTCTTTCCAATGCAGGCAGCAGCTCCTCATGAAAATTAGAGTGAGACGTTGAATTGCTGTGCCTTTCCTCCCTCCTGGGAAACAACAGGCCAGCACTGTGAGCTCCCAGCCAGATCCCACCTGAGGTTCCTGTTTCTCTTGTTTCCAGCCACCCAGGGGGACAGCCATGGTCACGGTGGCCCTGCAGAGGGGTTCAGCACAGAGCTGCACCCCGAGGTCCCTTCTGCTCCGAGATGCCAGAGAAACCCTGCTCTGCCCCAGAGGAGGGCTGGCAGCACATCCTGCTCCATGTTCTAACACACCTCAGGGATTTCATGTCAAGGTTCAGCTTGTAGTGAGGCAGGAAGGACCCTGAAGTGATGGGAGGCTCTGACACAGCGACAGAACCTGCAGCAGATGGGTTTGAATGAAAACACAAATGCTGCTGCCCTGAAACACAGCATTGATTCTGTGCTTGCAAATACACTCCATGCTGAAGACAAACTTCTACTCATGTTATTAGTTTTGAGGTTTGTAAGTGTTTTCCAGCCAGAATTCTCTGTGGGAATGGTTTGATCTCTTCAGTGCTACTAAATTCCCAGAATCGAGTCAGATCCAATAACACGGTGCAGCTTGAAAACAGAATATTTGTTTCTAACCCGTTTCTGAACGATTTTCATTATTACTATGAAGAGGTGAGGATCAGACAGCCACTGTACCATGGACTTCAGGGGTTTTCTCTAAAGCTTAGGAGCAGAACAAGAGCTCCACACGGGCAGTGTGAGCAGGATCTGAAGTGTGCCCCAGCAGGCAGCAAACGTGGCTCACCTCAGCTTTGGCAGGAGGATGGAGCCAGAGGCGAGTGCTGGCCAGGCTCACACGTGCAGTGCTGTGAAACCTGCGGGCAGGGCTGTTGCAGGAGCTCACGTGCAGCTCTAGAAGTGCCAAGCCAGCCCTCAGAGCCAAGGGAGACATTTAACCTGCCAGACTTGAGGAACAGTCCAGAGCGCTGCCTTTCAGTCATGCCCAAAGAAACCCCCCTGTAAAGAAGCAAAACCTGCAAAGAAACCTGCAGCAAAGTGCAAAGGGCTGCCTCCAGAGCCCCTTGGAGCAGCTCTGCTCCTTCCATGCTCCTGCAGAGCCCAGGCTGAGAGCAGAGCTGCAATTTCTCCTGCCTGGAAGCTCCCCCCAGGTTTGGCTGGCCTTTAGAACATTCTCCTCCCTCAGCATCTCCTCTGGAGCAGCTCTGGCAGCACAGGAGGGGCAGGAATGCCACCCCCAGCCCACCCGGGACCTCCTGAACTCAGCCTTGCCTGGCAGGGGGCAGGAGGAAGGAAAACATTCCTGGAAATGCCAGGAGCAAGCCTCCCACACCTCATTCTGATTTAAAGTCACCTGCAGAACAGCTGAAGCTAAGCCTGTGCTTTGGACTCAGCATTATCCACAGCTGATCCTGCTTTAAGCAGAAACTATATGAGAAATTAAATTTACCTAAAAGTGTAGTAAAACCAGCCCAAACAAGCTCCAGCATCAGTCTTTAACTCTCACAAAAACAAAAGTACAACACAGCCCAGAGCAATGAGATCTGGACCATCTTCACCTGAACTCCAACTCAGCCCCTGCTGCATTGCAGGTTATTGAATGCATTAATTGGTACAAATCAAAAAGGTGCTCTTGAGAATGCTCAAGTGCCTTCCCAATTTTATTAAAGTGTTTGAGGATGGAACTTCTTAATTGTCACAAAATCCATCTTCTAATACAACCCAGCTCTTATCTAGACAGATCAAAATTAATAATTCTGGTGCCAGTGTTGACAAACTGCTTTTCCTCTGCCATGACAGATGTGTGTTTAGCAGATGCTCTCCAAACATCTTTATGTAAACAAACATCTTTATGTATTTTTTAAAAATCATGTGGCACAGTCACCTCATCCTGCCAGAGGGGAAAAAGCTCAGCATCTCTTCATCATCAAGGAAATAATTTCAACAGCCCCTGAAGCACCAGACCTTATCCTGACACTGTTTAGTGCAGCTCTAAGTCTTTACACAGTTAACGTCTCTATCAAGAAATCACAAAAAGCCTTAATGATTGCAATGTCTCGTTAATTAGTGGTAAATACAGGTGAGTCAGCCAGGCCAGCCAGCTCAGTAGAACTTCTGGTGCTCACAACATGTTAATATGTTGCTAATTAAGACCAACGGCATTCCTTTTAATTAATATATTGGCTTGCTTAAGATTTAATTGAAATTTTACCAGCTCTCACTTTTCCAATTCAGAACATGTAGCAGACAAAAACTATGCAGAAGGAAGAATGAAGCAGTTCCCTTCATGTCTGTGGAGGTAAATTCAGCATTCCAGCTCCCAGCCCATTCCACCCTGCAGATTAGGATGGGAGTGTGAGAGGAACCCAAAGAGAACACGTGTGAACGTGTGCCCACCCCAGAGCTCTCTCTGGGCAGGAGAGGAGCTGCTCGTGGCTCTAGGGGTGACACATGGACAGCAGAGCTGAAGGTTCCCGTGGCTTTGGTGCCTCTGAGCCCAGAGCTTTGCTCCAGAATTGCAGGTTTGGAGAGCAAACCCTCAGGGACAGGATTCCTTCAGCTCCCGTCTCATGAAGTGTGAAGTTCCAGACTGAATCAGTGACTCACTGGTTGAAATATCTGTCTCCAAAGGCAAAATGAGAACTGTTTCTACTACATCACTGCATTTTTGAAAACAAAAAGCACTCAAGTGTATCCTCCCATCTGATTCTTCTGTGCTTGAATCACTTCAAACCTAGCAGAGCTTCTGAACAAGTTGTGTGTTTAACACAAATACCCTGAAGAGCTGTTGAACTGAGATTCAGAAAGTGTCAGATAGAACCTCCAGAGAATTTACCTGCAGGCAGAAGAGGGAGATGAGAAACAAAACCATATCCATTTTCCCTGGCTAGAAATATTTCAAAACATTAGAAAAATATCTAAGTGGTTTGCATATATTAAAACTGAACAGGGAAATGCCTTTTAATTGCACAGAAACTTCAGTTTCCAGAGCACTTTAGCAATCCTGAAATCATATTCCCATTCCCACTTTGTTTCCCTCTCTACAATGCTGGCTTCCCTTGAGACTGAACCTTTCCAGGAACAGGAGATTTCCAGATAGAATATCAGAGATTTGTGTCTGAGAACCTGTGCCAGGAGTTTGCAGTGAGTCCTTCCCCTGCACCGAATGGAAACACAAAATCCCCAATTCCCTGGGGCAGCCCAGGGCCTCTCTCTGTCCCAGCAAGGCTGAGCCACCCCTCACTGGGGGCACAAGGAGAATATTCCCTGCCTTTTCTTCCTCTGAGGATGGAGCTCAGCACTGTCCACATCCACAGCAGCTGCTCTTTGCCATTTGCAGCAGGAACATGGGACTCCTGTCTCAAAACTGCATTAAATTATCTGGAAAACAGCACAGGCAGAGCTGATCAGGAGAGGGAACTGCTCTGTGTGTGGCTGCCTGGGGGCTCTGAGGGCTCTGGGGTTGGTGCCAGAGCTGTACCCACACAGATATCTCCCCAAAACAATTCTCCTCGTGCCACATTCCCAGAGAAAGAGAGAGAAATTCTCCCCAAAGAGCAAAGGCTCTCTAGAACCTGACCCACTTAATCCTCAGAAAAGAAAACAGCAAAAATTCCTCAGCCATTTCATTTTTCTTTCCAGGGGAATTCTGCAGTGATGGAGACACCCCAGGACTGCAATCCCTGCCCTGTGGTGTTCTTTGAAGGGCTGAAATCCAAATAAGAGTGTGCCTGGGAGGGAGAATGGAGGGGGAAGGATAGAAATAGAGGCATTAAGAAGGACAAATATTCTGTTGTAGGCAGGCTCATGATGGAAGGGGGATTATGATTACAGAAATCTCAAGAAGACAACTTTAAAACAAAGAGAAAACGTGCCCAAGTTACAAGACCCAAACCCAAACAGAGCTGTCCTGGCAGAGGAGGCTGCATCTCCACGGGGCCCCTTACATGGCAAATCCCTGAGGAATCCCAGCCTTTGTTTGGATTTCATGTTGCCTGTCAAGGCAGCACAAGTGCTCTGTACATCTCTGGGGTTTGCTCACACTTCCCGTTTATCCTAGGGAGTTTCACGGGGATTTTAAGGCCTTTTTTGGGGGAGGAAGCACAGCCTGGCTTGTGTCCCCATGGCTCTGCCAGGCAGAAGGTCTGGGCAGCACCACCCAGTCCCCCCAGGGCCCAGGTCTGGCAGCACGGGGAGCAGCAGGTACAGGTGGGATGTCCTGCACTGAACAGGGCAGAAAACCTCATCCAGGGGCTGAAACCTCTCCTCTGGCCCGAAATGTGGCTCTGCTCCCTCTCAGCCAGCTGCTCCTTGCCCAGGTTTGCTGTTCCACCTTCAGCAGGGCACTGTGGCTTTGTGCAGGCACAAACCACCTGAAAATACCACCTGGAATTTGACACCTCCAGTTGTGCTGCTATCAGACTGCTGCTGTTAATGCTGCTTTAAACAGACACGTTTGGCTTTAACCTGTCACAGGCACCTCTCGAGGAAGCCTCTGCTCCCCCCGTTACAATTCCAGCACCAGGACAATGTTTGGTGTGGAATTTCTGGGCAGCAGTAAAAATGCATCACTCCCAGGTC
Source organism: Chloebia gouldiae (assembly GCA_003676055.1). Taxonomy (NCBI): domain Eukaryota; kingdom Metazoa; phylum Chordata; class Aves; order Passeriformes; family Passeridae; genus Chloebia; species Chloebia gouldiae. The sequence goes on from QUSF01000058.1 coordinate 2,434,451, forward strand.
TCCACCTGTGGATCAGCTACTTAACCAGTCACCTATTTTTAGCTCTGCCAGGCAATCAGGATGCTGTTCACAAAACACTTTACCTCGAAATAAAATTGCTTTCCTCAATTGACATTGTCAGGTTCTGTTCTTTTCACGTTTAATGTGAAACTTCAAATAAAAGATAAGGCAGTTTATTGAGAAAAGAAAGATTGTTCTTCATGGGAGAGAAAAATGAATGTATAATAGGCTAAATTTCAGTGATTATCACTGTGAAAAGATGCTGAGATGTAATGGACATGAGACAAGGGGGGAGGAGTGAGGGAAGGAGCAGCACTGCCTGTCACAGGCCTGGTTTGAAGAAGCCTTTCCATGGCCACAGCTTCAAACCATGAGAGCCCTGGATTCCACTGATCAGTGTCTGATGAACCCCAAACAGCTGGATCCCAGAGATCACAGCCTCTGAT
>QUSF01000058.1:2434906-2450328 GCA_003676055.1 Chloebia gouldiae
CAAACAGCTGGATCCCAGAGATCACAGCCTCTGATGAACCCCAAACAGCTGAATCCCAGAGATCAGAGCCTCTCAAGACACCAACTGAAGGATGGAGCCCCATTTGTGTTACCAAAAACCACAATTAACCTTGCAAAGTGACAGGAGAATTCTTTGCTGTGCCACAAATCACCTCCATCCTCAGCAGAGTTTTTGACTTTCACACAGTCCCATTTGCAGGAGGGATTCATCTTTATCTGAAACTGTAATTGAATGCCAGTAGTTACCTTGGTGACATTTAAAAATCTATCCCTGTGCTTTGCTGTCAACACTTTATAACACAATAAAGTGCCTCATGGAAAAAGTCAGAACACAGCTTAGGGAATAGTTCCTATGACAACTCCATGAATCAAGGGGATGGCAGAGATCCCCAAATGTCAAATGGACAGCAGCACACAGGTGGAGGAGGTCCAGGCTGAAGTCAGTGCTGCTGCCACAGCTGTGCTGAATGCTCAGCCCAGCTCCAGCCACTTCTGCAGTGAAACAAAGGCTCCAGATCTCCAGGTGCTCCCATTTGCACTGGAATTGCCCAGAACCCTGAAGTTATTGTGAAATCAGCCCAGCTGATGCCAGGCCTCTGCTGGGGCTGGCCATTACCAGGCAGAGCCCCACTTGCTGTCGGTGCTGTTTGCTGTACTTCAGGAGTTAAATACAAGGGGGATTGAATTACTGCTCAAAATACAGGATTCCCCTTCTGCTAGCACATCCCCTGAGACCCTGGGACAGAGGGCCCTGGGCATTCACCCCTGGCATCTCCAGGTTATTGTTCAGCAGGGGCACATCTGTGGCACTGGCTCACAGCTCCAGCTCTCCACCAGCAGCAGAGAGAGGAGCTTGGCCAAGGCTCAGGATTGCTGAGGAAAGGCCCCACTGCCCAACTCCACCCCTTCTTCCCGTGTTCTGGCCTTTCCCTTTCTTTTCCTTTAAGATTTCCTGCCTTTCCAGCCTCTTCCAGGCTTTCCTGCTCCCTCAAGCAGCAGTCTCCTCCCCAGCACACAGCCCTGGGCACTTCCATCCCCGCCCCTCTGCCCCACAGCACACAAACATCTGGCCCATCGGTCCCTGGAGCAGAGAATTAATTCTATTTTGTTGTAAAACTAAATCTGAGCCCCAGTTTACTTGGAAAAGGCTCCAAACCAGCTGTCCATGGCCCTTCCTTCATGGCAAAGCTGTGCATGGCTTCTGTAGCTGTCCCATATCTGCACTCCCAAGTCCTCCATCCATTTCCAGGAGACAAATCCAGCCTGGCATGCCCTGGAGATAAGGCTGAGCTTTTCAGCTGCTCTTGCACTATCAGCCTCAGAGTGCATCAGAAACCCAGGTTATCCATTTTATTAAAGAGAATTTTCCACTCACACAAAAGTGATGGACCCTGCCAAGCACACTCAGGCAGATACATGAGAAGTAAAAAGGGCACATCTCAATCAGAACATGCAACAAAAACTGGGGCTTTTCGGCACTCCCTAAAGGGGCCAGAAGTTTTGCCACTTTCATTGGAATTTCAAACAGAGGGAACAAAACACGAGCAGACTGGTAATAACAACATGCCTGAGAAAGACAAACCAGGTAAACAAGGAGATTATAATCTTGCCCTTCAGTAAAGTTCTTTTCACCTTAAATCCACTCATTGTGGAGATAATCTTGCCACTGGAGACCACAAAAGAAAAGTTATTTGCATACAAAATAGGCTCACAGAAAATTAAACTGCTGTGCAAAACTAGAGCTTATTATGCAAGAAATGTGATAAGCTAAAACATACCAAAAATCCTCCTCAAGATCTGAGCAACATGAGCTAAAAATACCTCTATTGCATGCCATTTACAAATTCAAAGAGTTGTTTAGGCTGTGTTTAGATTGTGATCAAACAACACTCGATACAGTTTTTTCCACTTATGATTAAAGATAGTGCTGGATTTTAGGTGTTCTGATTGCTTTCCTCACTTCATTTTTATTGCTATTTTTAATTTGCACTCGATGTTCCCTGCGCCCTTGCTGGAAGCACACGGCAGTGCTGGGAGGTACCAAAGTGCTGCTCGGGCTCTTGCTGGCTGGCTGGGAGCAGCCCTGGGCCACCAGCGGGGCTGGAGGATGGGCAGTGGAGCCCCCAGCCCCGGTGTAAGAGGCCGTCTGAAGACCCTCACTCATTTGTCTGCCACGAGAAGGAAAAACCCCCTGCTGCAGTTCTGCTTGGAGAAGGCAACAGTGCAGGTGCAGCCCCTGCACTGCCATGCCAGCTGTGCCCAACGAGGCCTGGCAAGGACCCAGCATTGACCCAGCATGGGCAGCCTGCTGCAATGACCACTTCACTCTCCAAATGAACAGTTGGGGTGACTCTGGTGGTCTCTCACTGCAGACCCCTCACCTGCCTCGTTACCACCGTGACAGACAGAGATCAAGAACCCTGTCCCCAAGGATTGAGACTGAGACCCCTACCACAGGGAGTGAGGGGGGAGAACGACATGACCTGTTCTTCTCCAGTAACCTCAATGCACTTATTCTTCACTGTGTTCGTCCTGCCTGGATGATTACACCTGTTCCCCCCACAGCAACTTCAATAAACTCTCATTGTTCTACATGTTCCCCCCTTTTTCCTCTGTGAACTGTAACTGGACCCCTGGGTTGGGTAGGACTTTGGAGACTCTCCCCAACACAACAAGAGGGATCCCCATCGTCCTGACCAGTGAGGACCTCGCCTGTGTTGGTAGCTATTCCCATTCCCCTCTTCTCTCTCTCTTTATTCTTCCAGTTCCTTTCTAAACCCCACGACCACATTTATTGTTTTGGCCCCTAATAAAGGTGCCTTTGTTGTGATTAAGCTGAGAGTCCCCTGCTGTTTGCACTTTGGGATTGGCTAAGGAACCATCACGACACCCGCTGTAAGTGACACCCTGCCCACAGCCCTGCCCTGCAGGGCCTGGCACGGGCAGCCACCTGCACTCCCCTGGGTGCTCCCACCCTGGGAGGGGTCACGGATCTCCTGGGCCAGGGCGTTTCTACATCCCAAAGTGCCCCTGGCTCCAGGTGTTCAGCCCTCCCCTGGTGTGAATCCTGGGACAGAGGGCACTGGGCATTCACCCCTGGCATCTCCAGGTTTCTTGTTCACCAGGGGCACATCTGTGTCACTGGTGTCACACCACGGGCTGGCACCGTCCCTGCATGGCCCAGCACTGGCACAGCTAAAGGCCAGCTCAGGGCAGGTGTCCTGCAGCAGAAATGCTCTGCAGGTACCCGGGCAGGTGAATTAAGTCTCAGCATAACTCCTCAAACTTTTCATTCCTTCCAACTGCAAGGAGCAGAGCTCAGTGCCGTGATGAAAAATTCCTGGACATAAATTACCATCATTTTTCTGTTACATAACATGATTTATCCAAAGCATGCACTGTGCTCATTCCAGTTCCACCGAAGTCAATAGAATTAGAAGTGTTCAGCACCTCTGAAAAACCAGGACATGCCTATTCATGGGTATAATTTATGGTACCCAAATTAGAATATTCTGTCCTTAAGTTCCCAATGCAGAACTCCTTCCCCTCTGTATGGACATTAATGCAGCAACCTGAGATTTACCCTCAGATCTTCAGTGGAACACCCAGGACTGCTCACACTTCAAACAAGCACCAAAACACCTGAACTCCTGACTCTGGAGATGTCTTCTGCCCATCCACAAACTGCCTCCAACCAATATCCTTCTCTACAGGAGCCTCACGTCCATGAGGTGTCAAAAAGGAGTAACTGCCAGAGATGCTCAGGCTGTGCATGAAGAGCAGCCATCATCTGGCAAGGACATGAGGAAAGCCAAAGCAGAAAGCAAATGAGTAGGAAATCGACTGTACCGAGCTCTGCTCATCCTCATGGCCACACAGAACCAGGCAGAAATCACCCCAGGGGACAGGAAATCCTTCATTATCCCCCAAACACGGCAAAGCCACGGCACAGCACAGAGCAAAGCCCCAGCTCAGCTGAGGAGCCCCCGAGCTCACCCAGCCCTGCCCCTGCCCCGCTGCTGGGCTCTCGCAGGGGCTGGGGAAGAGACCTGTGTGAAAGTGCAGCAGGGTGCCTGCTGGTGCCACTGAAAACACCCTGAAGGTCCTTTCCAGCCTAAAGGACTCTGTGAGGGAGCAGATTCAAGCCTCACTGCCTGGAAGCTGTCCCTAGAATTGACCCTAACAAAGCCAGCCTAACCTTTCCCCAGCTTTCAAGTCCTGCTGGCCCTTAGGGAGAGCCTGGGTGGTGCAGACCAGTAACTCAGGATAGTATTTGTGGGGGTTTTTTTCTTAAATATGAAAAAATTATATCCAAAATTACTGATTTTCCACAAAATTAAGGGTGTCAATTAATACTTCAGGTACAGATATGCCTAGAGTCCATCACATCCTGCACAATACAACATTTCTGTTGCCTTCCCTGCTGCTCAGTCTGGGGGTAGGCAGGGCCAGCAGAGGGTTTGAGGGGAGGACAGGCAGGTCCTGTCCCTTCCCAGCTCTGTCACCCCGAGTACAATGATCTGTTCATTGAGCCCAGAACACACGTGGGCAGTTTAGCTTAAAAAAACCCTAATATTAGGTATCATGTGTCACAAAGTAAACTTTTCACAGGGAAGATGTTTCTATAGTAACTAATGTTTTTCTAGCAACACATTTCACATCAGGGTTGCCGTGGAAACAGAACCAAGAGATGTGTTCAGCAAATAAGTTGTCAGTAGCTTCCCCCAGCCCCTGCACTCTGCCCTTGTGAACCTCAGGGTGATCACAGCACCTTGGGGAGCCCAGTTTTCATGGGAGTGTGGAATCCTCCCTGCCATGGGGGAGCATCATTCCCCCACACAGTTCATGGCCACGCTCTTCAGAGCGAGTGAAATGCTCAGTGGTGGATCAGGTCAGAAATGCAGACAGCTCAGGACTGTTGAAAGGCGAGAGTGTCAGTGAAACACCTTCATCTGCAGGAGAAGAGGGAAATTACCCTGCAGGGAATGACCCTGGGCACTGCCACCTCAGAGACCTCGGGGTGCTGCTGGGATGTGCCACAGGGATGTCAGCTCGTGCCAGGGAGAAGTCTGAATCCCCCTGGCTTTGAGCATATTTTTAGGCTGAAGCATTCCCAAGGGTAACATCCAGACTCCCACTCACCTCCAAGGAAAGTCTGCAAAAAGATCACAGCTCTAATCTGGCATTTACATAGTAGGTGGGATTTTAATGACTATTTGTTCAGTTCCTCACCATTCATTCAGCAGCCGTTTGTACACCGTCAGCACTGGCACTGCTCCTGACCTTTGCTTTCCCTTCCTTCCCACCTCTCCCTGGTTTTCCCTCCCACCCTAAACCCCCAACCCACCAAGCAGCAGATGCTCTCATTCATTACCTGGCAGCCCTTGCAGGCTGCTCTCTGCCTCACCTCCCCTTAGGAGGAACCTTGGCTCCTCCAGGCAGCTTTTGGCATCTCACTGTCGGCTCAAAGGTGAGAAACCCAAACCCCCCATGCAGAGATGCCACCTGAAGGGGAAGAAGCTGTAGCTGAGTCTTCAATCAGCTCCAAACCCACCAGCACAGCTCCAGTGTTCACAGCTCTGCTCTCCCAGGACTGCCCTTCAGACAGAACCTGCTGCAACAGCTTGAGGCACTTCACACGGGAGGCACAGGAACAATTTGCTCAAGAGCCATTATGTTTAGGTTCTCAGTCAACACCAGCTTCCAGAAAAGACAGACCAGCCACGATGCTGAGACTGAAGAGAGTGTGACTGAAATCCCCTTTCTGGGCTCCAGGGGCAGCTGCTCAAGCACTGTTCCCATTTCCAGGAGTGCCTCCAGTGCTGGGTTACGTTCCCAGCACCTTCCCTGTGCTCAGCACGTTGGGATGCAGGGCTGGGGGCTGCCACAAGGAACTGCACTTAAATCAGGAGAAATCAGCTCAGTGCATCACAGAGGTCCAGTGCAGATGGGCCTGGTGTCCCAGTGGAAGGGTCATTTCTGCTCCATTCTTTAGAGACAGCTACATGAAAACATCACACTGGGGTACGTGAAAAAATCTGGGTTTTCAAGCTCAGCCTCCAACCTGCGGCAGCACTGGTTGGAGTATTTTAAATTATTTCATATTTCTGTAACTATGCAGTGGAATAACACTGAATATGACACCCTCCCTACTTCACACTCTGCCCCCTCCTACCTGCTACGAACAGAAGGAGCAGCAACACAGCTCCTGGTGCTTCATTCTGAGGTGTTACAATGAGACAGTCCAGATTCAAATGCCTTTAAGGAACAATTTTCTGGAGCAGAGTGATACTGTCCTTGTACCCACTAAAGACTCAACAGAATAACCTCAAAAAAGTAAGTAAAATTTACCTGGGATAGCCCATAACTGGAATTTTGAAGGCATGATGGCAAGGAAATAGCTGAGCTTTGAAAAATACCACCAGAATTGCACAATAGCTTTATATGGGCCTGGGCAACAATTGGACAGTGACCTTAAAGCTCCTCAGCTGACAGATTGTGAGTTACAGTGAATTTTATTAATTCATATATACAGGTCCTGCTCACCCTGGCCTCTGTTTGCTCGCAAAGCCTTAGGCTGGAATCTGCTCAAGCCAGGAGTTGCTTGCACATGCCCAAGAAATGCTAAATATAAACTGGCCAATATGCAAAGAAGTCATTTTAATGAACTTTTTAGGTCAAGATCCAAGTCTTTGCTTGCACTTAAAAAGCACCAAGGGGACAGTGAACACCTGTCCCAGGTACAAGTCCTGCAGCTCAAACAGCAACTCAACAGGGAGGTCTCACCAACCCAAAACATGCTAAACCCATAGCACTTAAGAATTAATTCATATCCTCTCTAATAAAGACAGAAAACACATCTCACTAGAATTAATTACCTCTTGCACCATCATATTGCCCCACAGTTCTAAATATCTCCTTTTATCACTGTTTGAAAAGCAGATTTTCAAGGGCACTGTCTCTGGATGAAGACCATTTCCTACATATCCTTCAAACACTTCAGATTATTTAATGAGCAATCAGTAAATCAGGAATTGCAAAGGGACCATTTCACAATAATATTTTCATTGAGTGGGCAGACTTTGGGTAAAAAGAAGAAATTAACTGCAAGACCGTAAAGGTCTCACATTCCAGGGTCACCCAACATTTCCTAGCAAGCTCAATAATTTCATTCAGTCCTAAACTGACTCTAACCCACAAAAATAAAAACCTTTGGGATTGCAGCCAGGGCCTGTTTGCCTTCTCCTTTTCAGCTGCATCACAAAAGGAGCAATACCTGAGCGCTCTGCCTGGGGGCAAGGACCCACTCCCCAAAGTGGGAGCAGAGCAGCAGCACCACTGTGAAATGCACATTTCCACTTCCATCACACTGTGCAGGAGAATTTGCTGTTCCAAGGGTTATTTTCTTGGCATTTAGGTGTGCAAAGTGTCGAGCGTGCAGCTCCCAGCAGAGATCTCTTGGCTGTTGAAGTTTAATTACCAAGGACCGGAGCTTAAGTCTCAAACCAAAAATGATCCCAAGGGCTGCACAGCCACGTGTCCCTTTGGATTTACCTCAGAAACTCAGCCCTCAGTTACAGCATTTAAAATCCACCTTCAGTCCCCTGGGATCCAACATTGCACCCAGAGATTTCAGCTGCCCTCTCCTGTGCTTGCCACAGGTGAAGGTGTTCACATGTTTCTGCTGAGGGCAGGCTGATCCTACTTTTAGATCTCTTTATTCCAAACACTTCAAAATTCCTCGTAGCCCCCACCCCAGCCAGGTTCCACCTGCAGGAGCCCCTCCAGGGGCCCAGACTCCATTCCCAGGCTCTGGCTTGGGCTGGAGGGAAGCTGCCCTGCAGACAAACCCTTCCTCTGCATTGGAAACACAAAGCAGCAGGTCCCCACCCCAAACCTGCCCTGACTGCACCCACAGGGGATCCCCAGCTCCAGCCCAAGCCCTTTTTCTGCTCCATCACCTCTGCCCATCCCCAGGCACTGTTTGGGGCAGTGCCTGGCAGTCACTCGGAGCTGCAGGGCTCGGTGCTGAATCTGCTGGAACTGTTGTGTTCCAGAAGCCAGCAGTGCCTGAGCTGCCACGGATTTGCTCTGCTCATTAAATCAGGGAAATGAGATGGGGTCATCAGAGCTCTCCTTAACTAGGCACCATCACGCCCTTACAGAACAGTTTAAAAGCACAGAAGGTGGCCTCAGGAAACAAATGGAGTTTGGTATGGAGAGGATCATTCTCCTAAGCAAAGAGAAGCAGTAATGAACATAGAAAAAAAAATAATCCAGTCTGTCAAAGGCACAAAAATGCTTCAGAAGGGGCCCCTTTTCTGCACCTCACTGCAGCTGCTGCTCACCAGAGCCAGAAGCAATTCCTGCAACAAAATTAGCTTTTCCAAATGGCAAATCCAGAAGGTGGCAAACTGTGACCTATTCCCAGGCTCATACATTAACAAAACCTCCCGTAAGCATTTTTTTAAAAAAATATTATTAGGAAAACTTTAAGCACACGGACTGGAAAATAGTTACATTCTTAATACAGATGAAAACTACTACCCTGAAGTCCAACCACAAACAAATAGAATAATAAAGCAGGTGACATTTCCTATTAGCAATCTCCACTGGTTATATTTGCAACTCTTGAGAAGCAAACTAGTGAAAAATATCGAGCCTGTTTTGTTAAGCTAGTGAGTAAATTGGATGCTTGTTAAGCCCTGATTGCTTCTTAAATATTTGGCTAGACATGCATTTCTTGAGAGAAGGAGGTTTAAGGCCTTTTCAGTCTGATCCTGTGGCACCTGAATACAAAGCCCATCATGTAAAACACCCTCCTGCCTGTGTGAATTCTCACAGGATCAGCTTCATTACTGAGATTGGACTGAACCCTGGGCTCAGAATCCAAATATTAAATGCTCATTCAGAGTTGGGCTTCTCTACCTGCTCTGGACACTTCTCCCCACTCCACAGACTTTTATTATTTTTTATTTCCAGTAAATTCCATGGCCTTATTCCCTGCACCTGGATGAGCCCAGTGACCAGAGGCCTTGGATCTCCAGATGGATTCATCCTCCCAGCCTGCAGGTGTGTGAGCACATGCATGCCCTGCACAGGTTTTGTTGCAGCAAAATGGATTTTCCCAAGCTCTGCCACTGCCTTTCCCAAGGTCATTTTGTCCCAGCAGGCACAGAACCCTTGGGATGGTTGATGTTCAGGATGTGAACAAAGAGGGGAAAACAAAGCACTAAAGAAAGACAATTTTACTCTCTTGCCAAGAGAAAACCAGACACAACCTGTTCACAAACTCCAGCAGGCCACCCACCATCCCACCATGCAAGGAGCTGACCTGGAATGTCCCCACCAACTTCCCCATTTCCCTTCTGGGAGTGTCTGCAGCAGAGGGGTGGGTGTTTCTGCAAGCCAGAGAGGCTCCAAAGGGCCTCAAACCCTTAAACCCACTACAAGTCTGCTGTCGCCATCACAAGAGCTATAAATAAATTTCAAATCACCCAAACTCTCATGTCAGTATAATTTCAAATCAGCTCGGACAGAAAAGATCAGCCTCTCTGGGGTTGCATGCTTGGTTTTAATAGCATTGACTGCCTGGTAACAAGATGAAGAGCTCTCATAAAAAGAGACAAGCAGCAAGAAATTGTATTATGTACTAATACCCCCCTTACTGACAGCACTTATCTGCACGGAGAAAGGGAGTTAAAAGCTCTGTTATCATCAGCAAAGGCTCTGCCTCTGCACCAGGGGGGTTCACAGAGGGTTTGTGCCTCCCCTGGAGCCCAGAACAGCACTTGGAGGCAGGTCCCAGCTGTGTGAGCAGCTGTGCCACAGCTGTGCCCAGGGACAAACGCTGAGCTGTGCAGGGAGAGCTCCAGCAGGGCTGTCCTGCACTGCAGCCTCGCTCACACCAGCAGTGCCCAGCTCAGCCCTCCCTCCCCGTCAGCCTGCAGAGCCCCCTGCTCAGGGAGCAGGGCTGTGCAAGAGGAGAGGCCTTGGCAGCACAGGAAAAAGCCAAACTCAGCACATTAAAGCCCTTACCTGAGCCAGGGCGTTCTCCTCATTCACCTCCAGACTCAGCAGCAGCTTGTGCTTCATCCCTTCTGTGTGAGGAGCTGATGGCTGAATGTGTTCCATTCAGAGTTCCAGGCTTGGCCTGAATTTTAAGTGTGACTGGAGTTTAAAAAAATATAAAATAAAAAAAAAAAAAACAGGAAAGTGAGACCAACACATGGCATGGAGGAAAGTAGCACTGGGAGTTTTTCTGGGAAAGAGGAGCAGCAGGGAGAGCACAGTCCCCACACACAGATATTGCTTTCAGCTGTTCAGTAACGAGGGTTATATACCCCTAAAGGGCTACAGGTGTGACCAAAAGTGCAGAAGTAAGTGGCTGATTTTTAAAGAGAAATCAACATATTCTTCTGAAAAACAAAGTATTAAGCCCTTATAAATGGGATTATCTTTAATTAGCCCCCAAAACACTCTGAGGACTGTTGAGCCAGAACGTGGCACAGCCCTGCTGCTGGGAGTTCAATATACCTCTCTCTTCCAGAATTTGTTTTTTAAGGTTGCTTTAAAGGTCTAAAGAAAAATCTAAGAGGCTGCTATTACAAAAATGCCTTTTCAAAATTCTCCTTCAGTCAGCTGAATGTGCTTTGGATTTGGGTTCCCTGGGCTCTCACAGACACGGTGCCACGTCCCTGCCATGGGCACAGAGCTGCCCCTCTGCACCCACAGGAACACGGCTGGCAGCCCTGCAAGGCAGCAGGGTGACATTTCTGGTCATTTTTCTCCCACAAATCCCCGTCTGAGGAGCCCTTAAACTGTGACTCCCACCACTGACCCATCTAACGTCCTTAAAAAAGAAAATATGTAGTAAACAAGGAAGAGAGAAGAAAGAAACCAGTGAAGTTTTACAGTTTAGAAAGCATAATTAAAATAAAGCAACCCCTTTTGGTGAAACCCTAGATACACATGCAGCCCTTTGGTATAATCTGTTGTTTGGCAGCGTTCTTAAACTAAGTAAGATCCCTAAAAGCAACACTAAAATGAAAGAGCAATATATGGGACTGAAGTAGATTTCATGACAACACCAGGAGAGAAAACTGAAGATGTTGGTCAGAATGACAGGGTTTTGTTCAAGAACACATGTACTGCTTTGTAGCTGGGAGAAGAAAAATTGATTTTCCAGACACTACTATAAAACATGCCAAGAGCCCAGAGCAAACCAAAGAAAACAGCAGCAGCAAGTGGATAATAAAACATCCCAAATTTTCCATGTATGCCCATGTACAGCAGGAAGGAAATACCCTGCACTCACTTTGCTCCCTCTGTAAAGGGACAAGAAACATGAATAGAATGAGGGACCAGCACCCCGTGCTTTGCTTGGTCCTGGGCATGACCCCCGAGCCCTGCAGGGATTGTGGATTGTGAACAAGAGGGGAAGGGAAACTTCTGGATGGAAACCCCGTCCTGACCTCTGAGGCTGACTCCTAACTGGTGACAGAAAATATGCTTTAAGGCCTTAAGTTCACAAATATAAAAGAGAATGACAAGAAAATACAACTAACTGCTTATGTTTAATAAGGTGGAATAATTGCCTTACCCTCTCTTTGCTTTGTTTAAAAACTGCAAAGAGAGTAAGGCTGAAAAGAACTGGGAGAGCTGCAGCTCACCTCACATGGCTCAAACATTGTGGTATTTCCCAGCCTGAGGGTTATTTTTTCTGGATTTCCAACCCTGGTATGACACCACGCCTTGAAGAGGTAAAAGACCTGGGAATGAAGAATGTCCTGTGGATTTTCATGAGCCCACAGCCACCAATACTCTCAGTGTGAACCAGCCAGTCACCTGTGAGCTAAAGATTTCCAACACACCTAATCAATGCAGAGGTATAAATCCAGTTCAGGAGTGACTTTGTTGCACCCAGTCAGTATTGTGGAGTATTAGACCCTGGAAGACGCAGACAGGCACACACTGGAATTTTCTAAGGTATCTACAATTCCATCATGTACCAAATGACATCAGGTAATTACCCTAATGCTGAGAGGAAAGCTGGCTGGAGCTGCTGCTCTGTTCTCCAAATCTGGCTTTCAGAATGGCTGATAAAGTATCTTTAATTTTGACGCTGGCCAAAAACGGGGTGCATATTTAACATTGATTTCACCATTGTTATTATTAAAACACACACACACTTCAGGAAAAGCTGGGAAAACCAAGGAGATATGGAAAAGCCTTGATGGAGTGATGGATTCCTCAGCAGTGACGGAGAGGAAGGCTCAGAGCGAGCACAGGGTGGAGGGAGGAGGAGCTCAGCCTGCACCCACATTTCAGCTGGCACGAAGGCAGTATCAGCCCCATCGCTACTCACAGGTGCCTGTAAAAATCCTCAGAACTCTTTCAACACTACCTCTGACAGGCAAACCCCCTGGAGCACCAAACACCCCCAGCCCCGCTGCTTCTGGTGGCTGCCAGCTGGGGGAGGGCAGGGAGGAGCAGCTTGGCCAGGGGTGGTTTTGGGACAGCCCAGGTGAGCTGAGGTCATTTCCCAGGTGTGGTACAGAGCTCCACTCACCCCTCACAGTGCACTGCAGGTTTGGGTTCTGCACCTGCTGGGGCTGACAGGCTATAAAAAGGATAAAACAGAATTGCCTGAAAGACTTCTGGAAACACACTTAGAACTCCGAACCACGTTTGTTTTATTTTCAGTTTACATCCCTAAATAAACAAAGATTCATGGAATGTGCGTAATCTGCAGCACTGCCTTCATCAGCCTTCTTCATTTGCATCTTTTCCTTTCAACTTCTGATGTACGTTTTTATCCAGAGAAAAAAAAAAAACTCAATGTTACTCTCATTCTCCTTAAGCCCATTTTTGTACTTTTCCGTGACAAATTATTCTTTTAATTTGGAGTCTGGGAAAGAGACTGAAAAGCTTCTTTTCTAAAGGCTGAAACCTCATTGTCAAAGTAAAATGAAATCATCCAGTCCCACAAATCTAGAGTTCTTTGTAAGTACAAACATCTAAGGAAATAGTGGTGGAGCTGTTGTTCAGAGGCAGTGCAGCAGGCAGTGATGCTAACGAGCCTGCCAGTGACAGAAGCAAGCAGAGATAATTTAGCACACATCTCTCTTTATTCTTGCTGTTTGAAAAGGCCTGGTCTCTATAGCAGCAAACTGTAAATATTGCCTTTGTTTCCTTTCCTTCTGTAGGTAAATTTACCTTTTCCTCTTTGGAAAGTCTCATCCCAGACTCTGCCTCTCACGTGGGCCAAATTCATATCTCATAAGAAGTTTAGACAGGAAAATATTGGATTAAGGAAAATTAAAGCAAACCAGAATGTGTTATTATTATGGTTGTCTTTAACCAGAAAGTGTTACAGGCATAAGAAAACCAAAATCTGTGGGCCAGAAAGACCAGAATCAGCCCCAGCTCTTCTGAACTTGGGCAGACAGTGGTGCAGCATTCATCCCTCCAGGTGTGTTTGTGACTTACCTGCCTTGGCCCTGGGCTGGAAGGCAGCACAGTGCAGGGTTTGAGCCCTTTAATATTGTACAGCACAGCTGGATCTCCTCCTGCCCCCAGAAATCCCTTTTCCAGAGCAGCTCTCGGGGCCAGGCTGATGCCTGGGACTGGCTCTGGAACCCCGAGAGGACCAAAGATCCAAGGGATCTTGCCTCAGGAGCAGCAGCTGTGCCCAGGGGCAGCACTCATGCCTGGAGTGCTGCCAAGGATGGTGGAATTGTGCTCTGCCCACCCTCTGCTGGGACGGAGGGCCAGGGACAGCCCTGGAGCTGCCTGGCCATGGGCTTGCTCAGCCCCACACTCTGGCTGGTGTTTCCCAACTCCTCCTCGCTCCATGGATCATCCCTCTGGCATCCTGCCGCCTTTGCCATCCCTGGTTAGCATTTCAGCTTGATGAAAAGCCTGTTCTGAGTCACGGCAGGGAGGAACGCTATCATTCTGGAGGTTTCATTTATACCTGCCAACCTTCGGGCTCAGGGTGCTCTGGGAAAGGGTTCAGAGAGAGAGACAAACAAATCTGCCCTGCTGGAAACTGCAGATGTGCCAGGATGTCTTCATTTTATTATGTAAAAAATGTAAACAATGAGAAGATCCTGCTCAAGAGGAGAGCAGGTAACTCTGGGATGGACGTGATGGGTCTGTTGAAAAAAGCTTCATTTACTGGAAGGGATTTTCAGGAGGGATTAAGAGTTGGTTAAAAATAAACTGTGCTCAGGGCAGCACAAAATAAAGTGTGCAATAAACTGTGCTCAGGGCAGCACACTGGGAAGCTGGGCTAGAGGAGAGCAGCAAGAACTCAGCCAGGAGCTCTCACAGGGGGTACAACAGAGCTCCCTCCCTCTGGAGCATCAGCAGGAGCCAGAACTGTCCAGGCAGCACTGGAAAAATCGGGAAGTTTTCCTGCCCAAAATATCAAGAATTAACATTTGTGGTGGAATGCTGCAAGATTTTAGCACCACTGGAGGGTTCAGCTCAAGGCCTGGGAGCAACAGAGCAGGTGGGAATGGCTGTGGGATGGACACTGGGAATGGCTCTGGGATGGACAAGGAAGGAATTCTGCTCTTCCAGAGAGGACTGGACAGGCTGCAATTCTCCAGGCAGACAAAACCATTGCACCAGATCTTGAGGAATAACTGTGGCTCACAGCAGGACACCGAAGCATTTTCCAGGAATTAGAAAAGTTATCCATCGACTCAGGACGAAGTCACACTCTGAGTGCAGCAAATAATTACTCCTGCCCACAATGCAGCATCAGGGAAGACTTTAACAAATCATTATGTGCTGGCTTTCAGAGGGAGCTAATTGGATGTCTCCAGGTCGGTGCCTAAGTACTGGTACTTGCAGCTCGAGAGGAAAAGACCAACAGTAATCTGTGTAATTAAACCGGAATCGGTGTGTGCTCAACCCCCCCTGAGAGAGCCAGCCCGGCCCAGCCCAGCCCGGCGAGCTCTGCGGCTGCACCTCTGCAACTGCAGCTGCGAGCCAAGCCCCGGGCAGGGTGTCAGCTCAGCCTGCCTCAGACCTGCCCGAGAGCGGCTGTGTCCCTGTCCCTGTCCCTGTCTGTGTCCCTGCCCCTGTCCCTGTCTGTGTCCCTGCCCCTGTCCCATCCCTGTCCCTGTCTGTGTCCCTGCCCCTGTCCCTGTCTGTGTCCCTGTCCCTGTCCCTGTCCCTGTCCCTGTCCCTGCCCCTGTCCCTGTCTGTGTCCCTGCCCCTGTCCCATCCCTGTCCCTGTCTGTGTCCCTGTCTGTGTCCCTGCCCCTGTCTGTGTCCCTGTCTGTGTCCCTGCCCCTGTCCCATCCCTGTCCCTGTCTGTGTCCCTGTCCCTGCCCCTGCCCCTGCCCCATCCCTGTCCCTGCCCCTGTCCCTGTCTGTGTCCCTGTC